>CAEMYA010000063.1:452586-481507 GCA_903131615.1 Diplodus sargus | reverse complement strand
CAACTTCTAGCCTCCTAATAAGCCACCGAGGCTTGAAAAGAGCAAGTGATAAATAAGTGCTGAGGTCTGAGAAAGCTCCGTAAGCCCTTTTCTAACTCGACCAGATGAGACTGCAGCCAGATAAACACTGTTGTCGGAGAGGAGCGCTGAGGCTGCTGTTGTCGTTGTTACGACCGTTACGAGCTCGTTTAAAGTCTTGTAGTCGTTTTCACGCGGCCACTACTTGTATATCACTAAGTATTCTGTCGGCGTCTCCACTCTTGGGAAGCCAGAGGAGTCCGTGCTTTTTAAAAGAAAATGAGGGAAAACTGCTAAGTGAGCAACAAAGACGTCCTCAGGAGACGTGTGGCGCAGAATTATCCCAGTCAGTGCGGACAATGAGGGACTAATACAGATGTTGTTAAGATAATTCTGATCGACAGGAAGTGGACCGTGATGGATGAAGTCGATGATACGTGATGAACAGAGGCCAGAAAAGAAAGAGCGAGCCGTCAACGTATTGATCCGTCTTGCGAACGGAGAAAGAGCAGCTTGTAATTTGTTGTGTTTGCAGAGACTCGTGTCTTGTTTGGATCCATCAGAGTTTGATTTCACAGCCGGCAGACTTGAAGAAGAAAAACTCCTGCGGACTGAGACACAGAGGACAAAACAACCACTCATCCACCCACGCGCCTCCCCACCTGCATCAATTATCACTCCTTGGATGTCTCTCAGATGCCGGCGTAAAGCGTCTAAACTCTCATTTTTGGGTTGATTTTGTGAATTTCGCTTCACTCCGCATGTTGCCGCCTGCCAAACACTCGCTGCGAGAGCTGGCAGAGGGAATAAAAAGGAAGGCAGTGATAGACAGGTCTGTGGAGGACGAAGCAGAAATGTGTGCCTGCTGTTTCTGCCGCATTATAAACTATTTGAAAAGTGACATTTTGGGTAATGGTTGTAATACGTTGCCCTTTTTATCCCGTCTCCGAGAGCTGAAATGATTCAGTGCACTCAACTCAGCTGGGTGCACACAGCGGCGAGCTGGAGACGAGAAAAAAAAAGAGGCAGCGTTGAAGGTGGGAGAGAGGTTCCTAATGGACGGAACATAACAAGAGATGACAAACAGTTACGGGACGTAGGAGGAAAGAAAAAAAGGATAAAGAAGGCAGAAAAGAGCAGCAGCCGTCTCGAGGGTTCACGCCGCTTCTGAAGTTTAATAAGTTGAGTGTTACATCGACACTGACAAACACAAACGTTATATGAACAACTGCAAACAAATATTGCTCACAATCCTGCCGGACCACGACCAGACAGGTCGTCATGATGTATACTGGGATGTGCATCTGTCATCATGAGACGATTAGATACGCATCTAGATACGATTCAGGGACGACACGTTTTAAATACGTAATGATTTGGTGGCAGAAGTGGCATTGCTTACCTTACCATGTCTCTAAAGCCATCACTCTCAGCCTCACTGTAAGGTCGGAAGTCCTTCGTAATAAAGCGGGCGATAGATGCTGTGATTACTTCAGACCTCGCCGAGTTGAGGCTGGAAAAAGTCTTTATCCGTGTTGTTGTCTTGCGTGTTCTTGCTTGTGCTAGCTCTAACGTTGCTAACGTTAGCATCCACAGACTCCTCGTCGCCCGCGTAGTTTTCTCCATGCCGTCTCACCAGGTGAGTTTTCAGATTGTCCAAATGTCCCTCCTTCTTATAAAATCCAAATCTCTTCCAAACTTTAGATTTCAGATTAGCTGGTGCATCGTAAACAGTGTCCGAGTTGTCGGACATGTTGTTGTTCTTGTGGTTTTTCCCTCAGATACGCCAACGTTACTCGTTGACCTTTAACTTTTTACGAGAGTTGAGAGACAGAATTAGCAGCAAAGCTTCTGTCAACTGATACGTAACTTTAAAATCAGGCCATCGACCTGTTAATGGTAAATTTAAATCGATAAAGGGGTCTGCGTCTCAATGTAGTCACGTCTTTAACATTAAAAACGTTTTTTGGTGAATCTTTACACCTCTAGTGTATACGTATAGACCAACTACCATTCACACTCACATTTAGCCGTTCCTGGAAATGACCTAAAACGTCAATCTCAGCCGAGCATGTAAACGATGAAGAGCCGGCAGTTGAACCATTTGGAGTCCGAACGTGGCTGTTAGATTCAGAGAAGAGGTTCTGTCGTTAATCTAAATGCAAAAGAATGAGCCTGCAGATGAACTCTGACACGCATCAAGGCATCAAACATCCTGTGGCTGGTGTGTAAAGTGTCTCAGGAGCGAGGAGAGAGAAGACAGAGTGGGTCGACACGATCACGCGTTGGCTGTTGTCGGCTCTCTCAATCTGCTTCCAATGAGCTGCCAATCAAACGGCTGCCACCTCAGGATCTCTGTGCTCGAGGCATAACGGCTTCTGCAGTGAAATGAGAGTCTCTCTGCAGATAAAAACACAAAAAAAACATCTGCGATCAGTTTTATTTTGCCGTTTTGTTGCCATGGACTGAATATGTTCCTGAAATGGATCTCGTGGGCATTTGGGAACAAGAGAAGACGATTTCTGTTGAAGCACCCGGACTCTCGTTAGTTAGCTTGTGTCTTTGTTGATTGTACCCTGATGTTGTGGTTTTATCTTGAGATGAAAACATACGCTTACATTGAGGCGTGTGCCTTTTTATGTAGTTGTGTTATTGTGTGTTGTTTGGTGAGCTGGTCGGACGGCCTGCAGGCACGAAGTTTCAACAGGTTATAAAATGAAAACATATTGAGGCAGCGTGATGTATGATATGTATATATCGAGCTCCACCGGTCGCAGGTAATTTGGCATACTTTGTTGAGAAAGGCTTTTTTATTTATTATTCTAACGCTGCCGATATGTGTTGATCTCGAGTGAGACCTGAGGGGCCTGAACGCCTCGTGGAGCCAGACTGTGACACCGCTGATATCTGATCGATGTGCAAGAAAAAGGCGCACAGACGAAACATAATTACATCCATAACGATTATGTTTTTCTCACCCCGTTGCTCAAAGGCGGAGCCAGACTGAGAAACAGGAAATCCTTCACATTTAAACATATTTATGTCACATTTACGACCCTCGGAAAGCACAAACCCTGACAGGAAAACGAAGCACAAAGCCCGAGCTGAGCCGGGAAACCATGAAAGCTGGACGTGAGTCGAGTGATATGAGGTTTCACACTGGGCAGCATCGCTGATCATTCATCTCACACACTCGTGAGCCTGCTCTTGAATTTCATGATCTGCATTGAGTTCATTCAGGTATCACGAGTGTGTTCGTGACCAGAATACGAATGACGCTGACCCTGCAGGAGACCTTCAGCGCCGCCAGGTCACGACAATACAATGAGCATGACGATGCTGTAATTGGAATCATTGAGTTAATGTATGTTCTCCTCGAACAAGTAACACACGACCGAATGGATTAAGTGGATATTATGACAGCCGCTCTTGAACATCACATCAAAAGATATTGTGATTAAAGCGACGAGGCGACTGCCTGGCTATTGAGAGATATTATGCAAATAAGTCGTTGCACCGCAATTCTCCTGGCGCAGTCGCTGAGCTGCGCTGTTTTTTTAATTACTGTTTGCCAGATAAAGGCGGAGACGGGCGAAGACAAAGGAAGATAAACGGCAGGAAAACAGGACGGGTATAGATTAAAAGAGAGGAAGACCAACAAGAGAAGAGGTGAAGAGTCCCCGAGCTGCACCTCAGTTATTATAAAACTCATTATGAGCTAATTGTGTATAGATCCAGATGGTAATTGCGCAACATAATGTGCGATCACGAACATGTTTCGACTCATTCGAGCAGCGTGCTAATGCCGGAACACGACGTACAAAGTTTAAGATTAGTTTAAACCAGTTTCCTCTAAAGTTTGATGTCCTCTCGTGCGATAGTTTGTCGTGTTTCCTGATGTCGCTGAAGACGACGCGGTTCACAGAGAATGAGGTCGGACGAAGGTTTTGATGAAAGACAGAGAAGATAAGAAAGAGAAAAAGTTTGACTGAAGTGCTGACGGTTAGAAGGAACATCAATACACAGCTGAATCATAGAGGGCTTTCATTATAAAAGGTGCATTGATTATTGGACATGTTTCTTCCTGACGTGCAGCAGTTTGTGCTGGAGGTCGATGGTTTGTTGTTCAGAGCGCCGGACTCGGACAGCAGAGAACGCTGTCGTCATCCTGCTAAACACCGACGGTAAATATTGGGATTCGCGGCGGAGCAGAAGGTTATGAATCATTCTTCATATTGTCCTGCTGCTCTCTCACAACACAGACGCCAGAGTAAATATTGGCAATGAACGTATTTTATACGTTGCATCTTTCTGCAGGCGTTCTGTTTTCTGATCTTGAATAAATGATCCTCGAATAAACGAGGAGTTTTAAAAACCAGATATTTTGATTCTCCCAGTGATTTTGCTGATGGAAAAACACCTCCGGCAGAAGTTTGGGAGACATTTTTTTTTTTTTTTTAAATAAACAAAAAAAAGTGCTTCCGCAGAGATGATGTCACCTGTCTGCAATCCTTAATGGCTTCTGGCATCATGCTGCACACACACACACACACACACACACACACACACCGGAGTGGTCAGCTCTCAACAACAGCTCCAATATATAAATGTCAGACCTCAAGTGAAATTAATTTAATGTGTTCTGTCGTCACTGCAGAGCACGAACACACACACACACACACACACACACACACAATCCCCCCTGTGACTGTCTCCAATTACTGAGGAGGTGCACCTGAGCAGGTCTTTTAGAAAAAGGTCATCCGTGTGTGTGTGTGTGTGTGTGTGTGTGTGTGTGTGTGTATGTGTGTGTGTGTGTTGTGTAGCCACCTGTGCCCTCAATTTCAGCACCAATCTTCCGTCTTGTTTCCTTTTAATTTATCTCAAAGTCAAGCAAATACTTGACGATAGTTACTCAGCTGCTGTGGTTTGTCCGCTTGCATAACATGCTAGCACACACACACACACACACACACACACAACCTGTGGAGTGCACAGTCACATCCAATATGTCAGTTTCTGCCTCAGCGGTCAGCAGATAAACACGGAGGCTGAGACATGTTGGGGTTGAGGTGATGCTCCATCGACTGCAACAAACAATGTTTTAAAACCTTTAAATCAATACAATTATTTAGTCAAAAAAAAAAAGTAAACTTCTACTTTTTCTGGACCAAAAGTGTTATTTATTTTGAGTTTTATCATCCCAAAGTTGGAAGTAATGAGCAGCAGATTCTGCAAAGCGTGAACCAGCAAATATTTGGTATTTTTCTTTGAGAAAAGAAAGAAAAAAAGATATAATTATTGCATATTGCACGCTGACAGTATTACTTACATCATCCCACTGACCCTTTGACACATCAGCGGCTTCGGGACTCAGAGTGATCGTTGAGAGAGAGGCTGCACAGCAAGTCACGCTGCCCACGCAGCCATCAGCCGCTTTCTTTGTCGTCTGTTGGTCTGAGTGCTCGAAACTAATGTCATATCCCACAGGGTTCGTCCGTGAACTGTGCGGCTGTCGACTCACGAATATCAAACAAGCTGAAGTGAGTCACATCAACCAGTGAATAGATACGGATGGAGAGAAACTCACTCCAGCAGATAATTTACATCATCTCACTGGAAAATTAGCAAAAAAAAACATTGTGGATGTTTCTAACAGATACGAAACACTGTGAGTACAAGATGTTCTGAAATCCTCTGAAAGTCGTGTGTGCTGGTTCTTACTGAATCCAGTGACGGAAAACTGGCAGACGTTTCCTGACATTCAAGGTAAACAGCTTCATCTGTGCACCGAAAACAAGCTGACCGGATCTCACAGACTTGAATAAAAAGGGCACGTCAACAAAACACACCAGACCAGAGTGGCTTCCTCAGATTCATGCTTTCGTGTATGAATGAGCCGGTTCTGAATGGGGGTCAGGTCATGACGTGAACTTTTGTAGACAGCCACAAACAGATTAATTGACAGCATGTCTAAAATCTCTTCATTGTAGACTGTAAAGGTGCCAGTATATTCCATCAGAGCTGCTGGTTCGATGGTGGGATATCTTGGTAAAACCCACTTCACCACTATCCAGTGTTGTGAACTGTGTTCAGCAAGTTCTGTAGCTTTCCATCACTGTCGATGTTTAAAGTGAAACTCTCACCAAAATGCATCCTAGGCTTTTTTTGTGAATGTGCCCGAGTCAAACCTTCTCGTAAACGCATAGTTCCGACGAAAGAGGCACTTTTAAGATTTACCGTATTTTTGTTTTTGGGTCAAACTCATTTTCAATGGGAGCGCTACCGGCACTTTTACGATAGCATCAAAATCTCTATGTTTAAAACAGTAAGAAGTCTCGACACAACATGAAACTTTGCTCGTAGTATCACCAGGGTCTCTACACATGAACACGAGCATTGAGAACATTGTTTGTGTACACAGAGTTACTAAAAAGAAAGTTTTTGAACAACTCACGTTAGCAGTAGCTTGTTCCGCTCGCCGCCGTCCTGCCAGTGGAGAAGTGTCGATCTCAGAATGTGACGTAACCTGGAGGACAGTTAAGGTGGAACGCTCCTAAAGCTCAGTTCCATATAAACGCAGGATAATTTGTTGTTTTGTCGTTAGCGAATAACAATATTGACCTTGAAGTTGAAAAAGGAGCCTCATATAAGAAACAATACTAAAATCAAAAGCTGGAAAAGTCACATGAGATCTGGCGTGGATAGTTGTTGCTGGAAGACAGTAGTTCCACCTTAACTGTCCTCCAGGTTACGTCACATTCTGAGATCGACACTTCTCCACTGGCAGGACGGCGGCAAGCGGAACAAGCTGCTGCTAACGTGAGTTGTTCAAAAACCTTCTTTTTAGTAACTCTGTGTACAAACAAACAATGTTCTCAATGCTCGTGTTCATGTGTAGAGACCCTGGTGATACTACGAGCAAAGTTTCATGTTGTGTCGAGTCTTCTTAGTGTTATTCGGGATAACTTTGACCACTTTTGACTTCCCACATGTCAAACATACTACTACTTTATTAGCACAAACCCGACTCTACCTTTTGTCCAACCCTTTACTTCATCCTTCAACCCTTAAAGAGTGCAAAAGGTGTCCTGCAAACTCTTTCTGCAGACAAATGAACCCTTAAAAACTACTAAGATATTGTAGCATGAAGCTGCTTCTACAGACATTTTTTCAAGTGCTGACAGGCTGCAAATTACTGAATTAATTACATTAAATCAATAGTGTTACATTACCGGAGCCTGAGTGCTATCAGCAGACAAACAGCTGTGTTTTAGTTGAGCGGCGACATGAAATTACAGAGTTAATTCCCTCCTTCATTCCCTCTGAACACAGATTATTAAAATTTCCCCCTCACACACACCTGCCAGCGCCGAATAAATGTTCTGCTCATCAGCTCTGGATCACAGGAGACATCCTCTCTCAGGTGAGCACATTTGGACATCACATTGACATTAACAACAAAAAAAAAGGAGGCACTCCCACACAAAGAGCTGGAGTGTTTCTCTGAAAGGTCAATGTTACTTTTGCAGATGGACGGGAAGAGAAGAGGACGGCACCAAAACAAACAATGCTGGAGAGGGAGGAAAAGGTTAAGAGCCTGCAAACCGAGACAGCGTGGGTTCTATTTCCTTCTGCTCTCGTTAAAGTTGAAGATGACATTTTCTCAGTATTCTGCAGATACTTGTGGAGCTTATAGAGATTTCTTTATATACCTTTTTAAGTATTGGCATCATTCTAGTTTGTTGGTCTGGAATAATGTTGGCACTTTATACTCAAATGGAGGAGAAAGACAGAGGAACTTGACATGTTTTAGTTTATTTAGCTGTTATAAAACTCAATGAATAAGTGATTTGTTTGTGTGAAATTCATGCAGTAGCACGTTCTCCTGCTGGCTGTGTAGCTCTATTCATTTTTATTATTTCATGGGATGTGAATTTTTCCTTTTGTCCTTTATTTTTCATCCTCTGAAGTTGGAAATTAAGACGCTGGAGGATTCATAACAATTGATCCTTGCACAGCAGTCCTGTGGGGTGTAGACGGGCCTCAGTTCAGCCCACGGAGCCTTAAAAAATGATCCCCACTGCCTTCTGTGTGCAGTTTTACAGAAAATATTTTCTGGTGGTTTGACATTTTAGAAAATCAGGACCAAAACTGCAAAGTGAAATGAGATATCTTAACTTTGTGATGACTAATCCAGCACACCTTACTGTCAGAAATAGTTACTCTGTAGTCGCCAAACCGATGAGGAACTCTTCTTGCTGAAAATGATCATTCTTACCGCCAGATGTGTGAGAACGTATTCAATGAGTGAGCGGTCAGTTTGTAATATCCTTTAAAAACCTGGCTCGCAGATTGAATTCTCTGCAGATGTTCAGGATCAGGATTCAGGAGCTTTTTGTCCACTCTACCTTTTTGCAGAAGATAAAGGTTTGGTGACAGGAAACAGAAGTTGTCCAACTCTTTCCTCCCTCACATGAGGTGCAGCTCACGTGCTCATGTCTGAAATCTCCGTGTTAGAGAGGCGACGTGAGCCGTTTCTTCACGCTCGCCGCAGAACAGCTGGCAGATCGATGATGTGAGCAGCGCCTCGTCTTGTTCTCTGTAATGAAGTGTCTTCTACTATTAGAGGTTGCTGCATCGTTTAATTTACTTTGTTTGGCACAATGTAAGCAGAAGGTGCAACCTTCAGACGACAGACAGGAGAAATGAGTTTGTGCTCTCTGCCCTCGGCGTGAATAAATGCTAATTTTACCAGCTCAACCTGATTTTAAGTTTGTATTTTTCCTCTAAGGTTCATAACCTGGGACCCATTAAAGTCAAATAAATGAGATTCATGTAATTAAAATCGGGGGGACTTGCTCTTTCCAAACATGCTGCTGGCTCAGCTCTACAACATTTACTTATAACTTTTAGGTGACGTGTTCAGCTGAAGTCGCTGCACTTGATATTAGGCCATAATATGAAAATGTAAACTTCTAATAGTCTGGAGGACCAGTAGCTTCCTGTCAGGCTGCAGATGAACACCATGACGCCGCCACAAAAAGACTCTGCAAAGACTTCACAATCCTGTAATTTCCCCCTCGTCTCTGATTATGATGTCCTACTCAAAGGCTATTATTAATCAGCTGTGCCGTCATATGGACAATGAAATAAGCAGATGAAGACGATTAGAAGCTTTCTTTCTATGGCAACAGCACATCATGTTCAGTAGAGATGATGCAAAGCGAGGACAGAGGCAGTCTGTGTGAAGAGCGCGTGACAGGCCGGATAATCAGAAAGAAAAGGAAGTCTGAGCGTTGTCCCATCGAGCTTTCATCCAGGCTCAGAATAACTGAGTGGGCGAGCGAAAGACAAAGAGAAAGACAAAGAGCGAGATGGGAAGTGTGAACTAATGATGCTGTGAGGTGGAATCTGTGGGAACGACGTCGTGAGAGTTCAGATCAGTTCAGTGACAGTGACTGACAGAGTGACACGAAGACTGACGGAGAGGAGGACTGAGTGTGAATCATGAGGGAAGATCTCATACAGAGCTGACAGGCAGAGGGGTGTGTGTGTGTGTGTGTGTGTGTGTGTGTGTGTGTGTGTTCACGTTTGAAACCAATAGGAGTCAAAGTTCAGATACTCGTGTAAAAACAGATTCTAAACCAACTCCGGTACTCCAGAATTCAAAGACTATTAAAGTTAAAGGTAGAATCAGTAGGATTTTGTCCCAGCTGTTCCTGAACGCACCACAAAGACAGCTGATTGTTGAGTCTCATTCCCAGGACGTCAAACAGACACATGTTGGGTTGGTAAAGCGTCCCGAGCAGCAACAAAGAGAGAAAATCAGAAACTCTCTGCAGATACGAGACACTAACACGCCTTTTCTCCACATTCCAGTCTCCCTCTCTGTCTGTTTACGGCTTCTTACGTCCATAATTTCCCTCAAATGCATCAAACTGCACTAACGAGCCTGTTTTGAAAATGTGAGGAGGAGAAAGTTCAGATGTAGGGAGGAAAAGAAAGGCAGTCAGAAGAATGAGTTTGTGCTCTGTGCTCTCTGCCCTCGGCTTGAATTAAAGATCATTTTACCGGCTCAACCTGATAAAATCCATTTTAAGTTTTTATTTTTCCACTCTCTCCTCTCGGGTTCATAACCTGGGACCCATTTAACGTCAAATAAATGAGATTCATATAATTAAAATCAGCAGGACTTGTTCTGTCCAACCATGCTGCTGACATAATAACTTTTAAGTGGCGTGTTAAGTTGCAGTCACTGCACTTGATATTAGGCTGTGACACTCGAGGGGGAAAGTTTCACGTTTTAATAATCTGGACCAGCAGCTTCCAGTCAGGCTGCAGTGGCTCAAAATAAAATCTAACTAAAGTAAACTTACTAAACTAAAGTAACGAGACTGTTTTGAGAATGTGAGGAGGAAAAAGTTCAGATATCTGTGTTCACATGTCGGGAGGAAAAGTTAAATAAACACTAAAGTAAAATACAGATACCTGAAAAATATGTTGTGCCGATTGTAAAGTTTCGCACAGCAACTTTTTGCCACATTTAGCAAAAAAAATGTATAAAAAACACATGTAAATTTTACATTTTAAATGTTACTTTTGACCAGATTTACAGCATTATTTGTGAACTTTGTGATTATTACTTCTCTTGTAAAAATATAATTTCAGTGTTTAATCTGAATAAAAAATCTAAATCTAAATGTTAAATTTAAATCTAAATGTTAAATTTAAATCTAAATGTTAAATTTAAATTTAAATCAAAATCGAAATGTCAAATCGAAATGTTAAGTTTAAATCTAAATGTTACATTTAAATCTACATGTTAAATCTAAATGTTAAATTTAAATCTAAATGTTAAATCTAAATGAAACGAGTGAAACTAAATATTTAGCCGCAGATATAATGTTGTGAAGTAAATATTTTACATCTGACAGACTGTAAATTAAGCTGTACCTCAGAATTGTACTTGATTAATGCACTTTGTTATTTTCCATCATCATTATTTGTATTGATGGCTGCTGATCTTGATGTCCGGCAGGAGCAGCAAATACAAAAAGAAATAAAGTTTAGTTTAAAGTTGTAAAACTACATTTCCAAAGTAACTAAGTATTTCCACTTCTAATCCAGATACTGTTCTCCATTTGTTTGACAACTTTAGTTACTAGTTACTTTGGAGATTTGGTTTAATATACAACATATAATCAGAGATTATGATCATGTAATATTGTAGATTAGGATAAATCTGCAGGGATCTTGAGACGTTCACAACATTCTCACCACACAGACTTCATGAATTAGTTACACTACTTTTACAAGCTTTGAAATTAAAAAGCAGACGAATGCATCAATTGTTATGATTCAATAATTTAATCAACTTTATTCTGCACGAAGAATGCTTTTAATTTTACTGCTTTAATTATATCAATGCTCGTATTCCAGGAGTGTTTCTACACTGTGGTATCTTCATCGTTCTTGACAGTAACAGATCAGAGTATTTCTTCCACCTCTTCACCGATCCAACCTTAGTAAAGGTCACATGTAACTCTGTTTGACATTTACTTTAATTTAACTTCCAGCGCAGAAACCAGAGAGCGACGACAGTGTGTGTGTTAATCTCACGTCTCCGAGGCTCGACATGGTTTTAATAAACATCAGAGCTCTTTATTGTTATTTGAATCCTCCTCTCAGACGCTCTCTCGTTCTGGAGATATCGCCTCATCTACCGCTTCGAATGGCGACGTTACCCTGAAGACGAGGCCGTGTTGTGTGATGCTGCGGAGGAGCGGTAATTAAATTGTTTGGGCAGTGAACATTGGGAAAACAGTTACATCTGTCAGACTGATGTTGTAGAGGAGCACACGGTGGGGGGTTGGAGGGGCGATGACGTCCTCCGAGGTTTAGCGGGAAAATGAATGAATGAATTGCGGTAAACGTGTCAGCGTAATTGAATTTGTGTTATTTCCCCGGAGTCCCTCGTTCGCCTGCTCTCCTCACACGATCGTCACGCATGCAGAGATGTCTCAGTCTGTGTCGACGTCAACATCTGGTGTTGTCGTGTCGAGTCGAGTGCTAACATCGGCTTGGTTCATTTGAAATTGCATAAGTGCGCAGATCAGCCAAAAAATCAGCAAAATAGTCCTTTTATAATGCAGAGAAGCGTCACTGATGCACGAGGACCCTTTTCAAATCAGACATTTTGACTTGAAACTATAACGCTGTTGTTATCTCTCTATCATGTAGTAACAAAGTCATATTTTGTGTGATTTGATTTGAGGCCAAAGCAGCCAGATCAGCACGTCAAACCAGTGTCATGTCTCAAAAAAATGAGGTAAACATGCTGAGAGTCTACTTTCCAGGTCAATCCACCACTGACTGATCTGCTGCAATCAGCTACTTGTTGCACCACTATAATCCATTCAGTATCGCTAAAAGCAGAGTGTCCCGAGGAGAAACAGGATTCCAGCCTGAAGCGGTTTGTGATCATTTTTTCACAAATTGTAAATCCGAACAACCTTGAAAAACTCCTTGAGCGTGCAGTCTTAAATTAGCAGGACTCGACGGCACTGTTCTCACATCGTTAAAGGGATTTCTTCTTCTTCAGCAGTATGTCACAGTTACAAAACAGAAGTATGTGCATGTCAGCCACCTTAAATCAAACTATATTTCATGTTGACAGAGTATCAAGATAAATATATTTAACGTGACATCTCTGATTACAGTCTTTCAACCGCGTGTCAGGCATGCAACTGAATCTGACACACATTTACCCATCGGGTTTCAAACTCTACACTGATGTTGTCACTGATCACTGATCTGCCTGTGAAACTGATTATAGTCGTTACATTTGTATCTAAAAGTGTCAGAGAAATTCAATATACTTATCTTTAATGCATCAGCCTTAGTGAGACGACTTGAGCGATGGCGTTGAATATTTCTCACCACGATGAAGAGAAAAAGTTCCTTCTTGCACCTCTCGATATAATAATCTTATCTCGAGGTCTCGTTCTATCAGCTGTATTTAGCTTTTCATGGCATGATTAATATTCTGATGTTACTGTTTTCATGTGGTGATGATGAGTCAGGCGTCGGCTACAGTTTTGCACATGATAAATAATAAAACCTTGTGATTTTGCTGAATGTGACCCTGCAACAACAGCTTGGTCAGTGGCCATAAGTCAGTCTTTCACGGCTCCGAATGAGCTCAAATGTGTGATACGCAGTATCAACCTTTCAAAATAAAGCTCGCTAACAAACAGTTAACATATATCATGACATCAAACAGTCAGATTAAAATGTTAAAATACCGACATTCAGTCTCATAACTTAGATTACATTAGTTGCTTGTGTTAACTTACCCAAAACAACTTTAAAACGAATCACTCTTGGTCACAAACAGGACACAGACGGTCTACAGACAGAAGGTCCAACCACAGTGTCAAACCCAGCTGCTGTATTTGACGTGTTGGAGTGAGAATTCATTGGACCTTCATACCTTTTTCTAATAAATTATTCAGTCAAGTCCTCAATAAGAAGCTTCCTTGGCTGTGAACTCTCCGCCAGCAGGACACTGAACTTATCTTCATGCAGACTTTCTGAAGCAAAGTCTGTTTATCTGCAACTTATTAACATTTAAATGAATTCACAGAGGACAGTGAGAGCTTGAGGCTGACAACACATTTGTTTTTTTGTCACATGAACTGATAACAGATCCATAAAACATGAGTGAATGAGCGATCCGGATCTGAGGGTCATTTTCTTTCTTTCTATTAATCATGTTGTTTCCACTGTGGCAGCTGAATCCCATCACACAGTTTAACCCAGCTCATTCTGTCCTCTTTTAAAAGCTTTATATAGGCCAACACTGCCATCTGCTGGCAGAGAGGTGGATCACAGTAATGGACTTATAGTCTCTCCTGCAGGGAAATGTTTAGATGTAACTCTCCAGAGAGCTGTCACGTCATCCATCTTTGCGTACAGCTCTGTATATCTGTCTCTTTAGCTGCTAAATGCTCCGATGTCTTCACCAGCTGTGTGTCTCCGGCTGTTTGCATTAAAAACAGTCTTCACAGTAAACGGACAGAGTTTAAACAATGAGCTGAGAGTCGCTTCAAAGCTCTGAAACGATGAGCGAAGCTGCAAATCCAGGTGTTTTAATATAAATACTGATTATGTTCTTTCTAAAAATGATTTTGTAACACAACATTTTAAAAAATATTCTGCAACATCTTAGATTTTTGGTCTGAAACATTCAAAACTGAACTATAATGATCAACAGTTGTATAGCATGCTAACATGCAAGCCCATCCAGTTGCTACAAGCTCCCAGTCCAGACCACTAGCTGCACGGCTAACTGAGCTAAGTAGCTAACACTGTATTCTCAAGGTATTTCTTAAATATTGCACCCTCTAAAACCAAGAATGACATGCTGATAATGTCGCTGTCCGTCTTTAATCTCTAACATCTCTAGCAGTCACGGAGTCTCTTCATCAGCAGGATGAGGCTCAGCAGGATCAGAAAAGTCACCACGCCGCCGATGATCGAGCCCATCAGAACCTGCGAGTCCAGAGAGAACAAAACCCCTGCTCATGACATGACTTATTATTTTTGCATTACCATTAAAAATGTTCATTTAGTGAATTTAATTTAATTCACTATTTTTTTTTATAATATGCACAAACCCATCACTTCTGAACCCAAACCGTACCGCGTGAACAAGAGCCGCCACGGTCTCGTGGATGTCTGGCACAGTCTGGTTCTGCTGGTTTCCAGCGGAGTTCCACTGGGCCAGAGAGGTTTCGTAGTCCAGATTGACAACTTCAACGGGCAAAACCCGGATCCCCCAGTAAACCTGTTTCACTCTCCGGAAGGAGGCATCCTGCACGTCACAGCGATAAGTACCTGCAAATGACAAGATTAGCTAATTAATCTAAGTTTCTATTGATAACTGAGATGTTTGTTACCTTGTCTAGAACATTAAACATTAAGACACTTTGAATAAAACACATTAGACCAAAAGTATCAAATTACTTTATTTATAAACTCCTGTATTTACCGGACATTTTCTCTTAGATTGGCCTCTTTCACAATACCTGGTGGGGTTACACAAGACCTGAAACCGGATCAGAGCCGGTAACACCGGATCACACCACTAGATGTCACAAGAGATCCAGCTGTTCCCAAGAAGAACATGATGAGACTGAGTGTAGCAGCACTACAGTCCATCAGGACAACTGCGACATGTTCAACTGATCTTTTCTTCTTCTCACGTTAATAAAATAAAATTCAGCCGAGTGAGACTGGAAAATAGTATTATGATCTCACCAGGAAATGGAGTTTTGAATCTAACCCATGTCCAGAGAGTTTGTGTGAGCGTATACAGGTGTGTTTACCTGCGTCCTCCTCCCTGACCGGGTCCAGAACCACTCGGTCCAGCAGAGGAGCATCCCAGCGCGTGAACAGAGAGTCGTCAGAGCTGATTACTCCTCGGGCGTAACGCCATGACACCCTGAGATAAGAGAAAACATTTTACTTTTAAACAGGTTTTGTTCTGCACGTGGCACCTAGTTTTGCAGGATGGGTCGTCCGTCCTTACCTCCAGGAGAACCTCCCCATCGCCTCCATGACCTCTCCCAGACAGTCGATGTTCACCTTCTGTCCTGAGGTCACGGTCATCGTCCTGAGTCCACACCGCCACGACTCCACACACTTCACCTTACGGACACGACACTCCTCCGACACCTTCCATCAATCCAGACATGACAATAAGTCGGAGCTATTTTACATATTTTTTTTACATTTTCATTCATCTTGTTTTAAGATGCGATACCTCTGCTCCAGCTTTATTCCTCGCGTCTTCCTCCACCGCCGTCTTGCCGTCTTTCAGAACGCACAGGGTTTGAGTTTTCACGCCGAGCCCACAGGTGGTGCTGCAGGGGGAGCCGCCGACGATGACCTCCACCGGCACTTTATCTTCCTCCTCCAGGTCAGCTGAGGTCAGAGGATGGAGGAGGAGGAGGAGGAGGAGGTGAAGCCTGGCAGTCACACTCTGCATTTCAATGTCTGATCGTAAATCTGCAGGAAGTAAAAGTTTGTCCACTCAGTGCACAAAGTATGAGGATGATTTTGACTGTTTGTTCTGTCAGAAATTGTCATTTCTCTGGAATTATTTGAATATCCTTGTGTCAAAACAGAGTTGCTCTTCCACGTGAACTTACAATCAGATAACATCACCCCTGGAAGACTGAGTGAAACTGTTTTTAGTATGATATGTTCAAACTAAGACACAGAAGGATCAGCCTCCAGCCGGACTCACCTGCACAACATCCAATACTTCATATGACACTCGGCTGCTTCTGGGTTTAAAGGTCCAGTTGAAGCTGACGGGGAAATCAAAGTTCACTCACAGTCGTCGTGAAGTCGAAGTCAAACACAAAGAGCAGGAACAAGACGTTGTCCAAACTGCTGCGCCTGATCATCTCGTGTATTTTAATTCAAACTGTGTGTCGTGACGATTAGAGTTCCAGGCTGCAGGTTTTCTTCTTCTGTGGGTTGAAATGCACCAAACTGATATCAAAGAGCAGAACTTCATCAGTGTTATTATTCATATCAGCGCTCTTTATGTTCCTGCTGCTTTATCCACCGAAATCATCCGTTAGGCGCGTTTTCTGTTGTCTTTAAGAAATCATTTCAGTTTGAATAAAACCGTACAAATGCAAATAAAAACAAGGTGATGGCTTTAAAACAACGCAGATTTCAAACAGATACAGGAAGTGTTGACATTTTTGTATATTTACAAAAATAGAATCTATGTGAAGACGTCGACAGAGAGCACTAACAATAACGTACGGTTAGAGTGAATTTCAGGACATAAAGTCATGATTCTTTCTGATATAATGTGAGAAACTGGATAAAGCGAAGATAACGGTTGCTGTTGATGGACACTTTCGTCATTTTGTGGATCAAATCTGTGACTCTCCAGAAGAAAAAAAAAGGGACGTGTGATTTACATTTTATGACGTGGCCACTAGATGTCAGACAAATATCAGACAGCCGGCACACAAACGCAGCGCAGCAGACAGAAGACTGTAAATCCACTGAAGCCTTCAGTTCATCGAGTACTCTTTATATTTAGAAATTAATCCATCAGATTTTATTTTTGAGGGTTGAATCATCTGCAGTTTTTATGCTCTCCCAAACAAGCTGCAACAACCTTCTGTTGAATCTGTAACTGTTCATCTGCTTGTTTTTTTAATTGTCTTAGTTTTAATGCATTTTCTGCATATAAAACCTTTTAAAACTTCTATTAGTGGCCTAAACCTGAAGAAGATAATAAAATAATTGAAAATTGTTCACGGTTCAGTTAAGTTCAGTTTATTTCGGTCATTTTTTCAACTTATAAAGAACACAAATACACCGGTGTCATAAGCTCGATCCTGTTTTGTTTATTGGTTTTTGTCTGTATTACACTTTTAACATTAATCATATTCTGTCAGCTGCATTTCAAATTATACGGAGCAATAAAATAAACTAAGAATATGCAAAAAACAGGGAAATATGAAGAAAGGTTGTAGCATAGTCCTGGTTTTAGGGTGATTTCTCTCATTTTTGTTCACATAAACAGGATTAGTTTGTATAAAAATGACAGAAGTGAAATGAGTTTATGTTGCTGACCTAGTTTGACCATTTGTCAGAAACTTTTCATGACTGGACACTGTCACAGTCTGCAGCTCCCCCTGCTGGAAAAGATCCAGGGTACCTGGTTTTTCATCCTCCCACACGGACATTATGGTCCTGTGTGTTATTTTGAATCCCTCTAATGGTGTTCTGCCAAAAAGATACTGGGAAAATGGTCAAAAGACAAACAGGAAAAACACTCACAGAAGGAGTCACGGCGATGAGTCAGGAGGGGCTGCAGCCTGTTCAGGAGCCAGAGACAGTGGCCTAGTTCGCAAAACTCTGCAGTCAACAGCACATGGCTCAGCGTGTGTCCGTGTGGACAACAAATGTAGAATGAACAAAATAAAAAACAGCGGAAGAGGGGAATGAGGAGGAGGAGAGATGTGACAGAAGTCGGGAAGGAAAGACGAGGAGGCTAAGGTGATCGTGAAGCCATTCAGCTGCAAATATCTGCAAATATCTACAGAAGACTGCACTCACACGGCGGCCATTTTCCTCTGACATCATGGCAGGAAGCTGCTGTGCTCCAGGTTGCAAGTCGTACTATTGATTGATTGATCGGCAACTGAAAAGATGATGGAAAGTGAAAATCAGGGCCATATGTAAAGGTAGATTAACATATTTGATAACCCAATCAGCTGACGTTAGCATTCAACTAACTTAGCTAACTTCCCGGCTTTAAAACGTGCACAGAAATGTATTCACACCTTCGCTGTTGGATTTTGTAATATTATCAAACTGTCATGTTAGCCAGCTGCTGTGTCTCAATTCAGGATCTGCATTCTCTGAAGGACTCGGCCTTTGAGATCTTCGAAGGCCGAGTCCTTCAGAGAGACCTTGTTAACCTCATCAGCCGTTGTTAAATGTGACGGTCTCGCCTTTGGAGCATCTTACGTCACGATTTCTGCCGCCCAGGTCCGGGAAAGTGACGATCTACGCCACGCGATGTCGCCATTTTCCCTCTTTCTTTCTTCCTTTTCGGGCGCGCAAAGAATCTTGGGATATGTGAGGCCACGAAGGATCGTAGCGGTGCGTCCTCTAAAAAGAGGGAAAAGAAGGAGCATTTGATTTGATTGCAACACAGCGAGTGAGCGTCTGAACGCTAACCTGAAATATGGCGTGATGTTGCTCCAACTGTTAGCTTCTCTGTTGTCTTTTCAGTTGTTGCTCAGTTACAAACAGTGAAATTATGACAGTTTTGTCACATTCCCTTTGTTTTTACCATCGCTAACCTGGAACTCTGAGTTTTCAAATGTAAGAGGATGTAAGAGGGTCTATAGTCTATAAAGTTCTGCAGAAACTAGTTCTAAATCACAGACATCAGTTAGCAGTTTTAGCACTTCCTCACTGGGCTTTAGGTTAAATGCCTCAAATAAGGTTCATGGTTAGTACAACAGATGTTACCGTCTGGTTCTATGATATAAAATGTGTCAGTAAATACCTGAGGTCTAAATTATAAAAGCAAAAGACGGATGCTAAAGTGTCTGCAGAGGTTGTCAGGGACAAGGTAACGTCATCCCGCCGAACATGGAGACTCATCTCCACATTAGTCTGTCTTTAGAGGAGGACGCTGGTTTGTCAAGAGCTTCTAGATCGATCATGTTATTGTAAAGTGCTGTATGAAGCTCAGTGGTGGTGACGTTTAAGTCACAGGACAGAGATGTAAGCTCGTTGTAGTACATTAACTTTTTACTGCTGCCATTTACGTTTACACTTCGAAAATCAGGAGCTGTTTATCCGAGAAGATTGTGCACATTGCAGCTACTTTCTACCATAATTCAAAAACTTTCATAGCCTTCAAAACCCAGCATAAAAACCAGCATAGACCAGCACCAAAACACAACATACACTGGTCATGTTGGTCACCAAAACACTGACTGGGTTTTCCAGCAGGGTTGTTGTCGAGGGAACCAGGGTAAATGCTAGTGTGGAGCCAGAAGGGACAAAATTTTAGGCCGAACATAAACTTTTCTTTAAAAAATTGTGTTCAGAGCACCGAAGACATTGTGTGTGATGGATGAACAGTTAAGTTAACGGCACCATGAATCTCTTCTTCTGTTTCCAGTCATGTAACGTATTTCACATGTCAAACAATGTGACAATAGGAGAGAGGAAGTAATCCGCACAGATTCATCGACTGCTTTAGTTTCCTGTTGCATTATGACATATAACTATTTATGGTGTTTGGCAACTTCCCCTCTATGTAGCAAAACTGTCAGATCGCAGCAGTTCAGTTCAGTTATGAGGAGGCTCAGTGTGGAGGAACAGCGGTGTGATTATCACTCTGGGGTTTAGAAACAAGAAGTTTCAACACTTTTGCATTTTAACAGGGTGCTTTGAGACTGAAAGGTTGTAAAGGTGGAGTCAGCAGATGCACATAAAGCGGGTGATATAGCACAGCTTTGCCTCGTAAATCTCATGCCTGACATGGACTTTGAGCCGCCAGGACGTGTTGTCGTCTGACAGAGGAGAACGATGACCGAGCACCTGCTGAAAATCCTGATCGTCGGTGATGGAAACGTCGGCAAATCCTCCTTTGTGCATCGCTACGTCAACGGACACTTCAACCAGATGTACAAGATGACAGTTGGAGGTACGGACGCTGCAGTTTATCAGTTTGGATTGTGTGTGTGTGAATATTTTACTACGGCTGAAAGCTTTTGTTCCTCCACAGTGTCACCAGTCGTGTGAACACAGTTCAAAACTGAAAGAAGTTATATGATTATCTCTTGCAGAGCAGCAGCTTCATTTCCTTTTTCTCCTTTTTTAAAAAAACATTTCTGGTGGTTTTGTGTCTCCGACTGTTGTCATGGTGTAAAACAACACTGTGACGATCAGATGACAGAATCATTGTGTCAGAAGTTCTGTCTGTCCAATGAGCTCAAACCGGACTAAAGCCACGGCCCAGCTGGAAACGTCTGGTACCGGAACATTGTTAGAGTTCAAACCACACGTGTGCAGATTTATTTAGAAATAGTCTCTCCTTCTTCCTCCTCTTCCTCTTGCTCTCACTCTTGTGTTCTGCACATTATTCCTCGCCCCTGGGATACGTTTTGCAAATTAAAGCATGTATTACACAGAGAACATATAATATAACAAGCAATGAATACATTAAATAGTAGTTTTAATATTCATAGTTCATTGGAAACAGGTAGTTACTCTTACAGTGTTTTATATTTAAGAATGAAAGTCTGGAGATTAAAATCTATCAGCTGATTTTGTCCACATGTTGAGCTCACTGCTGCTTCCAGTTCTCTCACTTCTCCCTTATTAACCTCAGTTTCCCTTTTCTTCAATTCCTCTTTCTCTATCTCTTAAATTTCTGCGTCTCTCTAGTGGAGTTCTCGGTGAAGGTGCTGCAGTGGTCAGATAAAGAAAAGGTGCGGCTGCAGCTGTGGGACATCGCAGGTACGAACACGTTTCATGGCAGACGAGCAGATACAGGGTCTCCGTGCACAGATGGATGGATGACGCTGTGAACTTGTCCCTTCCTTCCAGGTCAGGAGCGTTTCATTTCCATGACCAGGATCTACTATAAAGCCGCGATGGGCTGCGTCGTGATGTTTGACGTCACCAGCTCATCCAGTTTCCTCAACTGTCGCCACTGGAAACAGGACCTGGACAACAAAGCCACGCTGCCCAACGGAGAGTCCATCCCCTGCATCCTGCTGGCCAACAAGGTGATTCAGTGCAATTACTGTCACTGATGAATGATTTATCTTGACGGCCTTCTGGCTCAGTATTAATACATGTAGCAGTGTACTGCTGCCTGATGTATTAACACTTCAGCCTCAGCTGCTCAGCGTGGTTTTAAAAGTCACTGTGTGCTTTAAAAACGACCATGCTGAGAGTCAAACATTTTATATTGTTCTGCAGAGGAATGTTCTCCGTTTATCAGGGACGAGTAGATAAATGAATAGAAGTCCAGATGTGCACGGAAATATCACAATCTATACCTCAAATAAATGCACAATCGAACTAAGTTAAAGCTGTGGTGAGTAAGACTGAAGAAACCAGGAGGAGGAAGCTACATTTCTGAGACTATCCGACCAAAAGAATCTCGTCCTCGTTCTTCGGGCCAAACTGCAAAGCCACAAAACACATGGAAGCTGATTTGCTACGTTGCACAAGCTCTCTTCGCTTTTCTAATCCGATAAATAAATGAATAACCAACGTTGTTAAGTGCTTCAATCGTAAATGCAGGTCAGAGATGTTCAGTACAAACCTCAGTCCACGCAGCACATCTCTCTCATTCACATGTAAGAGAACACATCACATTATCATAATGAATGGAAACGACGAACACGGCTATTGTTAGAACCAGCTGCTGTTGAAGGATAGCGCGTTAGCATCGGGACGCTTCAGATGAACCGTCGCTGTCACACTTGTGGAAGCTAGTTGGCTAATAGCTTTAGCAACACAAAACATTATGTGGAAGACTGCAGCAGAGTCTTTATTAACCAAGACGATGCTCAGATGTCTTCCTGTCTCTCTCTCTGTGTCTCTGTCTGTCTGTCTCTCTGCAGTGTGACCTACCTCAGCGCGTCGTCTCAGCAGACAGCATCGACAGGTTCAGTCAGGCCAACGGCTTCATCGCGTGGATGGAGATTTCGGTTAAGGACAACAAGAACGTCGCAGAGGCGATGAGGTAACTGGAGGACACGGGTCAGCTGGTGTAACAGTGCACGTAAAGGAAGTTATTAGTATATCTAACCTCTGACACTGAGACAAGTGGCGACGAGGAACTTCAGATTTTGTTTAATCTTGCGCCCCCTTTTGACAAAAGTGGTTTGACACCAGCGTCTGCTGTAAAGATCTTTGCTAGGGCCTTTGTTTAGGAACAACAGAGAGACCTGCAGGATGGAACGCTATGAGGTATTTATGTGTGATAGATGTGATCGGACCTGAGCACAGACGTTTATAATAACCATATAAAAACAGCAATCTTTCTCGTGTTGATGGAAAGTTTCGTAGTCCACAAAACATTTCTGGAGCTTCACAGCAAACTGGCGTTGCAGCTTTCTGCTAAACAAAGCAGATCGTCTGCTGTTATGCTTTTTATTTCGCATTTAAGTAAGAGGCCTCCGCAGACTTGGATTATGCTGGACGAGCTGTGTGGAGCCATTTCATGTAATTATTTAATTAATTACAACTATGAAACTTTACCCGACTTTTCTATCAGCATGGGGCCGACGACATGATGGCTGAATCTTTCCCTTTTGACTTAACTTTTTCATTTAAGAGGCCGGATAAATCGATTGTTGAATAAAAAAATCTGTCTCGATTCATATAATTTCCTGTCTGTTGTGTTTCAGGAGGCTGGTGCAGAACATTTTGTCGGTTCAGTCGAGTCTGGACCCGCTGCGGCCCGTCCCAGAAGACGGCGTTTGTCAACTGGACTCAGAGTGCAACAGCCGAGGGGAGAGCTGCTGCTGAATCACCGTCTGAACGACGATCCAGAGCGCCACTTCGGCTAACTCAACCCTCATCAACACGCAGCGCGGCAGAAGATCTCCTCGTGCTGCCCGACTGACCGACTGACTAACTGGTGATGTAGGGAGGCAGACAGTGATGACAGGGAGGCATGAGGAGAAGCAGAAGGAGCAGAGGGAAGGTGTGTGTGTATGCTTAATTTAATGGACGTCCTCTCGGTGTGAGAACGTGGTGTGCAGTGTGCTCGGTGCGGCCGCCAAGCCACCTCCTCCTCCGGCAGGCTGAGTCAGCCGGACACATGGCGTCCGCGTGCTAGCGAGGTGCGAGCGTATATGCCAGTTCGACAAATGGTGTGTGGGTGCTGCTGCGTTTGTTTCATGTGTATTTCTGTGTGTCGGATGAAGGCACATGAATGTGCATGTGCCTGGAGACGTCAGGAGCTCGCACACTTCCTGTCAGCGCTCTGCCTCTGATTTGTCGACATGAATTCACCCTTTTTAGGTCTTTATTATACACAGAAACACATCAATTAGTAATATTATCATTTAAATAAGATACAAAGCAGTCCGCCAGACCGATCTGTTGTAGAGTTGGAGTTGGAGTTATTAGAATAATGAGTCTCGTAGTCCACAAAACATTTGTGGAGCTCCGTAGCAGATCAGTGTTGCAGCGTTCTGCTAGTCAGCGAACAGCGGTACTTACTTTATTTACATTTTATGTAACTTCTACTCCACTACATCCGTTACTTTTCCGATTACAGTTCTCTGTGTCCTTCCTGTCTGGTGAAAGTATCTCGAAATATTTAGATTTTTTTAGTTGTGAATTGTTCCTGCATGTGTTGTGCAAATAATCCTTCCTCCTTCAACTAAATAAAATATTTTAAAACCTTCCTGCGTCGTCAGAGTTGGCTCTTTATCTGAAAACCTCCTCCAGCACCGAGTGTGAGTGAGTACATTTCCTGACAACCTGCCTGCTGGGCTGGGACATTTTGTCAGGTTAACTTGAACTTTGAGAGGAACACAGTCGGGCTGACCGATTACACTCAGCTTTAAATGAACATCCGCAGTCGCTGCGTGACTGATCCATCGTGGTCGAGCCCCAGGAGGGTCTCACACACACAATCAGCCAACACTAATGGTGTCATTTGCAGCCTACGTGCATGTGTGTTTTTTCTGAGCTGCTGGTTGTGCGTGGTTGTGCTTCAGTGTGGGTTTTTCTGTCTCTGTATGTGGACATCTATTCTCATCGGTGATTTGGAGGCAGGCAGAAGTTCTCGGCTGTGACTCAGTCGTCCACACACACTTCAGTCCAGGAAAACCTTCAACAAAGCCACTTGATTTTGGACTTTTTTTGTTATCGGGGCCAATTATAGGGATGTAGTTTCCATAACCCGCTGACTATGTTACCGTGCCTCACTCATATTTTTTTTTTGCAGCTCACAGATTGCCAATGCTTACAAGGGCCCCTTCAGGGGACTCGTTAGCTCTGAACAGATGTATTAGATGCACAAGAAGTGGTGATAATTTATTATTCTCGCCAGGTTTTGTGTCATGTTCACACAATCAACAGACTGTCCTACAAGGAGGTCGTCTTAAGAGCCCTTTTAGATAGAAAAGGTGGCACATTTGCAGCCAGGTAAAGGCTGTCGAATTTGTCTTCAAAATAAGAGCTTTACATTGCACCCCACTGGAGTTTAGAACTGGGTTCTTAGCGGGGGGCTTTTAATTTGAAAGTAGCGACCGTTAGTAGCTTGCTGCTACGACAACAAGCGGACAACGAAGACAGCTACAGAGATCGAGGAGACGCTGCATCTCCCGGATCTCAGCGACTGTCCAGTTGCTCATCTTGACGTTCATGGACACTCCCACACTCTATAAGGACACTCCCACACTCTATAAGGACACTCCCACACTCTATAAGGACACTCCCACACAGAGTTTAAAAGCCTGCAACTTCCCTTATAGTTAGTTAGAGCTGAAGAAGCCTCTTGGATCAGAGGTGAAACATCATGTATCGATACAGCATGTAGAGTTACCATGACCTAGACTGTTTCTCCATTGCATCAAACATTAATTTAGAGCTTTGTTTCTCTGCTGGTCAACAGAGTCTGGCTTCAGCTCTTATTCTCAGCCCCAGTGCTCAACAACCTTGACCACTTCAGAGCATCAGCGTAGGAGGCCTCCCACCAGCTCATGAATGCTGACTGAGTGGTCTCTCTCATATCGAAGCTGTATTCAGTTCTGAACATGAACTCTGCATCATGTGTCAGGTTCAAACTGTTCTCATCCACTGGAACAAGTGGTGTTTCTTTAATTTCATCTGGTTTGTTAACCCCAGTTTGTATTCGTTGGCTGCATTGCCTTGCAGATTTAACGCAAGAGTGCTCGAGGCCTTGAGACAAGACGTCAGCAACCAAACCTTCAAGGAGTCAATGAGGGGGAGATGATGTTTCACCTTTTACTTAGAGTGCCGCAAACAAACAGACGACTGCGTCACGCGTTACGTTAGACATGTTTTAGAACTGATTTTGATAACGAGCGGAGAGTGCACATTATCTGAATCAGCTGCAGGTGGACTCTGATGAATTCTGCACGATGAAGGTGAAGGAATGCAGTGACTCAAGTCTGCTGTTGTGTTGAGTTTCCACAAATGTTATTTTACTGTTGTACAAAAGGAAGATAAGTGTTAATCAAAGCCACCTTTGTTGTGCGTACAAAGAATACAATGCATCACTTGTGAGTAAGAAAAAATCGAATGAATATTCACAGGGTTTGACTTTTTCATTAGCGGGCTGAATCACAACACGTCTGATGGTGCCGGAAAATGACAGCAAAGGCTCATTTTTGGGGGGGATTGTTTGTCGGGGTTCTTCAAATCAACAGATCGTCGACCAGCTGCCGACAGTGAGTCACAGAGAGAAAGAGGCAGTCAGATAGCAGGTGGAGACAGAAAGATTCAAAAAGAGATGAATAAACACTGTCCAGGTTGAGTAGCTGTTACTGACGAATGCAAATGTAACCAGTCATGTATATAAAATACAATATTTCACTGAAATGAATGAGATTTTTCAGCATTTACGTCAAAACTCCACAAGGCTTTGAGACGAGATGCAGCACCTTGTTCCCACTTCACTTTTAACCTTCTTTGTTGGTTTCAAACATTTGTTGTTTAAAATGACATAAGTGTTAATTACCTCCACTTCTGTGTGTATGAAGTATACAATGCATCACTTGTGGTTAAGAAATGCCTTATTGTTATTCATGGGGATTGACGTTTCATGAGCAGGCGACAACAAGTGTCAACATATTTGATGACGCTGGGACACCGCGCCATCAAACGTGGGAAGATTCATTCGGGGGATTGTTCATGTCGGGGATTCTTCCACCGGCAGATCCTCGACCATCTGCTGACAGCCAGTCACAGACAGAAGGAGGCAGTCAGACAGAATGCAAAGACGGAAAGGATAAATTGACCAAGAGCCAAATACACATTGTCCTGGTCAAGTGGCCTTATCACTGACCCATTTATCAATCATAACCAGGTTAAAACAAAATGTGATTAACCAAGAAGGTTAAAGAATATGTATGGGAAGTAAAAAAAGCTTAAAGTAATGGGTAAGCTAAATGGTTGAAAGTTCAGAAAAGTAGCCTAACGTTACTGGATAAATTGTTGAAACAGTTTAGCTAAAAGTAGCCTAACGTTACTGGATAAATTGTTGAAACAGTTTAGCTAAAAGTAGCCTAACGTTACAGGATAAATGGTTGAAACGGTTTAGCTAAAAGTAGCTTAACGTTACAGGATAAATGGTTGAAACAGTTTAGCTAAAAGTAGCCTAACGTTACTGGATAAATGGCTGAAACGGTTTAGCTAAAAGTAGCCTAACGTTACTGGATAAATGGTTTAAACAGTTTAGCTAAAAGTAGCCTAATGTTACAGGATAAATGGTTGAAACAGTTTAGCTAAAAGTAGCCTAACGTTACTGGATAAATGGTTGAAACAGTTTAGCTAAAAGTAGCCTAACGTTACAGGAAAAATGGTTGAAACGGTTTACCTAAAGGTAGCCTAACGTTACAGGATAAATGGTTGAAACAGTTTAGCTAAAAGTAGCCTAATGTTACTGGATAAATGGTTGAAACAGTTTAGCTAAAAGTAGCCTAATGTTACAGGATAAATGGTTGAAATAGTTTAGCTAAAAGTAGCCTAATGTTACTGGATAAATGGTCCAAAGAGGTAGCTAAAAGTAGCCTAACGTTACTGGATAAATGGTTGAAACAGTTTAGCTAAAAGTAGCCTAACGTTACTGGATAAATGGCTGAAACGGTTTAGCTAAAAGTAGCCTAATGTTACAGGATAAATGGTTGAAACAGTTTAGCCAAAAGTAGCCTAATGTTACTGGATAAATGGTCCAAAGAGTTAGCTAAAAGTAGCCTAACGTTACTGGATATATGGTTAAAGCGCTTAGTTAAAAATATTGGATATGAGTGTTGAAATAGGATAGTTAGCTAAACATATCCTAGACCTACCAAATGAATGACTGAAATTGTTAGCTATAAGTAATATATTGTTGAAATTGTTATCTTAAAGGCTATTTGTAATAAAAGTTGATTTTTGAGCCTTATTCCCAACTCATCAAAAACTGATGTTTTGGGATGGTGGCCAGCACCTTTAAAGTAGCCTAATGGGTAGTTAAAGTAGGCTAATGGATCAATTGAATAGTTAACAAGAAGTAATGGGCATATTGTTGAAATAGTTAGCTTAAACTAGCCTAGCCTAGTGGATAGTTGAAGTCAGCTATGAGATAAATGACTTTGATAGGTAGCTAAAAGTAAAGGATACATTCTTGTAATGGCTAACCATTACAAGAATGCATCCATTATTTTGAGGTAGCCTAGCAACAGTTAGCTTAAAGCAACGTAGGCCTGGTTTAGATAACTAACTAAAAGTACGCTAATGGATAAACAGTTGAAATATTTGGCTTAAAATAACGGACGAAGGATTTAAATAATGCCAAAATGGTAGAAATAAATTGAGGTGTTCATAAATGGGAACCCAGCTGAGTCCCCCTGAGATAGTTGGAGTCAGATCTGACATAATTGTAGTCTGTCTATTAGAGCACTACAGGAAACTCCACTTCCTTGTGTCTCAGTTTTCTTGCCTGTTAAAGTTTGAAACCTTGAAATTGAAACTGTGAGAGAATCCTCACCCGAGCAGCCACCACATCAGGGGAACGCTATGAAAAGCAGTGTCTGATAAGTAGCCCACATGACGTCTTAATTAGATGGCGGTGAAACACTGTTGATGTTATGACCCTCAAGTGTGACCAGTGTTGAGTTCCAAACATTAACGTCGGCCTTGAGCTGGGAAGAAACTTTGCAACTGTAACTAAATCCTAAATTCTAAATACTTTATTCCTGGTAAACTGCATGGACACGAGCAGGAGAGAGACAAAGACAGAGGACTGAATTTACACAAAGAGAGAGAAAAGACTGCGATGAGCGATAGAAAGAATAAGTGACAGCTGACAAATGAGCGATGCCAAGAGCACATGACGGTGATGTTATCATCCACCCTTTCATGGGCTTCTGGATCCTACACCTATCTACCCGTCAATATGTCTCAGATGCCGAGCCAAGATGTGGAAAGCAGCCATGAAAATGTGTTATAATTATTTATGGATAGTGTTTCTGGATGTATTTCTGTCTAATTATGACACTGTTTCAGTGAAACAAACTCAAATTATTATTGTTATTATTGTTATTATTATTATGCCATCCGAGAGGTTAGCTCATAC
>CAEMYA010000063.1:429776-451865 GCA_903131615.1 Diplodus sargus | reverse complement strand
ATGGTTGAAACAGTTTAGCTAAAAGTAGCCTAACGTTACAGGATAAATGGTTGAAACAGTTTAGCTAAAAGTAGCCTAACGTTACAGGATAAATGGTTGAAACAGTTTAGCTAAAAGTAGCCTAACATTACAGGATAAATGGTTGAAACAGTTTAGCTAAAAGTAGCCTAACGTTACTGGATAAATGGTTGAAACAGTTTAGCTAAAAGTAGCCTAACGTTACTGGATAAATGGTTGAAACAGTTTAGCTAAAAGTAGCCTAACGTTACAGGATAAATGGTTGAAACAGTTTAGCTAAAAGTAGCCTAACGTTACAGGATAAATGGTTGAAACAGTTTAGCTAAAAGTAGCCTAACGTTACTGGATAAATGGTTGAAACAGTTTAGCTAAAAGTAGCCTAACGGTACTGGATAAATGGTTGAAACAGTTTAGCTAAAAGTACCCTAATGTTACTGGATAAATGGTTCAAAGAGTTAGCTAAAAGTAGTCTAACGTTACAGGATAAATGGTTGAAAGAGTTTAGCTAAAAGTAGCCTAACATTACTGGATAAATGGTTGAAACAGTTTAGCTAAAAGTAGCCTAACATTACTGGATAGATGGTTGAAACAGTTTAGCTAAAAGTAGCCTAATGTTACTGGATAAATGGTCCAAAGAGTTAGCTAAATGTAGCCTAATGTTACTGGATAAATGGTCCAAAGAGTGAGCTAAAAGTAGCCTAACGTTACTGGATATATGGTTAAAGCGCTTAGTTAAAAATATTGGATATGATTGTTGAAAAAGGATAGTTAACTAAACATATCTTAGACCTACCAAATAAATGACTGAAATTGTTATCTTAAAGGCTATTTGTAAGAAAAGGTGATTTTTGAGCTTTATTCTCAACTCATCAAAAACTGATGTTTTGGGATGGTGGCCAGCACCTTTAAAGTAGCCTAATGGGTAGTTAAAGTAGGCTAATGGATCAATTAAATAGTTAGCAAGAAGTAATGGGCATGTTGTTGAAATAGTTAGCTTAAAGTAGCCTAGCCTAGTGGATAGTTGAAGTCAGCTATGAGATAAATGACTTTGATAGGTAGCTAAAAGTAAAGGATACATTCTTGTAATGCTAACCATTACAAGAATGTATCCATTATTTTGAGGTAGCCTAGCAACAGTTAGCTAAAAGCAGCGTAGGCCTGGTTGAGATAACTAACTAAAAGTACGCGAATGGATAAACAGTTTAAATATTTGGCTCAAAATAACGGACGAAGGCTTTAAATAATGCCAAAATGGTAGAAATAAATTCAGGTGTTCATGAATGGGAACCCAACTGACTCCCCCTGAGATAGTTGGAGTCAGATCTGACATAATTTTAGTCTGTCTATTAGAGCACTACAGGAAACTCCACTTCCTTGTGTCTCAGTTTTCTTGCCTGTTAAAGTTTGAAACCTTGAAATTAAAACTGTGAGAGAATCCTCACCCGAGCAGCCACCACATCAGGGGAACGCTATGAAAAGCAGTGTCTGATAAGTAGCCCACATGACGTCTTAATTAGATGGCGTGTGACCAGTGTTGAGTTCCAAACATTAACGTCGGCCTTGAGCTGGGAAGAAACTTTGCAACTGTAACTAAATCCTAAATACTAAATACTTTATTCCTGGTAAGATGCATGGACACGAGCAGGAGAGAGACAAACACAGAGGACTGAATTTACACAGAGAGAGAGAAAAGACTGCGATGAGCGATAGAAAGAATAAGTGACAGCTGATAAATGAGCGATGCCAAGAGCACATGACGGTGATGTTATCATCCACCCTTTCATGGGCTTCTGGATCCTTTACCTATCTAACGTCAATATGTCTCAGATGCCGAGCCAAGATGTGGAAAGCAGCCATGAAAATGTGTTATAATTATTTATGGATAGTGTTTCTGGATGTATTTCTGTCTAATTATGACACTGTCTCAGTGAAACAAACTCAAATTATTATTGTTATTATTGTTATTATTATTATGCCATCCGAGAGGTTAGCTAGGAACATCAAGCCAAAGTGGATGTGCTATAAATCTGCCAAACAAAAACCATATTAAAATAATTTTGTTAATTACCACTGTAAGATGCCATAACAAATTTTTATTAACAGGTACGTTTTCACATACGAGGCATCTGCTGAGGTCTGTCAGTGCAAAACAACAAACAGTACAACAAATAACAAAAAAATAAATATAGAGATAAAAGACAGAAATAATACACAAATGGACAAAAATATACACAGAAAAATAGAGTTGAACAATATTTACATCATCATATCTAAATTATACATTTGTAAGAAAATCTATTGTGTGTAGAATTGCTGAAAAGGTCCATTTAATCCAGCTATTCGCACAAACCATTACAATTTCAGTAAAAGCATACTGGCAATAAGAAAGAAATGTTATTATTATTTTAGGGCAGTTCATTGGTTTCTTTTTCCATCACAATTTGAATTATTAAGTACCTTTTTATTTGAAAATCTGTGGATGGATTGTGGAAAAATCTACTGTTTCTCTGCTTCGGACTAGTTAAATATAGTGCACTAAATATATCTAGTACAATCAGGAGGGGGTTAGCATGTAGCCTACCTTTAACCTCCCTCCATGTTTTAAAAACAAGAAACCATCTTTAGAGGCCAATTTTTGCTTTAAATCTGTGGATCTTTTCCTGTAAAGTGTCCTTGGGTGACCTGAAAGCCACTTATAAACAAAATGAATTACTATTATTCTTATTCTTCTTATTATTATTAATCGTTATTATAAAGAAACCTCAAACCAGATAATAAGTGCCATTGTTCTTAAAATAAGCACGTTTGAATTAAATGATCTGTCTGTCTTGTCATCACTTGCTGCCTGCTGCTGTGTGTGTCATGGACTTCCGCGTTGCCATGCCTCTTAAACGTGACCCGGCTTCTCAGAGGCGCTATCAAACCGACCAATGGGAGCGCTGGATTGGAATCACGTCGCCGTTCACGTTGAACGGGGATTATGGTGCGTTTTAAGATAATAGGAAATAAGGTAAACTAAACTTTTTAAACGTTATATTAAGGTTTTTGTAGGTTCTCAGGTTTCAAATCATGTGTATTAAATCCTTCATTTCGCCGCTGATTCTTTTATTAGCCTTACTGTAAACAATATGAGCTTAAAAGTACACTAAAGGCCGTAATATTATAAATAAATCAAAACGGCTCGATTTGAAAAATCTCAATCGTCATAATTAACAGTCCCACTTCATACAGATGCTCTCCCTCGTAGTAATATTGCTGTATTTGCATAAAATGTCAACCAACAACGTCAATAACTGCTCTGACGTGAGACCGCTTTCGGCAAGTTGTGATTTTAACCGCCGTGCCCTGAACGCAGCGTGAGAACTGGATAAAAATTGACACATGCGCAGTGAGCCAAACTCTTACGAAACAAAGTAGTTCAGTGGCAGAAATCAGGTACAGAGAAGACGAGAGCTCATCCCCGCCACCAGCCCGGCTGACAGCACTTCGCCTAACGTCGAAACGAAGGGAAGAAATGCTTCTTTCTTTGGGCTTGACATAAATATCACCTCCGGGGAGCCAGTACGAGGTAAGACGGGCCATTTTGTCACGTTTGGCGCTTTAGTTTTAGTGTTAAACCTGCTGTACTTTAAACAAACAGCGCCACCACTTACATAAGCAGTTGCTCTGGTGACCCCGTTATGGTCTCGTTTCCTTGCCAAATACTTGAACTTGTCGACTATTTTATGCTTTTAAATACTTGTTAACTCGTAGATTCCACTCGACATGTTCAGCAGTGCTTTATTTCGGTGTTTTTTTGGAAGCTAATTTCACGTAACTGTTGGGTAACGTTACAAACATCAACGTCCCATTCAGAAGAGACAGTGTGACCTAATTTCCATTTGGAGGAGTCACTGTGGGTTTACTCTCATCACATAGCAACAAAATCAACTGCAGTCCTGAAAGTTATTGTGGTTTTGATGTGAAAGTGTGTAGACGTGTTGATGACGTTAACAGCAGCCTCAATGTGGTTTTTATTAACCGAGGATTTGTTTACAGTCCTGTGTAGCTTCTGGTTAATTCACTGTTTACTGAAGGTCACACTTTTAAATTAGCTTTTTAAATACCTCCTAATTGTATATAAGATAGCTATATATGCAAATTTGATTTACTGTGAAATTACAGTGATTTTTAGCTATTTTCCCAATTATTGACACTCATCCAGTTCCTCAAATCCCACCCAGCTGGTGTCCATCACATCTCAAACAATTTTTTATTGGTAAATTGGAGAATTTTTATTTTCATGTGAATTGCAGATATGACATGAGTACTCTCAACATTGCTGACTGGTATTGGAGGCTCCTCCATGTATCTGGTCACTGTCTGTGTTGGGTCTGTGCTGAATGAATGAAACAGTGCCAGACTGTGAATATCAGCAGTGTGTGGCAGGGAATGCGATGTGTCACGTTTCCCTTCTGTGTGAGAAATTATGATATTTTCTGCAGTAATCCTGGCTCATCTAAGGATATACGTGAAATCAACGATGCTCCGGAGATTGAGAAATTGTCTTTTGAGGCAGAATTATTGCCACAAAGTAGAAATAAACATTGCTGTTGTAGCGAGAGGTCCATGCAGGACATTACCGGTACTTAAACCCAACAGTCAGCAGTGGATTTGTGTTGTAGTACCAGGGATAGACAGATTACTGGGTCTGAATTTCAGTATTATGATCGTCGACATGGTTTTTCTATCCGATTAAAGATCAAATTAATTGACCTAAAAATATAACAATTTGGATCTGATGCAGAATCCCTTTTTCTCTCTCTGGAGTAACCAATCAACAGTAACTTGTAACCAAAGTTATCAAATAAATGCAGTGGAGAGGAAGTATAAACTAGCAAGAAATAAGGTAATGTAATATATCACCAAATTGTACAGTAATTATTGGAGTTAGTTGTGTTCCAGCCTTTGACAGACAATGCAAATCTCAGAGTTTGTAATTAGCTCCTTCATGGAGGATGATGTTTGTGTTTGGGTTGACGCCAGCTGTAGTTCATTGTAAAGCCTCTAACATGGTCCACGTGACATGAGTGTCAACGCTGGTGAACATACTAATCATCAGATTAGTAAAACATTTTTAAAGCTTTCCTTTTTAAATGAAGAGAAGATATAACATCTGTGCATGCAGTTGATCGCTGATTCAGACATGTTCAGCTGTCTCTTCGTTGAACTTACTGTGGTTGTTTTGGGGGTTTTTTGCATCAGTGAACCCAAACAGAAAGTTGCATCTTTCCCTCATGTTTTGTGCTCAAGCTGAAAGCTTTGGCTGCAGGCGAAAGTCTTCTGCTCGCGTTTTAACAAATGCAATGAAAACGACCGCTGTCTTTGAGCCAGGATGCAGCTAATCTGACCAACAGACCACTCAGTTGTGGGGAAATTGCAGCATTTCGACAGCTTCTCATTATCTTCATCACCGGCCTCCGTCACAAGGTTATTTTAAGAAATGACTCTCCATCCTTTGAGCCATAATTTGACCTGAAAGTAACATTAAAAAAGTGTGCACATTTTCCCTTTTTATGGCAGCAAGTCGACGTCTCTGCTCATGGACTCACAAAGCACCTTCACTTAATCTACATTTATTATTCATGATGTAAAGAGGTGGCAAATAATTTAAATATGATTTATTATAGTTGTGGCTTATTGCCAGCAACAAGCTCTGCCATTGAATCATAAACAGTGTCAGGATTGAGCTTTTTAATTGACCTTTATGAATCTTAATCAGTCTGGAGATATAGAAGGATGAACCTGCAGGCTAATTAGCTAGCCACCTAGCTAATTAGCCATTTAAATCAGTTCAGTCGGCCCCTGCACGGCTGTCGGGGACATTCTGTTTTTCTTCCACTGCGATCAGCTGTTCTGTTTGTCAACCAGCTACTTATATCCACACATGTCACAGTGTGTCTCTGCCACATTGACAAGTCTGTACTATATGAATTTTGTTTGTATAAAAACACAAAGAATGGTCATAGTAGTGAGATTAATCCGATATTCAAGGTGTTTAAAGCTAACACCTGTTAGTCAGAGTTGTGGCAGGTAAATCCCTAAATGTCACCTGTCACACTGGCTGGTGTGTGTTTGTTTGTGTGTGTGTGTGTGTGTGTCTGGAGACCTTAATGTTTAATGCCTTCATGTTTTCGCTCGTGGTCAAGCTTTGTTGCTACTTAAATGCTGTCAAGGCCGTGCTCCTTCTGACCATGAGCCAATTAGATCAGTAATCCAGGGGCTTTGTATCACACAGGCTTTAGATAGACTGCCTGTTCCATAACAGTAATAATAATAATAGCTTGGATTTATAAAGTGCATTTTTTATGAGACCTGAGAACGCTTTAAACAGTACAGGGACAAAGTTCAGAGAACTATTGTCATCAGTTACAAGATAAAGGTCTTAAAATCATAAAAATAAATAAAAAATGCCCCTTTTCTATCATTTTTCTTACCCTTTGCCCAAAAGTTGAGTTTTATTTTACAGTTAGTCTTTTATCTACGAGCGTCAAACGTCTAAAAATGTCTCTGCTGACAATAGAAAGCGTTAAAAACTCTTCTGGCCGCAGCGAGGAGTTGGTGTTCCTGTTCGGATCTATTCCTGGCCTCGTCCCACACTGTTGGCAACCAGTCCGACTTGGATGCTTCAGTTATCTCTCCTGTTGGGAGACGTTCAGTTTTGTGCTAGCTGTGACTGAAGTGTGGAAAAGAGAAGCTGACGGCATTCTGCTCCACACAGACGGAGCTGTCGTCTTCATTCAGCTGGAGGAAATAAGTGTTTCACCACCATTCAGTGATTTATCAGCTCCGGCCAACACACTGATTTCTTCTTTCTTTCCCGGTTACTTTTTATTCCTATCAGAATAAAAAAAAGAAAATGGCCCCAAACTCCATCCACTGGTTCCGAAAGGGCCTGCGTCTCCATGACAACCCCGCGCTACGTGAGGCGGTCAAAGGGGCGGGCACAGTGCGCTGCGTTTACTTCCTGGACCCGTGGTTCGCAGGCTCCTCCAACGTCGGAGTCAACAGGTGGCGGTAAGATGATTTTCTATTTCTAATTTGTCACAATTTAAGATTTTTCTGGGGGAATCTGGAATGTTAAAGATGTCAATATCTATCTTCTGTCATCTGTCCATAAGCGGAGGAAAGCACTGAATTACTTCATTATTTATAACGATTCAAATACATAAAGTAATAAACAGTTTTTGGCTGAGCTCGCTTATCATTTCCTGGGGGATCCGTAGTGGCGACGGGCAGAAGAACGGCTATAAAGAAGTAGCATCGTCTCATTGCTGAGTCTTGTTTGCTTATGTAGGTCACACAGAGGCATCCGTGTTGAATCGAGACAGTTTCATAACCAGTTAAAAGTTCCAAATGTCCTGTGTCTGGTTTCATTCAACATCAGACTGAATATTGTAATATCTACTCTTGCTCCTGTCCCAGAACAACTCATACTTGTTCATACTCTCAGTTTTATGGACGTTTATAGCAAGTCCAGCTCATTTACTGCTCCGGCCCACAACTTTCCCTCACTCATCGTGGAATTTTGGGCTGCAGCAGGCAGATGTTTTCAGCTAAACGGCTTTAAAACCCACTACACATTACAAGAGAGTTATATTAGACTTCAGGTGGACACAAACGCGGCTCTGCATGAATCTTGCTGTTGGAAATGTGTTTACAGCTTGTTTCTGCTTTTTTTTCCTGCAACATACCAATTTTATTTAGTAAGTGCAAGAAGAAAAAAAAAAAATAAGGGGGGAAAAAATGATGTAAATTGCACATCTTGCATTCCTTTTGTGCAATAATAACAGCCACAGTAGAAACGGCTGGAAGCTCTGACTCATATAAAATGAGGAGCTGGCGTGTTGGGAGGAGAAATGTGGGGGAAGCTGCAGTGCCTCAACACACAACATGATGTCAGCATTTCTCTGCTTTTGAAGCGTTATTTGTTATATGGAAGTTTTTAAATAGTCAGGCTGGTGAAAGGAGACTTTTCATTGTCTGGTAAGCTTTTTAAAGGATTGTCTTGTGCTCCTAATCAGAATTTGGTCTCATTAAGACCTATTTTTGTCCTTTTTTCTTGTGGTTTTAAATAATCCACAGTGGGAAAAAGATTGTTTAAAAAAAAAAAGACTTGTGCATATAAGTGGATTTAATGGGCGACTAAGGAGTTTACAGCTTTGACCTGGATACACCTGCTCAGCTGGTTTAACAGACACAGGGTGCTCTTTTGTTTTATTCCTCGCTCACATACAGTAATCCCCATTATAGAGGTCAGTCGGCAGGTAGTCTTAAGGCTTTGTGACTGGATGAACAGACAGCGGCGGGGGCTCTGTAAACACGGCCGACTCTAAGGGGAGTCTTAGAAGTAGGTTTATAAGGAGCGGTGTAAAAGCCGTTGGGATAAATGATGTGTGAAAAAGGGATTTTGTGTGTGTCTTGTCAGATGTAGCTGTCAGTTCACGTGATGGCTGAGGCTGTTTATAAACCGCCGTGTTCCTGCTCTGCAGGGGAGGAGAGTCGATATCACCCCCGCGTTCATTGCTCGATGGCCCATTTTTGCTCTTAAGTGCTATTTGTAGTCCCCGTACAGGAATAGTCAATATTGAAGTCAGTGACCCTGAGATATCCAGCTGATTGCGGACGGCGCTAAAAATGTAAACATAGCGGCGGCGGCCGTGGCGACCAGACAGGAAACGCCACATAAGTGACGCACACGCCTGGTGGCAGCACACAGATTCCAAAACATAATTTGTAGGTCATAAACGCTCTAATTTGTTTGTGCCGGCTTGTCTCGATGTTGAAATTATGACTGCATGAAGCTAAATGTGTTTACTGTTAATTCTGCCAGAGCTGATGGGTCATCGTTGGCATTAGTAGACACGGACGTCAACTAGACGCAGAAAGAGAAAAAATGCCAATATGAGAGCAACATCTGCAAATCTGAAGGGCTGCAGTGTTTTTTATTAAGGTATAATGTCACAGAACAGTCGATAAGTGGAGTACTGAGGTGCTGCTGAGGTGTCCAGGCCTGCAAGTCTTGTTCTGCAGGTGTAAGAAAACATAACAACAAACGCCCGCTTTCGAGATTTTTATAGAATTTTGTGTGCAAAAAGTAGAAATGTGTCTTTGCTTGCATGTGCAAAAAAGTACGATTTTGAAAACACAACATATAACAGTCGAAACAGGACGTGAAACTGTGATGGAAAAATCATCATTCCCTCCAATATTTAATCAAATTGCAGTTGTAATATGTGTCAAAATGGTTGCAATGTGCTGTTTTTTCCACTGTAAGTACTCACAGTTTATTATTCTATTTAATTGCCACTTGAAGTGACTCAGCACCTCTTTTTAGAAGACGAATCAACACGAATCTTATTCATTTTGCTGTGAAAGACAGCGTTGACTTGAGGGGAATATGGGTGATTCGTGTCTTTCTCAGCTTGAGGGAAAAGTAGCTGTTTTTTTTTATCACAGCTTGAATTGAAGTGGGCAGAAGATTGCAGGATGTGCTCCACTTATCTGTGCCGAGGCAGTGACGTACGCACTCGATGCTGCAGCAGCACTTTTTTATCTGCAGATGCCAAAAAGCAGCGTAACAAGTCACCGCATGATGCTCTTGAGGTTAAATTACGACCAATCTGACAGAATCGAGGTCACTGATCTCTGCACAGACACACAAAGACATGTCGAATTTTTAGGTTGCTCCAATGTGCACGCTGTGAGAAACCAGCATTTTAAGAGGAGGGAGTCATGTGATGCGTCCCAGAGATAGACACTCAGAGCGAAGCAGGGGAAGTCGACCAAACAGATGTCTGCAGCTCTAAGCTCAGTCGGTGACACTTAAACCTGTCCAGCTGCCCCGACACCTGCAGCTCTGTGTATGGAAGGTCATCATCTTATCAGAGCGGTTGTTTTTACCTTAAACTCTGACTTAAAATGTCTTCAAGGTCTGCGTCCGGATAAAAAATGCTCCAGGGACGAGCCTGTTTTATGAATCAAATGCTGAGTGGCTGCAATCTACATTAGGTCGGCAGGGACTCAACAAAAAGAAATCAAGTAAATACAATAACACAGATGACTTTTAATGAGGCGAAAGAATGATGAAGAAAAAAATAGTAAGGATTCTGTTTTATCAATGTTAAAAATTGAGCTGTTGGCCCTTCGATAGAACAGCAGTTGGTCCCAGGAGAGTTTGTGATCTATGATTAAACCAAAATACTGCGTCACTCCATCGCCACTTCAATCTCCTCTCCTCTGATCCTCGATAGAGTGGTTGATGGAGAAGCGTCACGTCTAAAATGTTAAATCAGTTGCTAGTAAATCTGTCAACTCACAGAGGCAAAAAAAAAAAAAAGGAGAAGCAAAATCTGTGACAGGAAAAGAGATTTGAGGTGACGCGCAGGTGGCGATGAGATCGTCCCTATCTGACTCCCTCCATCGTAGACATCGATGATTATTTCAGACATTATAATTCTATATCAATATATATTACCAAATCAATGAAGCCGCATTAAATGAAATAAACATTCTGTAATAAGAAAAGCAACCACGCAACATCAATTCAAAACAATCATTAGCAAATATAATCTAATCAATTATTTAAGTGTACCGAGCTGTCAAAGACGGCGGATTAATATTTTATATTATATCATCAGGACAATCATGAATATCCTCAGACACCTGAGAAAGCTCCGTAAGGATAAAAATTATATATATCAGCTTTGGAACAGTAATATTTGTATTTTGTCTGTTTTAGAACAATTTTCGAGTTTCGAGCACAATCGTCTTCTCAAGGGAACATTTAAAGTTTAGTCGGCTGACGCTCCAACTATGTATTGTCAGGTTTGGTTCTATTCTCCCATAAACAAAAGTACAACTACCTTTAGTCTCTGTTGCTTGATAAATCAGTTTGTATGGAGGCAAGTAAAAATTCATATCGAGCACGGACATTCAGATCAGGTGGACCCGAGCAGTTGTTGGCTCATTTATCGCCTTTCTGATCGTTCCTGACCTATTTCCTCATTGGTCTGAAGCATCTTCTTGTTGAGCCAGATACGATTTAAAAAGGCCACGTTGAAAAACAATATTCTGAAAGAGCTCTCGAAAATGTAGGTCCTGCTTACATGACAGACAAACAACGTCTAACCTTTCATCACTGGTGGCAGAAAACAACTTTCTGGGGTCGTCGACTTAAGTGTTGGACACTTTAAAGTGCCTGATTTGTTTAAGTTATCAGGCCTTGTTAAAGATGAAGCATATTACCTTTTTTTGTCTTTGAACTGTCTACTTGTTCATTGTGATGCTGTTGTACTGTTGCCAATGTTTTCTATAGATTCAGGTGATAAGATCTCACAGGACTGAAAACCAGACGGCAGTCCTCTCAAAACATTGAGCTTCAGTAACTCATAAACATGATGTCAGCATGTTAAATGGCATAAAGCTTTTATTCAAAATGTTACAGATGAATAAAAAAGGTTTTCACCTTTTAGAAATTCTATGAAAATGTGCGTTTTATTGGCTGAAGGAGCCGCAGTGAGCGAACAGATTAAAAAATACTCAGCGGGCACTATCTCAGTGATGAATATTAATGCAGGAGTTCCAGGTGAAGAGATGGAGCTCCGGAGCAAAAGGACAATAAAACAGGTAATCAATCACTTTTCAGTCTCGAGGAAAATGTGAGAATAGTCTGAGCAACAGATGTAGGTTAGTGTGCCACTGCATGAAACTTCTGAGTGGTTATGTGATCGTGACCTACTTGTGGTAAGGCGCTCTCACGTGGCCAGTTACCCAACAGAAACGCACTGGAAAACCCCAGAGGTGCAAAGATAAAAAGTACGAACAGCACAGAACACGTCGTCCATTAAATTAAAAAAAAAAGTTTTAAAAAACTAACTAAAAAATGCATTAACATGCTCTCTGCCAAAGGAGTGCAGCTGGTGTTTCTCGTGACATGCATCTGTGCAGGAATAACAAAAACAAAACATCAGGCATTTTTCAGAACAGTTGTGAGCGCTCGTGATAAAAAGTTTGAGGGTTCATGATTAAAACGACAGTGAAAAGTGAATTTACAGACGAGATGACTTGACGAAGTTTTCATAAACAGATGTCGGGGAAAAAAAGCTTCACGGCATCTCGTTCACTGCTCAATGATTCAGTTCTGTCTCTGTTCTCCTGATCATGCAGAGAGAGGCGATATGTGCAGTGTGTTCTCTTCAGTGTGTGTGTGTGAGTGTGTGTCCAAGAATGAGGTTACTGGGCTTAGCGATTGTGTTGTAGTGCAGTCTGTACTGAGTGTGTGTGTGTGTGTGTGTGTGTGTGTCCTGACAGATGTAGGCCAGAGCAGTTATATAAGGATTGATGCATGAACAGGCAGCAAGCCAGCCAGCCAAGTACACACACAACACACAACCACACAACCACACAACCACACACACAACCAGGCAGGCAGCCAGGAAAGAAGGAAGTGGCTAACCCAGCAGCACACACACACACACACACACACACACACACCAACACACAGGAACGATCGGAGGCTCGTGAGTGTGGAAGCACACACCGGCGCTCATCACGCGCACTCTTCACGCTGATCTTCACGTTTCAACTCGTGCTGATGCGCAAAAAGATTTGGATGAATTCACGTGTGCACACATGCTTATACACACACACACACACACACACAGGGAGATATATAACAGCTGATGGCTGGTCACCCAGAATGATTTATTGAGTGTGTCTGATATTATGTAAATGCTCTTTGTCCACTGAGATAGAAGGAGGGCAGAATGACAGAAAGACATTAAAGCGGAGAAGATGCTTGTCAGCACGGACTGTCGGCGACCGGCCGGCTAAAAAGCGAAGGAGGACAAAACGTGTGAATTGTTTTCGCCTCGTACACAAATGTGGTCTCCATGGCGATGGGTGACGTCTTCAGAAAGGGCAGCTTCACTGACCTTTTGTTCTCCGCATCACGCGTCATGCTCAGTTCAGGACAGTGAGGTCGTGTCTTCGAGACATTTCGAGGGAATTTAAGGGGGTTTCGGTGACCTGTTGAGTTTCAGTCATGACACAGAAATTACTCACCGTGTTTCGATTTGATCTGATTGATGAGGGCTGGGTGATGATTTTAACCTCGATATTTATATTGTGACAGTATTATAGGGATCATGATCTCATGATCTCATGATCACGATAATAAAAAGCTGCATCATTTCTCCTCCAGAAATGTATTCGTGACTATGTGGGAAGGTTTTCAAAAACAAATGAACATAAATTAGGTTTTTAAACATGTCAACAAAGTTATGAGATAGACTGTCATGTAAAGAAAGAGGCAGACGCAGGTGCTCCTGTTCATCTGTGGTGCTTCAGGTGTCGAGTGTGTCTCTGTGAGCGACACAACCTCTCCGATCTTATCTCATGAAAACCTTTTGTACGTAACCACTTTGGCACTAATCGTTTTGCAACCTGAAGCAGAAGTATGTAAGCAGCGGAGCTTTTCTTTTTTTTCCCCCCACAGATTTTTAAATCGTTCAGAAAATCAGGTCAATTAAATAGTCAGCGTTTCTTGTAAACACTCTGTTAGTTGTAAATTACACGTGCGGTTGAAAACGTGGTTGTTGTGTCTTTGTTGACCAACTGTGCCGAAATTAGAACTCACATTACCAGCTACAGTCTTGGCTGGTCCACAAAAAGACCAACCCAGACGGTGAGTTACGAAGCTCCAGCACGGGCTGAACGACTCGGTCTGGTTTGAAGCACGTGCCTCATGTGTGCTCGACCTTCCCGCCCGTCTGTGTGGGGGATTGAGAGCAAACAGAGCTTTGCCTGCTAGCAAAACCCTCCTCTGGTTTTAATGATCAGGCTAACGGGGTCAGACGGGGAGGGAGCAGAACTGAGCGGAACATCGTCTGGCTGCTGGGCTTACCGACTGTCTGCTCTGCTGTGATCCCGCCTGATTCTGCTCATGCTCAGAACTGCGGGTCAGAGGCAGCGTAGTCTAAGATGGATGACGCTCCACAGTTTGACCTGTGGTGAGAAACAGTGAGGGCTGTTACCGGGCAGAACATACAGGTGGTGCTATGGAGGTGAATCTGTAGGAAGAGATGCCACGCTGATAATTAGCTTGAGTGAACGAGGCTTCACGTCAGCTTTAACCCTTCATGAGCTGTTTTAATGTTTTGCTCATGTTGTAATCTTGCAGCAGTGATGGAAGGATTACCAGAAATCTGCAATAATAACAGAAGAAACAAGTTGTGAGCTCAGTAGTTGCATGTCTTTCGCTTTTAAACGCACAATATTTCAACACCATTAATCTCCTTTTGAGACCAAGATCCTCAGCCACGCTTCCAGTTGTGCCCATTGACCACCAACACATAAAAGATTTACTCCTACAGAGCACCATAACGAAAGACGCGTCTATTAATTGTTGACAGGAACTGCAAAAAAAGATCAATTACGACACTTTCTATCCATGGAGGTTCAATCTGTCTGACGTGAACCGGACAGAAATGTTCATGGACGAGTCTTTGTTTTTCATCTTTGCCTTCAGTTTGGCCGCTCGGCGCATCAGGAAATGCCATCAGCCTCATCTGTCATCATCAGAAGCCACTCTTTAAAACAGTCCCTGACAGACGGCTGTGATTGGTCCGTTAGGAGAACAGATGGGACTCTGCGTCACAAACGGCCTTCAAGCAGCCGAGGCAGAAAACACCCAAAACATTTACGTTTGTAGTGGTTCGTATCTCGTCGCTCGTGCTCTCTTGTTCTATAAAGGTCATCCTCCTCAGTTGACGACCTCATTTCCATATTCATTTATGGGTATTAGGGCTGTAAATTAGCATCAAGGATAAGTTTCATTCAAAAAGGCAGATGAGATTGTAATCCGGCTCTGGGTTAGACTGTATTTGATTGGAGGAATTCGTCGCTGACCGACTGTAATTGTTCTCATCAGTTAGTGTCATCACATGTCTGCTTCAGAAGGACAAACCTGATTCACTGAAGATTAGAATAAAATAGTTCAGGGTTTAAACTAATTAAAATGCTAATGTGCAGCACGCTTTAAAGTACTTCCACCCACGAGCTACCAAACACGACGCATCAAACGATGGACTGTCTTATTTTATTTCTGAAAAGTCGATTCGTTAAAGCTTCAAACGTGTGTCTGACACTGAGGGAAATAAGTTCTCGCTGGGCGGTCTTATGTGTCACGATACACACACTTTAATCTCAGGAGATTGGAGAGCTTTTTTTTGTTGTTGAAGCTTTTTACAGTGTGACGTCAAACATCTAAGCCCCAAGAAAATACTCAGTAGGTAACTTCAGAGGGAGAACACATCACAGCGAAGGATCAGACGATCGGTAATGAATGTTTTCTTCCCTCTTCAGGTTTCTCCTTCAGTGTTTAGAGGATCTGGACGCCAGCCTTCGAAAGCTCAACTCTCGCCTTTTCGTCATCAGAGGCCAACCAGCCAACGTGTTCCCGCGACTCTTTAAGGTCGGTTGTCAACCAGCTGCTTCAATCGTCCCGTTTAAATCATCACAAATTGAACATTTTTGGACTGTTGGACAGATAAAGAAGCTTTTTAAAGACGTCGCCTTGAACTTCTTTCATTTCTTTCTCTGTCCTTTTAGGAGTGGAAGATCTCTCGGCTGACCTTTGAGTACGACTCAGAGCCTTTTGGGAAGGAGAGAGATGCTGCCATCAAGAAGCTCGCCATGGAGGCAGGCGTGGAGGTCATTGTCAAGATATCGCACACCCTCTACGACCTGGACAAGTAAGGAAGGCACAAACACAGACACAGGAAACACTTAAAGGGACTCAGAAACAGAAACATGTAATCATCAACTTGTATAAAACCGCTGTCTGACCCTTTGATTAATCAGAGGATCTTTAAAAGCAACAAGAACATCACCAGGTGATCTTATCCCAACTCTTGCTCTAGTCTTAGAATAAAAGGTCTGTTATTAAAACCTGTCCGGTCCTCGTCTCTGCCCCTCTGCAGGATTATAGAGCTGAATGGCGCGCAGCCTCCTCTCACCTACAAGCGTTTCCAGACCCTGATCAGTCGACTCGATCCTCCTGAGATGCCTGTGGAGACGCTGTCGGACTCTTTCATGGGCCGCTGTGTGACCCCCATCTCTGAGGACCACGGGGACAAGTACGGGGTCCCGTCCCTGGAGGAGCTGGGTGAGAAACCAAACGCACACCCCTGCGCTTAGATTAGCACTGGGTAGCACCAGCTATGTGTCATTTATCTCCTAAATTTGAGGTGTAGACTTCGAACTTAGAGGTAAGGTTCATAATTCAATCAGCTGCTTGAATTAGTTGCATCTCGATAACTTGAGATAACCAAAGTAAAGTCAGACCAAACACGGCAGAATCAAGAAATAGGGCTAAAAACACTTTCACGGCTTTTTTAAAGACATTTGGAAATAATTTCTTTATCCTAGAAAAAGTCCTTACAAGCGACACCAGAACCTCTCGTAGGTTAAATTTGATTTCCTTGGAAAGGCTTTGAGGAAAGTCATTAGCCTAGCAACATAAAGGCTACAAACTACCCATAATGCACTGGTTGTTACACCTTCTGCATTCACAGAGAAGCTCTGCATTGTAAATATGTTATTATCTTGTCCTCAACCTCCACTTTTTCAAAAATATTGTGCTACATTCATTCAGTTTTTTGTCTCCGTCGAGGACAAATAAAAATAAATCCCGTCCCCAATTAAGACGTGTGTTCATTAATCCCACTTAAACAGTTAGTCCAGTTTCTCTATTTAAAGGTAAATCTCCTCTCCAGCCTCCCTATTGGATTAATCAGGTGACACGTCCACGTTCTTGGCATCCAGATGTCCGGTTTTCCATTCATGAAAGGTTACAGTCTATTCATACATTTGCACTGTATCTCCCATCTGCCCCCGACACCTGTGCACCTGCTATTTCACTTATAAATAAGCGTTAAGTCCCTTTTTAATCCGTCCGTGCAGATGTCTGGTTTCTCTCTGTAAAGGCTTGTTACTATGCAAGCTGCTGTTTGTTCCCTAAATTAACCAGGCAACATGTCAATCCTCTTACACTCAGTCAGTCAAGATGTCAGGTTCCCATTCACATTCACAGGAGGCCTTTTTTTTCCATTCATGGCCTTCACAGCGCGGCAGCCACCTGCTGCTCACACCTGCACACGGTCTCCCTCGTGAAACTATTTGGGTCACCTGCCGAGAGCCGTCGCTTTAAGAAACCCCGTCCGGTTTTATGAATAAGACAGTGAGGAGGAATATGAATGAATCAGCTACAATATGAAACATTCCCCGTTGATGACATGTTAGAAACGGTGATTACTTAATTTGGGGTATTTAATTTTGTTACTCAGCTTCTTGAAGACTAAACAGTCTTATTGACAGACGTGTGGAACCGATCCCAATGTTGCTCGTATCAGGAGTCAGATCAATCTTAAAAACAAAGACAAAACAACGCTGACAGTGTACGTAGTTAAATTTGTTTCAGCGGTTCCTGACAAAGTCTTCACTTCCGAAAGAAAAAAATCTGCTCCTGCATGATGTTTATCAGTCCAGCTGGACTGTAAAGACATTATCACAGTGAATCTCTGCTTGAAACAGACATTATAAAAAAGCATTCATGACACCCAGTTTCCAGTCAAAGCATCGCACAGTCAGTGCTTGAGATCATAACCTGAGATCATAAGCTTTAAGAAATCACGTCCAGTTTTACCAGAAAGTATGATGAAGATGGTGAGGAGGAATATGAATAAATCCGGTCCGATGTGAAACATTTACTGTTGAGTTCAGTCGACCTACATCTCAAATCTGCCGGGACGTGTTAGAAAACGTTGTGTTTACTTAGTTTTGTGACTGAAAAACAAACTTCTCGACCGAACAGTCTTATTGACAGATGTTTGGAACCAATCCCAGTGTTTTTGTTCACAGTGCAGCTGCTCTTGGACTCCACGCTTTAAACCGAAACATCTCCCTTATTCGTCCGATAATTTGCATCTTTAACCTCAGCTGAGATCACCAGATTCCTCCCTGGATTAAACCAGCACAGCTGTCTGGGGAAAACAAATGTGAAGTGTCTAGTCATAATTTGTGGGAACATGACGAGATATTGTGACATCCAGCAACAAAGTGAAACGCTGTTTGCACACTAAGGAGGTGATTCACTGTTTTCACTGTCTGATTCACAGGCTTTGACATCGAGGGCCTGCCGACAGCTGTGTGGCCGGGAGGAGAGACGGAGGCTCTGACCAGGATAGAGCGCCATCTGGAGAGAAAAGTCAGTACTACACCTGCACCTGCTCCACAGCTCTCCTCTCTTATTCAAAATGAGAAAATGTGTCTATGCCATCCGCTTTCTGTCTTTTTGTCCAGGCATGGGTGGCTAATTTCGAGCGGCCCAGGATGAACGCCAACTCGCTGCTGGCCAGCCCGACAGGCCTCAGCCCGTACCTCCGCTTCGGCTGCCTCTCCTGCCGCCTTTTCTACTTCAAGCTCACCGACCTCTACCGAAAGGTTTGTCATTTAGCTGCTGTATTTTTCCATGTCGTTCCTTAAACTTCGATTAAAGTGAAGCTGCATTATTTATTATTGTCGTTGTTTAGTGAATCACGAAGGACTTCGGAAGTCTTGTTTTTAGTTTGGTTAAATCTTTTGTTATTATCAAAGACAAACAAACTTGTGAAGGTAAGAAAGATATTTAATGCATCGACAGCTTTGCTTGTATCATGAATCATACAAAAAAAGAAAGATTCCCGACAGCGTTCGTAGGTAAATTTGTTTCAGTGCTTCCCGGCAGATGTTTTCTCTTTTCCATGTGAAGATTTTGAGTCATCATGATGTTTACCGATCCAGCTGGGTAGCAAACAGATTACCACAGTGAATCTCTGCGTGAATAGATGTTATAGAAAGGCTTCTGTGTGCCATCTAGTCAAAGCATTACATCAGTGGGAATCACAGGAGGAATCTCAAGCTCTGAGTCATTTCACTTGGAGAGGAATGTTGAGTGTAACCTTTTTACCTCTGAAGATAAAGATGTTGCTGCCAACTGTAGTTGGGCAACACAGGATTGTTTTGTACAGCAGGAAAGGAATGTAAGGAATTAAAATGATATGCGCTTGTTTGCCTAAATGAGTGAGACACTAAAAGTCTGAATAAACTCACCCAGCATGCTCGTTTGCCAAATTGCTCCTGAACTTGTGTTTATGTTTCTCCAGGTGAAGAAGAACAGCTCCCCTCCGCTCTCTCTGTACGGCCAGTTACTGTGGCGGGAGTTCTTCTACACCGCGGCGACCAACAACCCGCGTTTCGACAAGATGGAGGGGAACCCGATCTGCGTCCGCATCCCCTGGGACAGAAACATGGAAGCGCTCGCCAAGTGGGCCGAAGCTAAAACTGGTTTCCCCTGGATAGATGCCATCATGACTCAGCTGAGGCAGGAGGGCTGGATTCATCACTTGGCCAGGCATGCGGTGGCCTGCTTCCTCACCAGGGGCGACCTGTGGATCAGCTGGGAGGAAGGGATGAAGGTGAGGACGCAGGAAGTTACAGTTACCAGAATCTGTTGTGTTGTTTTGTTTATCATTGACAGAGTAGGTGGGTTTGTAGGATCTTGAATTTAAGGGGATTAGACCTGGAAAAAGTCCTTGAATTTGATGTCTGAGAAGGTGTGGGAGCCCCGTGAATACTAACACCTGGATCATCTTCTGTCTTTGCGTCACAGGTCTTTGAAGAGCTGCTTCTAGATGCAGACTGGAGCGTGAACGCAGGCAGCTGGATGTGGCTGTCCTGCAGTTCATTTTTCCAGCAGTTTTTCCACTGCTACTGCCCCGTGGGCTTCGGCAGGCGCACCGACCCCAACGGGGACTTCATTAGGTGGGTACCTTTCCTGGCATCGCCCATTGGTGCCATCTGCTGACCCCCCTCCCCCCAAAACTGGATGGCACCCTTCCTCCTTCCGTCTCTCCTACAGTACACTTATACAGGGAAACGCCGAAGCACTGAGGGAGGTCAGACGTGCTCACAGAGACACAGAACCAGAACAAAGTGATCACAGGTCTAAAAATTATTAAGAACATTTGAGGCTTGAGATAAGCTGGACACTTATATCTGATCTCTACATAGTTGTCACAGGCTTTATAATTCTACTGTGGGTATCATCTCGTGGTACACGGTTGTCTCCTGCACTTAATGATATATTATTAGCAGTTTAACACACCTTCGTTAGCATGGACACACACATACACACACCACTCATGCACCCTCACAGGTTTAGCAGAAAGAGATGGAGGGATAAGAGGGTCCCCCATCCAGATCTCTGGGTAAGTAAACGAAGGAGAATCATCTTCCTCTCCTCTTTTTTTATTTTTTATTTTTTCGTTGGTCTTTTTTTCCTTTTTCTGTTAAAACTTCAGCACTTGTAGTTTTTGGAATCAGGCATGTATTTTGTTTAATTGTTTTAGTGTTCACAGTGTACGTCTCTGAGTGCCTTTTTTAATTGTTTGTGAATGTCCCTTTGGTGATTGTGTACGCGTGCGTCTCTTTAGTTTGGTATATTTGCAGCCACCAGATAATTACTGTTTTTGCTGCAAAGGCGTAGATGAACTCTTCTCTTTTCTCTGGATGTGGCTCTGTGTTTTGTGTTTTGGCTCATCTGTTTTTTGGGGGGGATTGGGGGAAAAGTTCAGCTATCCCTCACCTCTTCGTAGATTGTAGCTGTTTGCTTTTAAGATGATTGGCCGTTCTCACGCCCCCCCCCTCCCCCCGCCACCCAGGCGCAGCCGGGCTTCCAGTCAGGGCTGCTCTGGGTGGAAGACGGGGATCGAGTTGAGAAATCGGTAGTTGTTTGTTTTTGTTGTTTTTTTTACTCACCTGGGCCACCCCGGGGGACGGGACTTTGCTCGCGCCCCAGCGGCATCCTCTGGGCTGGTTTGTAACTCGGTAGCGTCTCATTTCGTCAAAAGGGATTCTGACCGCTTGGTATGGAAATGCAAACGCCTTGCTTGCATTCGTTGGGTAGGGGACTATGAAGCATTCCCCAGAGGGTAGTGAGGAGAGGCGTTGGGCCAGCTGTAACTGTGCCACGCGAGCCGGTCCATTGTCCAGACGCTGGGCAAAGTCCCTCATCCGACCCTTTGTGAAATGTTCAGTGGTGTCCTGCTTATGTGAATGCAGCCTTGCCGGTTCAGGTGGACCTGGAGCAGTGGCTGGCCGAGAGAGACACACATGCACACATGCACATGAAACACACTATATAGGCCAATAATGCTAGCTAACCGTTATATTGGTCGGGCTGTAACGCATAGCCATACACTCGCATCTGAATCCACCACCTCTCACACACACACACACACCTACGTTCACACTCCATGTAACCACACACTCTTAATACACCACCCGCTGTCCTCTGTAGGACCACTTGCGACTGGCAAGTCGCAGATCTTCCTGGCAAAAGGGTTGTCGTCCCTTTTAGTGAAATGAGGGGGCCCCCTAGTGGACAAGCCCAGAGTGTGGCGCTGGGGTTGTGGGAGGGGACAGTCAGTCAGAACACTTAAAAGACAACCACCACAGTCTGAGGGACAAGGGGAGCAGCCATGAGCTCTTTTCTCAGTCCACCACTGTCTGATCATGGGGAGGGAGGAGGGGGGAAGGTTGGAGGGAGGGCGGGGGCCTGGAGCTGTGAGGTATAATGGAAGACTTCTGTCATCGACGACGAACTTTCAGTGTTATTTTAAGAAGAGATTTAGCTTTAGCTGCTCTTTTTTTTCAGACTTGCATGAAGTGAGGACACAGGCGTGTGCACGCTGAGCTTAAAGAAGAATTAAACCTGTAACTTTTTAAGTGGGATGTTTGGTTTTTTTTAACCAGCGCTCAAATGGCCGACAAAGGAAATGGTTAGGTTTGTTTTTTTGTTGTTTTTTTTGTTGTTTTTTTCAGAGAATAATCTTTTTTTCAGTGCTAAGAAAGAGAGAAGAACCGGACCTCTCGATGGCAGAACTTTTCCACTATGCACCTGCTCTGATCAGGGTTGGGGGGGGGGGGGGG
>CAEMYA010000063.1:406635-417291 GCA_903131615.1 Diplodus sargus | reverse complement strand
TTTTATGTACTTGCATCAAAGTATTAGCACTTATGATGCAACACATTCTGACAAGAGATTTTCCATTAATTAACCACGTGTGCTCACAGTTAAACAGGCGGGAAGTCTCTCCCAGAAAACACTCCTTCACTCACGGTGCCAACATTTTTATCATCTTTGTTAATTTGACACAGTTTAACCACAGAACAAGGACGTGAATTAACCTGCAACCGTCTTACGCATCATCTTCTTCACAAACACATTCACAAACCATAATTACACCAACAACAACAGAATACCCAAGAGTCTTTGCGCCACAGTCCACAGTATACTAAAGCACAAGTATAAGCTTTAGTATTAAAGTGTAAGTATTAATGTACTTAGTCTTAGACTATTCTTTATACTTTTCAGTATAAACCAAGTATACTTCATTATACTTTTCTTAAGTATATAAAATATGGTATATAAAAAGTACACTCCAAGTATACTGCCTCAGATTTAGTATAAAATAAGTATACTTGTTGTACACTTGAATAAACTACTTTTTGCTGAGGGATATCATTGTTGTGATATCTGATCTTTTCAAGGCTTAGTACATTCCCCATTTCCCTCAGCCACGTTTCATAACTTGGCACAGAATCACTTTTCCACATATGCAGAATCATTTTTTAATTTTTTTTTTGCCACAACCGTACCCAAAGAAACAGCCTGAGTGTCATACGCATTAACCACATGTAGAGCCCCTTTCCCTCCTAAGATCGCAACCAGAGGATCTGGGTTCCATTTCTGCTTTAGAGAAGCAATGGAAACTGTCAAACCAATAAGATGCCAACTTTGTACAGGACCAGAGAGAGTCTGTTACATGGTGGGGATGTCAATGGGACAAACCTATGCAGCTTGGTCCTAGAATAATACAGGCGGTGTCATGTTGTAAACTGTATAAAGTTCCTTATATTTGACAGACATTGTTCCCAGAACCCCTCACCTATCTCTCAGGTATTTGAAAGTATCTGAACAGATTGGACGCTGGAATGCAATACAAACTCTGGAGCTGGGAAAAAGAAGCAAATGTTAACCTCTTCAGCCGTTGTTAAATGTGACGGTCTAGCCTTTGGAGCATTTCCTGGTTGCGTCACCAGATGTTTTACCCTTACGTCACGATTTCTGCCGCCCAGGCCCGCGAAAGTGACGATCTACGCCACGTGATGTCGCCATTTTCTCTCATTCTTCCTTCTTTTTGGGCGCAAAGAATCTTGGATTTGGAGGAGCCTTCGTGCGGCGTTGTGACGTAATTGGCCTTCAAATGCTCCTCCGAAGGATGCAGACGCTGAGCTGAGACAGCTGAGGGAGCACTGAGACGGGCTGCAGCTTCTCTCCCATCCTCTTTGTTGTCTCTCGCTAATGCGTGATGCGCACCGATGGTTGAAATCAGTCTTGTGATGTTGGGAAGGTGCTAGAAGTCACGAGTTACCTGGTGACTCCCGACCTGCTGATGATGTAAAGAAGGCTTGTCAGAAATACTGTAGTAATAATTAACAGATGTGCTCAAACAAGCAGCACCGCAATCAGACGGAGGAACTGGTTTGACTCCACATCAACATGCTGCTTCTTGTGCCACTTTTGTCAGAAGAATACAAAAGTGACATCCACCCACCAAAAGTGGTGATCGAAACTCAGGTGACAGATGAGGTCCAACAGAACTTCACTCACTTCTTCCTCTTGCACAATCTCCAATTCTTTGAATTCAGAATCGTAGTTTGTTTAGTGTAACTGATTTCTTGTGTGGGATGAGGAGAGAAAACAGCCAACAGCTCTCTGATGAGCCTCTGCTGACAGGACGACCACAACAGCTTTATTCAGCACGCTGCACGACCTGCTTAAAGGACAAGTTCACCCAACAAATGAAGAAAATATTGGTCATTATCTACTTATCATCTACTGCGCTCATTTTCTGTATCAGTCAGTGAGTGTGCTGCTGTCCTGCCGGCTAACCAGCTGATGTGACGTTGTTCTTGCTGTTTGGTGAATGATCGTCCTGCAGCTTCACTGTTGCACGCTCCCCTCTGATGTGATGACTTGACTGACAGACTGACGTTGTGTTAAAAAGAACAGGAAGTTGAACTCCGAGCGCCCCGAGCATCCAGTCTGTGACGGAGCGCTGCAGGAACGAGTCCTAAAAACCCAGAAATCAGGTGTGATTGATTTAAAAAGTGCTAACAGAAGTGGCTAAAAGACGCTGCAGAGGTTGTCCAGGACGCTCACTAGTCGTCTTTACGGGACGGCTTCAGTTGCAAAGCTCAGTGGTGGTGACGCTGAAGTCAAGAGGCCGTGATGTCGTCTGTTTAAAGCCCAACATTAGCTTTTTACCACCTGGTGGTTTCATTTACGCTGCGAACTTGTAAAAACTTGTTTGCCATCGAGATTGTGTTCTGCAGTAACCCAGCTCAAGAATCCTGCAGGCTTTTTTGTGGAGGGAACACTCGGGGAAATACTATCTTCAGGGTTACCCTGCAGGAATATGTCATCCATACTCATCATTATCATATCGGTGACGCTCAGTTGTGTCTCTCTACAATGACACTGTGGTGATGTGTTGAACGAGGGCCTTGAGGGGGTTTTCCCGTGTCATTAGGGGATATTTCATCCACTCTGAGCGTCTTGAGGTGTTTTTCCGAGTGCACAGAGGGACATTTCAACCACTGCACCCGAGTAACTGTGTTCTGAGGGTCAAAGGGGGCTCAAAATGTCCTCGCCGCAGTGGTTAAAAACTGAAAGTGGTCCTCATGGAGATGGCACTACGGGCCCACACACACACACACACACACACACACACACACACACACACAGGACTCCCATCAGCTTAACCACAGAAGCTTTTTGTTTGTGAGTCAGTGGATGCAAAGCATGTCGCAGCACGGAGCAGAGCCAGCGGGGTTGAGACCGGCTAAATTTAGAAGCGATCTTACCTCAGCAGGCCGAATTACTCATGCATAACTGTTGAGAAACCAAAGAGAAAGTCTGGGTTACTTTTTCTCACTTTTGACTCACTGCAGCTTCACTGCAACTGCAATACCTACAGCCAAACTCCAAGAATAGCGCAATACTCGCAGGAAGTCCTGCTGCATTTATCAGGCTCACGCAGGAAACAGACGGGTCGGTATGGCACCTCATGTGTGATGGGAAATAAGAGTTTCTGTGACTCAGTGAACGGAGAACACATTATTAACTGGTTGATTTTATCAGTTGCAGCTAGTGGACAAACAGTGTCATCGGTCAAATGATTCATGAAATGACAGCGACCAGGAATGTCCAGTTTCAAACACAGGATTAGTTGTCCTGGCAACACACAACCCACTCTGGATGAGTTCACCTTTAACTGTGCTCATGTTCTGGTTATGTTCTGGAGGGAAGAAGTTCAAATACTCCATGACTGTACTTCAGTAGATGTTCCAGGTGTCTGTCCTTTACTTGAGCGTTTGTTTTTTATCTCTAAGAGGGGTCGACGTTCATTCGCTGACGTGTTTTATGTCACAGAAAACATGACGATTTTCCGGGTTTTTAGGACTCATTCCTGCAGCACTTTAGTTTATAACATGGGCAAGACCCTCGTAAGTCATCTCATCACCATGATGCTGCGTGATGAACAAAGGCTAAAGGGTTCAAAGACGTTGGAAGATGCAAGACTACAAATAAAATGATTGATCAAAAGGTTGGACTCAGGTCTAAGATGGTGGGTCACCACGTTGACAGGCGAGAACAAAGAAACAGTGGTGCTGCTCACATCCTGTGCTCGCTGATATCACATGTGGGTGTGATATGCTACAGGCTCAAAGAGTGTGTGTGTGTGTGTGATGTATGTGTGTGTGTGTGATGCCAGGTTATAGAAGATGGTTAAATGATAACACAGAGTCTTTGTGAAGCGTGACTCAACCAACGTCAACTCAGCCGCGTAGCAAAGCAAACTACCACCAGTGAACAAACACATGTATTGAACATATCCAGGCCCGGTTCACGTTACCGGTCCTTGATGAAAAGGTGCCGGTGGGTCCTTGGGTGATGAGCCGAGCAACAAAAACCCTGCAGGATTCTTGAGCTGGGTTATTGCAGAATATAATCTCGATGACAGACAAGTTTTTAACACCAGCATGTTTTGCTCAGCAGGATGATCTGCACAGACGAACTCCACTTTTGGGATGTTCGCAGCGTAAATGAAGCCACCAGGTGGTAAAAAGCTAATGTTGGGCTTTAAACAGACGACATCACGGCCTCATGACTTCAGCGTCGCCACCACTGAGCTTTGCAACTGAAGCCGTCCCGTAAAGACGACTAGTGAGCGTCCTGAACAACCTCTGCAGCGTCTTTTAGCCACTTCTGTTAGCACTTTTTAAATCAATCACACCTGATTTCTGGGTTTTAGGACTCGTTCCTGCAGCGCTCCGTCACAGACTGGATGCTCGGGGCGCTCGGAGTTCAACTTCCTGTTCTTTTTAACGCAACGTCAGTCTGTCAGTCAAGTGATCACATCAGAGGGGAGCGTGCAACAGTGAAGCTGCAGGACGATCATTCACCAAACAGCAAGAACAACGTCACATCAGCTGGTTAGCCGGCAGGACAGCAGCACACTTACTGACTGATACAGAAAATGAGCGCAGTAGATAATAAGTTTCAATTTACGATCTTGAATTCAAAGAATTGGAGATTGTGCAAGAGGAAGAAGGGAGTGAAGTTCTGTTGGACCTCATCTGTCACCTGAGTTTCGATCAGTTTTGGTGGGTGGGTGTCAACTTTCGTATTTTCCTGCTATCATGAGTGGCGCAAGAAGCAGCATGTTGATGTGGAGTCAAACCAGTTCCTCCGTCTGATCGCGGTGCTGCTTGTTTGAGCACATCCGTTAATTATTACTACAGTATTTCTGACAAGCCTTCTTTACATCATCAGCAGGTCGGGAGTCACGAGGTAACTTCTGACTTTTCCTCTCTGCATCTCAACACAAATATCTGAACTTTCTCCTCCTCACATTTTCAAAACAGGCTTGTTTCTTCAGTTTGATGCATCTGATGAGAATTATGGATTATTTTAATTTGGCGTCATCGCATGCAGCGAAATAAAGCCGTAAGAAGCCGTAAACAGACAGAGAGGGAGACTGGAATGTGGAGAAAAGGCGTGTTAGTGTCTCGTATCTGCAGAGAGTTTCTGATTTTCTCTCTTTGTTGCTGTCTTTGTCTTCCAACGTCTTTGAACCCTTTAGCCTTTGTTCATCACGCAGCATCATGGTGATGAGATGACTTACGAGGGTCTTGCCCATGTTATAAAATAAAGTGCTGCAGGAATGAGTCCTAAAAACCCGGAAATCGTCATGTTTTCTGTGACATAAAAAATGTCAGCGAATGAACGTCGACCCCTCTTAGAGATTAAAAAAACAAACGCTCAAGTAAAGGACAGACACCTGGAACATCTACTGAAGTACAGTCATGGAGTATTTGAACTTCTTCCCTCCAGAACATAACCAGAACATGAGCACAGTTAAAGGTGAACTCATCCAGAGTGGGTTGTGTGTTGCCAGGACAACTAATCCTGTGTTTGAAACTGGACATTCCTGGTCGCTGTCATTTCATGAATCATTTGACCGATGACACTGTTTGTCCACTAGCTGCAACTGATAAAATGTGCTCTCCATTCACTGAGTCACAGAAACTCTTATTTCCCATGGTGCCATGCTGACCCGTCTTCACTGGAGTACCAGAGTTGAATCAGTACTTTTATTGGAGTGAAGAATACACTTGGTCAGCGTATCAGTGGACACGGCCTCGTCAGGTCTCGTCACGTTTAAACACATTCATTCATCCATCATATCCAGTGGTTTGCATTTGAATTGTACACATTTGAAAGCATCTGATTTGCAGAAATGACAGCCAACATTTTACCTACCGGGCTGCAGCACATGGCAGCTGATACGAGTCTGATGCAGGAGGATTTTCCTCGGCTGCAGATGTTTGAATCACATCACAATATATTCTGTACACAGCTGATAGTTATGTGACTCGCCTGGCTTCTTCTTTTGTGCATGTGCAAAAAAAAAACCCTTACGATCATTTTGGTATTTTCTTTCCAAGTCATCTGTAAAATGACAAAACACTCAGTAGAAAGTTCCAGAGAGAAAACATTTCTACGCTGAAGCAGTTTGTCAGATAAGAGAACCTTCTAAAAATGTTGTGAAACTGTAAAATGTGTGCACCAGGAAATAACAGCTGATCTCTTGAGTCACATTCATCCCTTGATCTTAAAGCTAAATGTCTTCCGTGGGCACCGAAACACTTTTCACACATTGTTTTTGGAGTGCATGTGCTGTTAAAGGTTCGTCAGCTTCTGAATAAATGAATGTGAGGGAAGTCCCGGTGTGCTGCGGCACTCCGGTCCTGTCCACAGAAACTGCACCAGCTGCACACAGACAGGGCGAGGCAGGGCGAAGCAGGTCCCAACACATATACGCTGCTCAGTGATGCTGTAATCTTTCACATCGCTCCACAATACGCCGCATCAAAAGAGAATTGACAGGCGGCTTTGCACAATTGCGGTGACACATTCTTTCAGTCTGACTGACAGCGTTCTGTCATCAGCAAGAAAGTTGCAGTAACTCCATCATCCGTCTGAATGACGTTTGAACACAGACTGGCATCTGTGGCGATGTGCACGTAAGTCAACCTGACATCTGTGTCGATCGCCACGATCTCTGATGTGTTTCTGAAAGTCGTTCTCTTGTCCCGCAGTCTCAAGAACGCTGGAAACTTTAATTTAACTCAACAAAATGAATCTAAGACTGCTCTAAAAGCTCGAGTGCACATTTAGCTAACGTTGGTAGTGAAACACGTAGAGAGCTGTGTTGTGTTTCATACCTCTTTTTATAACCTGGCTGCACGCCTGGCAGGTGAACCTCCTCACTTGTCAGCGTACATCATCACCTCCAACATGTTTGTGACTGAGGGGTTCAGAGTAAGAGCTGATATTTTTAGTGCAGCTGGCATTCTTAGGATGACAGTTGCTGTGTCTCAGTTCAGGGTCTGCATCCTCTGAAGGCCTTTGAGGTCTTTGAAGGCCGAGGCCTTCAGAGAGACCCTGTTAACTGTGTCAGCAGCATTTCCTGGCTGCGTCACCAGATGTTTTACCCTTACGTCACGATTTCTGACGCCCAGGCCCGTGAAAGTGACAATCTACGCCATTTTCTCTCTTTCTTTCTTCTTTTTCGAGCACGCAAAGAATCTTGAAATATGTGAGGATAGCAGCTGTGCATCCTCCAAAAACAGGGAAAATAAGGAGCATTTGTGAGCTGCATTTGGAGGAGCCTTTGGATTGGGACAGCCTTCGTGCAGCGTTGTGGCGTAATCGGCCTTCAAACGCTCCTCTGAAGGATGCAGAGCCTGAGCTGAGACACAGTGAGTGGCAGATGTTTCCCAGGTAGGTCCACCTGCAGACTGACAGCTGGACCCTTTCTCCATGTTTCCAGCCGTGCTGGTGGCGCGACTCACACTGGGCCCACATTCCTGCTTTTCATATGTTGCTTCATCAATTAACGCTCTGTTTTTAATGTAACTGTTAATAGAATCATCATCAGTCGTATCCTGGTGTTGGCTGGGAGGCCCGCTGTGGTTTACCCTGCAGCGGCTGCACGGAGGGATCTCATGTTCCTCCAGAACCCTCCAGAACCCTCCAGACACCTTCAGACTGACTCAGCGTGCAAAGATCTTTACTGTGGATTCCGTGAGACGATTTGTTAAAATACAAACTCTTTCTGAACAACCTGACTTGACAAAAACATATGAAATGTTCACCGTTATGGTGGGCTGCCAAGTTCAACACGGTCCTTGAAGGTTAAACCAAAACTTAAACTGGGTTTTAGCGTTGCAGTAGATAATATTCTGCTGTCACGCTGCTTTGACTAGCGACTCGGGCTGTAACGATACACCAAACTCACGATTCAGTTTGTATCACAAACCCACGGTTCGATACAAACCTTGATTTCTTTTTTCTTTCTAAATTAAACATTTTATTTATGTAACATTTCAATAACTTATGTATATGATGCTTGTCTGATAGTATCAGAGTTGCAGTATTGTGGAGGACGTGTCTATCTGATGGTCTGTTAACTGCACAGATCCTTCACTCAACTTAATACAGAGAAATGTCCCACAAAACAACGTTACAGAACCAAACTAAGGTAACGTAGTAACTGTAACTGTCTTTGGCAACAAGGAAAAATACCACAGCTGTACGTGTAGAAGCGTCCTTCCTGCCACCCGTCCTACAGACTCCTCCTCACATTTCTGCCCAATAAACAGCGTCTGTCACCAGCAAAAACACTTCACCTCACCAAGTGTTTCTGATGAAAAAAAATCTCTGTGACGGTCAGCCCTCCGGACCGAGACTTCAGTGAACTTTATCCCGGAAGACAGCCTCCGTCGGTTTTGATTGACAGGGGAGACACCTGGGAAACCCCTTGAAAACACACACACGTCATCATCATGGACGGTACACGTCTCTTCAGGAGCTGCAGCGCCGGCTTTCTGTGTGAATTACGCAGCGGTTCGTCTTTACAGCGACATTCTGCTCTGTGTGAACGAACAACGGCGGAGAATTGGCGAACGACCGCTGCGGTGTTAATGTGGTGTTACTTACAGCTCGTTGGGCTGATCTGGACTGGAAGTTGTGTGGCGATTCTGCCTTCTCACAGCGCGAGACAGGTTCGTGGATCTGAGTGTCGCCATTCATTACATGGGCCAAATTTAAAATGCTCGTGCACTGAATTGCCACTCAGAATCTCAGAATTAATTGCGTTAATTTTTATAACGTGTTTATTTGCAGTGTAATTAATTAATCTAATTAACGCGTTAAACTGACAGCCCTAATATATATAAATATAAATGTTTTTTCACTTTGAAAGAGTTTTATTTTTTTGTAAAAGATTTGTTCTGTATATTTTTTATGTGTTGATCATGCAACAATAAAATGGGAAAACAGTTAAAGGGGTGAATATATTGTTGCGTCAAATATATTTGAAATATAGCGTGACCACTTTTTAATTGCGGAAAATTGTTTCCCAGCCAAACACTTCTTCTTGCCAGGTCTACTGAAACTCTGTGGGTTGCACCATCGACTCCGCCAGGCTGGCGGGGAAGGATTTCCTCTCCAGTTTCATAATTTGACACAAATTAATGAGGTACAGGACCGACACAACTGGTCCGTCTTAAGATGCTAAAATGAAGAGGTGGGACACTCCTACACGTTGCATGTGATGTGTAATTAATTTCACTGAGTCAACATAACGCGCTCATTGCACGATCGTTGCTAGCTTCAGGGAGCGTTTAAAGCCGCAGTGATGCAACACTGAGACCAAAAATAGGAAGTCGATCTGCATAACGTGTACAAACAAGTCAGTTTAAATGGAGCGGTGACACTTGTTTAAATAGGAACATAAAAGAGGAGAATACCAGAAAAGAATAACAACAGAAGTAAATAGTTTTCAATTCATTAGTCAATGTACAGTAGAGACCATGGCAGGATGTGAGATAGATAGATAGATAGATAGATAGATAGATAGAATTACTTTAATGAGAGGAGGGGAGATTCCCCTTCGCCTGAGGCGTTAGGGTCAGAAGGTTACATGAGGGGCACTTCTCTCTGCCTGAGGTCTTTACAGGAGGCCAGATAAGATTCCATTTACATTCCAGTAAAACATCAGAGGGGTCGTCCTTTTGGGAAGAAATGATTTACAACTGTCTTCAGAGTTTGTGACCCCGACTGTTGTATTCAAATCGGAAACATTTGAACACTTTGGGCCAGTTGTTCAAAAAATTTAATCTGGATCAAAACGATCCAGATTTGGAAATCCCATTTTTTGCTATCCAGGATCAGGTAATCCGTCTTACTTTTATGCCGGTTTTTCAAAGCAACATTGGATTGGATCACCCTGATCCAGATACACAGTTTTCAAGATTACCAAATTCGGATTGCCAGTGCTCTAAACCAACCGATCGGATGGCATGATATTAGGAGACAGTGCCTGTCCTCTCTGGGCTGATGACTCTTTTTCTTGCAGCAACCACACCTGCGCAGGCACGCTTCAACACTGCTCATTGCAAAACAAGATGTGCAATTGAGCGTTTAAATGGAGTTCTGAAGAGAGGCTTTGCATGCCTTAACTACTTGCGAGTGGAACCACAGGGAGCATGCAACATAATACTTGCGTGTATTGTCCTGCACAACATCGCTACCAGGCACAATGTCCCTCTCTGTGGTGATGTTTATGATGCACCTGAGCCTTTTGAAGAACAAGACCAACCTCTGGCCTTCTGTCAGGATGAGGGACTGACTGGACGTGTAGTAAGGGATGCAATTGTTAGAAACTATTTTTGACAGGTTCATCTCTGTTGGTTGTTTCTTTAAAATTAATATACAGTGATGAATGACAGAACAATTTAAAATATTATTTTTGTTAGTTATTAAAATCCGTTTGAGGGGATTGTTTCATGGGGACAAGATCATTTTTATTTTAATTTTATTTTTACTTTACTATACTGATTTGCTATACTGAAAGGCTTAATTGGTAGCCTATGTTTATTTTATCTACTTTATCACTGTAAACAAGTCATGCGCAAAATATAAGTAAAAGTATATACACTAAAT
>CAEMYA010000063.1:384415-406141 GCA_903131615.1 Diplodus sargus | reverse complement strand
GTTATTAAAATCTGTTTGAGGGGATTGTTTCATGGGGACAAGATCATTTTTATTTTTATTTTATTTTTACTTTACTATACTGATTTGCTATACTGAAAGGCTTATCTGGCAGCCTATGTTTATTTTATCTACTTTATCACTGTAAACAAGTCATGCGCAAAATATAAGTAAAAGTATATACACTAAATGATAAAAATGTATTATTTGACCAATTTTAAAGTTTTACTACATTTTCTCCCTGAAACCCACCTTGAAATCCTGCCTTCTGTTGGGATCAGGATAATCCTGATTTTTTGGATCAAAGTTATCCAAATCCTACTGAAACGTAAAAACAACACAAACTGAAGGTTTGATCCATGTTCAAACTAGGATTGGATTCCGTGATCTAATCCGATTTCAGAATCCTTCTTTCCCTTTTGAACAACCCATTTTCAAGATTTGATCCAATCCGATAACCAAAATCCGATCGGATTACCTTTGAACAACTGGCCCTTTGAGTCTTCTCTCCATCCTGCATGTTTTAAAGAGATCATCACATCACTGTCGTGTGTGTGTGTGTGTGTGTGTGTGTGTGTGTGTGTGTGTGTCACAGAGGTGGATTTAAGGAGTTAAAGAAAGGTTTTGAACAACTCACGTTAGTAGTCGCTCAAGTTCAGCTCGCCGCCGTGATGCCAGCCGAGAAGTATCGATCAGTTAAGTTTAGGTGGAACTTCTGTCTTCCTGCAACAACTATCCACGCGAGATCTCACGTGACTTTTCCGGCTTTTTATTTTAGTATTGTTTCTTATATGAGGCTCCTTTTTTAACTTCAAGGTCAATAATGTTTTTCGCTAGGAACAAAACAACAAATTATCCTGCATTTATATGGAACTGAGCTTTAGGAGCGTTCCACCTTAACTGTCCTCCAGGTTACGTCACATCCTAAGATCGACACTTCTCCACTGGCAGGACGGCGGCGAGCGGAACAAGCTGCTGCTAACGTGAGTTGTTCAAAAACCTTCTTTTTAGTAACTCTGTGTACACAAACAATGTTCTCAATGCTCGTGTTCATGTGTAGAGACCCTGGTGATACTACGAGCAAAGTTTCTTGTTGTGTCGAGCCTTCTTGGTGTTTTAAAAATAGAGATTTTGATGCTAAAAGTGCCCGTAGCACTCCCATTGAAAATGAGTTTGACCCAAAAACGAAGACACGGTAAATCTTAAAAGTGCCTCTTTCATCATAATTGTGCTTTTACACGAAGGTTTGACTCGACTCGGTACATTCACAAAAAAAGCTAGCTTGCATTTTGGCGAACGTTTTGCTTTAATGTCTGTCTCCATATGTTACAACGTAGTACAACATAAATCAGGATGTTTGTTTCTGTTGCAACTTTTCTTCATTTGTTTGTTTTACTATTTTTCTCTCCTCACAACACTGTCTGTGCTCTGATCAGGTTTAACCACTTGATTTTGGAAAACGTGTTTTGGATTTGGATCGCAGACAGAGACGGGATGAGATGTGGTTGCGATGAATCTTCCACAGGTCTCCAAAAAGAAGATATATCAAAGTCAGCTAAAAAAAATCATTCGATGTGAACGTGATATGTGAGCCCGACTGCCACTCATGTCAGTCTTGGACGTCATCAGTGGTTTGCAGAAAAGTTAACAGCCAACATTATATCCTGGCTGTGATTTCTGTCAGTGTGATCGCATCATATCTGTGCAAGAGGCACTCGTGAAACTTTTACAGGTGTGCTGAGATCCGAAGTTTGGAGGACAGGTGTGGTCAGAGCAAGGGACCAGAAACAGGAAGTAGGAAAGGTGGACCCATGTTGTTTTAACTTACCGATCACCGTGCTCCAATCATTTGCAGCTGATATTGTTTTTACCTTGTTCCTCTGCTGTCTGTCTGTATTATGACAGGTGTCACACCTGGCGTGACCCCATCGCAGTATGTATGGCCTCTAGCTTTCTGTCGTCATAAGTCATAATAGATTAAGTTCAAGTTAAAGACAATAATGTCAACCCTTTGTTTGGGATCACAGAGTGAAAACTACAGGTGAGTCATGCATTAGAGACAAACAGCTGTGTTGTGGTAACATTTACTTGTTTTGATAGGTTATTCAAATGATTTGATATTTTTCTTCTCTGTGGCATTAGCAGTGAAAGTCCAGATCCACCTGCACCCTGTGAGTCACTGTGTCGAGTATCTGAGTGACCAAACAGTAATCAGCTGGAGCTGCTTTCCATGTGTGTAGGTGTGTGTGTGTGTGTTTGTGTGTGGAGGGATTCCCTGCGGTCCATACATTAAAATTAGAAGATACTGCCCAGTATATGGTTGACAAACACAACAATACAATGATAACAGCAGCCTGGAATAAACTTTCCGTGCTGTGTGAGTAACCAGTTTTTTTACTCCTGCCTGTCGAACTCGTTTCACCCACCAGCTTGTTTGCTTCGCATGAAAAGGTCTTCCCCCAGAATTCCCAATTATAATACCCATAAAAAAGATTTTTAAGCATCAGTATTATGACACAAACCCACATGGCCTTGATGAAATGCCAGCAGCAGCAAACTGATGACAGCTTCCCACACCAGGTCCCCATTAATCTCTTTGTTTTTTTTGTTCTTTGGTAATATCCTGTATGTTTGGTATGATGTCTATCAACACCACATCTTTGACTATCTTCCCGAAGGCGGGTTGATGGGGCAACAATGGGATGTGAGCAAAGTCTGACTCACAACTTTCAGTGTAATGCCAAGTCGGTACTTCAGGCAGTGTTTGTAGGGTTTTCACCTCCCGCACACCATGCAATTAATAGCCCACACAAAGCTGAGTAAAGGTTGTTTTTTTTTGGTTTTTTTTTGCCTCATGGCCAAGGTTTCAACCTCCAGGGAGATGCTTTTTAGAAAGTGAATGAATGGTCACTAATTTGTGTTGCTGTTGGCTGATTATTAATGCACTTGTGGTTAAAATGCAGATATGCTTACAGTGGCTCAGCCTAGAAACCCACGCTGGGTGCACCTCACAATTTACATCCAATGCAAATGTGCATGAGATACAGTCCTCTAGTCAGCAGTGGTGGAAGGATTCAGATACTGGTCATAAAAAAGTACTGACACCCCACTGTAAAAAATACTCCTCTACATGTTAAAGTCCTGCATTCAAAAAAATAAAACTATGTAATAATTATTAGCGACATTTACTTAGAGTACAAAAGTAAAAGTACTCAGTGTGTGTTGCATTTTATGAGATGTTAACGGTTGAGCTCCTTTAAACTACTTTACATGCTGTTTGCTACTTTATCTCGACAGCAATGCATCATATTCTCTTTTAAGTAGCACTAAGCACACAGCCCCTGAGCCTGTTGTTCCGAAGCTAACTCAGTAGCACAAAGCACACAGCCCATGAGTCTGTTGTTCTGAAGCTAACACAGAATCACAAAGCACACAGCCCCTGTGCCTGTTGTTCTGAAGCTAACTCAGTAGCATTAAGCACACAGCCCCAAAGCCCGTTGTTCCAAAGCTAACTCATTAGCACTAAGCACACAGCCCCAAAGCCCGTTGTTCCAAAGCTAACTCATTAGCACTAAGCACACAGCCCCAGAGCCCGTTGTTCCAAAGCTAACTCGGTAGCACTAAGCACATAGCCCATGAATCTGTTATGCTCTGAAGCTAACACGGTAACACAAAGCACACAGCCTCTGAGCCTGTTGTTCTGAAGCTAACTCAGTAGCACTAAGCACACAGCCCATGAGTCTGTTGTTCTGAAACTAACTCGGTAGTACTAAGCACACAGCCCATGAGTCTGTTGTTCTGAAGCTAACTCTGTAGCACTAAGCACATAGCTCATGAGTCTGTTGTTCTGTACTAACTTGGTAGCACTAAGCACACAGCCCCTGAGCCTGTTGTTCTGAAGCTAACTCAGTAGCACAAAGCACACAGACCCTGAGCCTGTTGTTCTGAAGCTAACTCAGTAGCACTATAGGACTAAAAAAAAGCCCAGAGAGCTTGTGGAATATAGCAACTAGCCCCAAACACATCTCCTGCTGGCCTGCAGTGCTCGTTTATGTGAGTTTGTGTTTTGGGGGAGGCCTGGAAGTGGGATTCTTTTGTTAGTTGGACACTTTTGACATTAATTAATTCCTTTGATTTAGAGGTGATGTAAGTGGAGTTTTTTTTAGCTGTTTAACCACTTTCTTATTTGCTCTTTGTCACGACTACAAGACCGACTGTGGTTGTACAGACGTGTGTGTCTGAGGAACACCGAGGTCACAAAGTTCAGGGAAATAACTTTCAAATGGAAAATTTAGATGAGCCAGCCTCTCCACTCATTCATATGTTATGATGAAAGATCAATGATACATTTAGGAATCACGCAGTGCAGTCACTGACTGATTCTACAGGATGATAATAACTCATTAGCAGTATTTCATCGCTGATCAAATACCATACGCTCTTTCATCACTCAATATAAACACTGCTGCATTTCACTGTTGAGGAACATTGAGGTCAATTTATAAAAAAATTCAGTGTTGTCCTTGATTGATGATGATTTAGTACAGTTAAATATTTCCCTTTCTATGGTTGGATGTAGTCGAGTGAATTAAAACAAATCGCGACTGTAAAATTACTCATCACATGTAGAGAAACCACAAGTAGCCAGAACTTGTTCGAGGGCTTTCGTGTGATGCAAGAGTAGGTTCAGAGGAATTTGGCGTTAAAGGTGTCATATGATCCAAATCCAAACACAGTAATCACTCACGCGAAAAAAAAGAGATTGTAAATGAACAATGTCTATAAATATCGCAATGTGATTGAATCTCTGTACGCAGGATTATCTGATAATTGATTAGGGGATCTAATGAGGTACTGAGGGTTTAGTGATTAATTGAACTGTCATATCACAGTTTCAGTGACTCGTTTTAAACCCTCATGTCACATTACGTCAACTTCAGGTTTAGACACAGTCGTCAGTCATAAAAGAAAACAATAGTTTGGCCACGTGGAAATGACCTGTCCTGCTATTTGTTTGGACAGTCTGAGAAGATGACATCATGACTGCGTGGGAAAAACCCGACGACCCTGACGTGTCTGATGGTTTGTCAAAGACAACCATCTTGAAAAGGTGCCACTAGAAAGGGCAGGAGCAGGTCCATTCATTCGCTAGTCGCTACTCTTAAACCTCACCTGTAGCCACCATAAGTTCTTCAAAGGATGCTGACTGGTCCGACCAACTATGTGTTCAGTTGCCGGTGCAAAGCCGGTAGAAATGGATTTGCAGGATCACCGTGGTGAAAACGCCATTAAACAGCCACCGCTGCTGCTGAACATCTATCTGACATGCTGTGGGCACAAATGCTCAAAGACTGGTTGAAGTTTAAAGTAGAACTGTGACAAAGTTGTGAGAGCGATACAGTATCGGCCTGTTTAGATACGTTGCCCTCATGTCGGCATATCTGGCTGATCAGCCGTTGAGGAACTTGGCGGCATTTCAAGCACAGTTCTAACTTGAAGTTAAATGTGTTGGACATAAACATCACATCTCTTGTGCACTGCAATAATACAGCTCCAAACTCTGCCACTGAATGCTTTTCCATGCATTTATTTGACTAGTTTCATCCTTGTTGAACTTCCCTAGTACGCTGAATGCAGCGAGACAGGAGGCAGCGTAGGTGGCAGGCTGGTCACTACACGCCTGATGACAAGGGAAACCTCTTACGTAGGAGTCTGGATAGGCTTCCCTCAGCTGAATACAGCGGAAGCTGTGGCTCAGCTTATCTCTTGTGCTTGTGTGATCCCCTGCAACACCCACTGGTGAAATCCCTCTAGGTTTCCCCCGTGGCTATTGTGGTCAGTTTCATGGAATCGGTAAAGCAGACGAACAAACAAACATTTTGTTGTGTCTTTTTGTGTAGTTATCTGTGTGTGTTGTCTAAGCTACTGGCTCAAATAAGGCGTTCAAGTATGAATGCATCCAAAAATGTGCCAAAGGTTGTATAAATATAAACCATAACGTCCTTAAACTGCCTTTTATAAACAGGCTGTTAGAGGGTAGTATGGTCAGTCCTGCACTGAGGTTATTGCAAGCTTGGGTTTTTAGTAAGCACTTCACATGGGACATTTTAATGACTTTTCCATCCTGATATTTATCACTTTGTGTCGACCCATCTGGCGGGTTCAGACAAACTGAAGCCAAAACAGAGTGAAATGAAAAAAACAGACGTCTGTTGCGCACGCATTGAGTCAAGAACTGATATCGAATTGAGACGAAAATACATCTTTGGCTGCCTGCCCAGTGATGCTTGCCCGCCTCCGTTGTTTTCCCCCTCATGCAAATGCTCTTTCATCACTCAGTGTATAAAAACAGCAAAGGTGCACTGGGAGAGGTACACACCTCCCGCTCTCTAAGGCAGGATATCTCTCAGCTGGACTGAGCTCACACACGATTAGACAGAAGGACAGATCCTGTCAACACTCTGCTTTTTCAGCCACAGCATGAACTTTACTACTTTACTGGTGAGTAAAATATATTAAAATATATGTGTATATTTCAAGATCATTTACTGTTCTTTCAAAGGCTTCATCTGATTATCATTTTAGTACAAAGTTGTAGTACACCAAAATGTTGGTGGAGTGTTGAGGATGAGTTGGTGGTAGTCTGGTGGATATGGCAGCAGGGGGACGTGAACTAGACACCTGGCCAGTATCACTGATGCTCAGCAGATGGGTACCAGTGAGGATGCAGGGAGTTTAAATCACCCGCTGCAGAGCTTCCCTCTCCATTCTGGTTTCTGATGTTCCCCCTTCAGGATGCTTTTTATTGCTCAGCTGTAAAAGTGCGGCGACCACATTCTCAAGATTCCTCAATGAGTAGAGCCTTTATGTGCTTTATGTTTGTTGTTTTTTTATGTTTTTCCCTGTGCAGTGAATGTGTAAAGACCGTGATAGTTTCTCTGTGGTCTTAATTTCTGCAACATACATGCAGCTCAGTGACGTCAGACCACGTGAGACAGCAGCAGCAGTGATTTTGCCCACCGGACGGCTAAAGATGATAGCGTGCAAGCCCTGAAATGATTGTGTCAAAGTTGTTGTTTTTTTGGCTAATCAAGATTCTTTTCGGTAGAAAATCACAAGGGAGAGAAAAACAAAGAAAGACAACAGATGTGTAGCATATGTCACATACCAGGAGCATGAGCTCAGAGAGCAATCAGCTGGTTATTTTTGTGAATTACAGAAGTTAATTATGTGTCTCTTTGTGCTTCTAGGTTGTACTGGATCTGATCGGGATAGCGTGGAGCTTCCCCGTGTCACAGTGGACCTGTCCTGCAGGCTGTACACTGACACACTCCAATAGGACACATCAGCCCTTCAAACATCTGCGGAACGGCCACGAAACTTCAGTCGCACCCTGGAGCCTGGAGTGAGTATTCTTACTTAAACACAGGCAGAGTTACTTTGTCCATGTACATCTGGTGATCTATTACATTCATAACAGTAAATACAATACAGTTTTTTGTGAATGATAATCCATCTGATATTTGTAGAGTTGTATCGTGCAACTGTGCAGCAGTGAAAAATAAAATAAATGTATTAATACTGAAATCCATAGCGTACCCAGCTCTAGTGTCCCCTGTGTTTTCCTCCACTGCTTCCTTTTTTTCATGTTTGTTTTTTCTCACTTTTTCAGGGATCAAACTGAAGATGGCAGAGAGCCCTACTCCATCAAAATTGCCAAATGCATGGCATGCTCTATAGGTGGCATGAAGTCAGAGGAGATCCAAATCAAGATTGATGTCTACAAGATGTCGATCGCTGGCACACCCAGCCGTTGGTGCAAGTGTCCCCTGAACATTACTGTCGGATGTACATGTGTGCCGAGTTAGCAATCTTCATAATATTACCAGCCTTTAGAAACTCTTCATTTTGACTTTTTTTTTCCAACAACTTAATTTTTAAAATGTTTCTGTTTATTGCATCAATATATTCTGTTCAAGCTCTTTAAAGTACCATCACATGTATTCATGTGGAGAAGACGTATCTACTCGGTGTGCATATGTGAAATTAATATATTAAATATATGATTACTCTCTTATTTATGTTATTTTATAGCTAAAGTTTAATGTGTGTCTGAGACATTGAATATCTATGCAACATGTTTTTCTTACATGTGATTTAATAGTTTGCTGAATTTTTTCAGCAGGGTCTCAGATCGACATGTTTTTTCAGGGAAAAAGGGGGAAAACTTTACCTGTCTTATTTGTAAGATGTGACGCGCAGCACATGTGCCGCACGTCACACATTTATTACATATATTATGTAATTTACTTAACTTAATACTTTATTATTATTTTCTCTATTTATTTGTATTTTATCAACATGTTTGCTGTTCATTATGTGCAGTGTAAAATGTTACCATGCGGGAGATTTCCTGGAAACTTAATAAACTTTTGAATTCAAGTCAAAATCACAGTGTTTGGATTCTTTCTGTCTATAACTGCGACAAACAGCAGTCAGTTTGTACTATATTTGTTCAGAGCAGCACTTTATTATAACCATCACAGATAAATGGTGAATTTACAGTTAACTGAATTTAAATGAATGTTTATTTCACTGTTTACAATCCATCAGATGCTTTAAAAACCAATTATGATTATTTATTCTAAAGATGCAACTGGAGTTTGTAAACTTGCAATGTGATTAGTCAAAGTCATAACGATGCAACATGTTTTAAAATCTTTATCTATTTTGTGATTTGAAGCTTGATATAAAGCGCCGTTTCTTGCTTTATGCTTGCAGTTTCCCTGCATGCTGAAATAAAAATGTGTGATGTGAATGTGCAACAGACCAAACCTGACGACAGGTGTGTCAGGTAGCAACAACATGCTATTGCATATGTGAAAAAGTTGCATAAAGTCTTTGTGGCTCTGATAATTAGCCTACAGTGATGTTCCTCAGTGGCTAAGATGCATTGTGGGTAACGTAGGCACCAGGTTTTGAAAAGTAGTCCACTGGTGTGGGACTCAACATGGACAGCAGAACCTGACGTATCACCGCTTTTATTCAAAACATTCTGCTTCCTTTTCAAACCCTGATGCCTACATTACCCACAATGCAACTGAGCCACTGTGTGACATCACTGGAGGCAGTTTAATAGGTTACATGCAGCTTTCTCTTGAGTCACAGAGGGCTTTAAACAACACTTTCTCACACATGCAGTAGTTCTCCCCAACACCTCTAAGCACACTTTAACGCCTAGAATTGGTGGAATTTCCCATTAGATAATAAAGTTATTTATAATGCTGATGACACTTGGTGACACATACTGCTCTGTACACATTGCATATTTTTTTAGAGCTGCACAATGTCAATGAATAATTAATAAGATAACAGAGATATTATGCAACAAGCTGCTGCTGTCACAACAATGAAGAAAACTCAAATGAGAGAACCCTTTCATGTAATTATACATCTCTGAATCCAAGAATATATTCTGATCAAATCCCTTCTACAGGCGTGAAGTGAACATATTTCCTGTTTTTGAGTTAATGTTGCACTGATGCGGAGCAATAACGGGTTATTACATCTATTTTGAACTATGTGACAGACACTGCAGCTGCCTCTTTGTGAGCAATTCAAGATAAAACTATTGTATAAAAAATAAATACAAAAAATTGTTTAGACTTTGTTTATTAAAGTTGTGGAGATTAAATCTGAGTGCAGAGTTTTGATATATCCACAATATTAATGAGGTAATACTACAATAATACAAACAAAGAAATATGTATTTTTTCTATAACTGATTAAACAAGTGAGGAGGAGAATAAGGTCCCTAGAACACTCTTTGAAGCCAGAAAAGTGGCAGGGTCCGCCACATATAAACAAAGTAAAACAGTATAAATCGTGTTGTCCTTTAATGTCAAGTTGTTTGTTCAGTCAGGAAGACAAAGAGAGTTTGTTTATTTAAAGAAAAAGAAAAGAAAAACCATGCCAAGTCAATTAATGATTCGTTTGATTAACATTTCTTCCCCTAAACTACATAATGTGCCTTTAAATGCCATCGTTGCTATTGAAAATGCATAAACATGTGGATGACAATAAACTTAATGCACTATATTTTTACATTTATTGAATAAACGATGTTAACTGCTGGCTACCTAAGTGCACGTGTGCCCGGTTGGCCCTTAAAATTGTTTTTAAAGAATTCATATGTGCACTTTTGGCACTAAACAGCTCATCAGGAGGTTTCAATTCATGCATATAACACATTCAAAGCTAAATTAAATCAAAGTATCTGAATTTTATATAATAACAATTAATTATTGATTATTTTAAAAGCCCTTGTTCAGATAACATTTACCTTCAGTGGGACAAAACCGTCTCAAACTGTCCTCACAGTGTCTGCATGTGTTTTGCAGTACTAACAAAATCCTGCAGGTGGCGACACGCGCAGAGAGAGAGATATTTCTACTTCCGGGTTCCTCGCTCTTCCTTTCCTGTCGGCCATTAGTCGTATACGGTGAGTGTCTGTCGAGCGCTCGTCTTAAAAACTGTATAAAAATCCTAATTTATCCTCTTGTAGCCGCGATTTCTGTAAGATTTATCAAATATAAAGTAATCATGTAGCCGTGGATGATGTTTCTGAGGTGTTTGACGGAGAACTTGTGTGTAAATATCAGCCGTTGGTCGAGTGTGTGAGCAGCCACATGCGGCCGTTAAGTGCTAACATGCTAACAGCGCAAGCTAACTGCTAGCTAACTCTCCTGTAAATGCTGGTGTCTGTGTAGCTTCACCCACAAAACACGTTAGTTTTTATTCTTGACGAATACGTTTGTGTGGCTTTTCTTTAACAGAGGACTGTTTGAATATTAAGATATTTGTTCCACGTGTGTTTTAAGAGTGTGAGCGGAGTTGTGGAGGCTAGTTGGCGTTAGAAAAAAAAATGCTCCTCTGATTTCTCACTTAAGTCTAATTATTTGTATTTTTTTCCAGCTTTGTAAGCGACCACCTGTACAACTTAAATCATGCAGAACGACGCTGGTGAATTTGTGGACCTGTACGTCCCACGTAAATGGTGAGTGATGATCTACATACAGAGATGACTGAGGAATCATCTAGAACATTTTTGGGGAAAACGCACTTTTAACTCACAACTGACAGCTTGCATAGGTTTTCCTTCAGGCTCCGTTGAAAGCTTTGTTGGTCATAACTACACATGTGGATGACGTGACTCATAAGAAGGTGAAAGTAATATACTTTGTGTGTTTTCGCAGCTCTGCTAGCAACAGAATCATTGGAGCCAAGGACCATGCCTCCATCCAGATGAACATTGCTGAGGTAAAATGAATATCAGTAGGAAAGTTGATCCTTTAGTAATATATGAAAATGTATAAATGTCGCCAGTAGTGTTGTCACGATACAGGAATTTCGTACTTTGATTCAATGCCTTGAAAATGATCTATATCCAATTCCATGGGAGCACAACATCTCATTTTTATTAATGGATAGGAAGAACAACTTGTTCGCTGTGTCTTTGGTACAACATCATCCAAGTCAGGTTATCTGGGAGTATGTAGGGATCTACAGCGGCGTCAATGTGCTGTCTGAGAGAACAATACTACAAAAACCGTGTTGAAACCATTTTAATTAATTGGTATTGATAGTTATAGATGTTGCAATGCTTTAGTCAAACCTAGTCTCTAGATTGAGCCTGAAGTGGACATTTTATGTTTTTAATGTTTATCTGTAATGTACCTGAGGCTAAACATATTAACTTGAATAACCGTCATGCTTTATTTATGAACTGAAGACGTTTTTACAACTGTGACTCACAATTTGTATTCAGTCATAAAACCAACAGTGTTTGTTGTGAGATTTGCATGGAGTTGTTCATGAGAGTAAACCACAACATCACCATGACACTGAGCTGGAACAGTCCAGGGAAGAATGGAAGCTGTTATATAATTTACAGCTGGACACTCTCGGTCATAAGACCACCTCTGTAGCGTGGAAACAGGAACATGACAAATAGTTTTGTTGGCAAACTAAAGGATCTGTTGTAGAATAATATTTTCATGGTGACTGTCAACGCAGTCTGTGCGTCATCTGAGACAGTTTGCAGGTCTTTCAGATGCCTTAGCAGTCAATGTGGGTTGTTTTTGTTTTTCTAACAATTAGTACACCACATGCACTTGACATGCAGGCTCTACATGTGTTCATAATGATGGTTTACGCAACTCCAGAAAGTCCCAACAGTCCATTGTTTCTCACACAGTTGAGTCCAGTATAGGAAACAGTAGGAGAATATACTCGCATGTCTAAAGTCCATAAATTGATTGGACTTGTATAGAATATGATTTCAGCGAGCCTGTAACCTGCTAAAGCACCAAAATGGTGCCTTTTTTTGTTTTGTTTGTGGCTGGTTTTGTTAGATATTCAAGATGCAAAATAACTGTGAAATCAGTTCAGTGTTGGAGAGCAAAACATTTTAATATCACGTTGAAGGGCTTTGAGAGCTCCACACAAAGTTTTCCATGTCCGTCAGTTTGTTTTGTAGTTCACGTGTTCTGACCCAGTGTGCTCTGTCGTCTGCAGGTCGACAAGGTGACTGGTCGCTTCAATGGTCAGTTCAAGACCTACGCTATCTGCGGCGCCATCCGCAGAATGGTAAGTCTCAGCTGAATGTTGTATTGTGTGTTTTGAGGAAACCCAGAAAATTAGCTTGCTTATCTTGTAGCTTCCACTTCTGTGTGTGTCTTGTAGGTCATGATTTTAATCAATGAATGCAAGTTGGTCACATTTTTGTTGGTAACTAAAAGATCAACCTGACAAGTGTCGTTCGAATCCCTTTTCTTTCATCAGGTCACTTCTGTTGCCAAGATCATTTTTCCCCATCGATTTCTCTGACCCTTTTATTGAAAGCACATATAAAGTTCAACATAAATTTGATTATATTAATACAGAATAATCTCAGCAAATTTGCAGCTGTTGTGATTCAATAATTGAAAAAAGGACAGCAGAGGAAGGTTTTAGATACGTTATGACAGACTTTAGATTCTGTTTAACAAAAGTAGGTGCTGTGTTCTCTGTAGTAGAAAACCTCGGCCGGAGTCTGTTAGTGGTTGTAACTGCAGCTGCTACAGGAAACAAGTGTCTTTTATGTGCAGAAAGTTTTCATCTGAACAGATTGTTTTTGTTTCTCCTACAGGGTGAGTCTGATGACTCCATCCTCAGGCTCGCAAGGAATGACAGCGTTGTTGCAAAGTAAGAACCTGATGTTGCAAAGTAAGAACCCGTTGTTGCTCTTTGACAAATGAGAGGGAATCCGTTGTGTCCCTCAGTGGCTGTTAAAACAGTCTGACACATTTTGAAAATACTATGGGTATATAATTCACTAGACATTTTGACTGAAGCACGTGTTGGTGTTCTAAATACATGAACAATGGGACAGTGAGCCAGCATGCAAAACAACCAGGAGCCTGAGACTGAAGCAGCTAAATGCAGTTTATATATTGAGCCCAAAATAACTCAGTATAGCCACATTATTGAAAACTGCATGTCCTTTTTATCAAAATTTGAAAAAAATGTCCACACTAGAAAGCTAACTGTCTCCAGGTGTGGGTGTCTTGCTCTAGTCTCATTTCCTCAGACATGACGTGTGTGATGGTTGTAAATGTGACCTTTTGTTGACCATGTTTTGGTGGCAAACTGCGTTGTGTATGAAACATCATATGTGTATTATTTGTTTATATATGTTAATAGTGGCCCTCTTAGATCTTATTGCCACCTGTTGGTGTGACAGGAACAAGGGTTCTGTTGATGGCTTTATTAAACTGAGACGTTCCTGCAAGATGTGTTGTTGAAAATACTTCAAATAGTTTGTGATCAAAATCCAACTGTTCTCTGGAAATTCTGGAATTTGGAAAACAAAAGTAAATGTTTTGTCTTAACTTGTTGTGCTTGGGTTTAGTTCAGAAACTTCAATTTGGAAACTAACTTGTTTTCCTCTCTTGTCTCACAGGAACTTCTAAGCGTGACGTTGGATCTGTGGAATCTTTGTAAAATAAAATGGAATAAAAAACAGTTTCTTTGTCATCGTTTTCATTATTACTCTAACTGATAGACATGAACTGGTTAGTAGTCTGAGCATTGAGATTTAATTCAACATTTGCATCTAGTTGAACATGAATAAACTTGTGAATTTTTAAAATGATTAAAATATCCAGGTACGGAATGAATTAAGTGACATCGTCCTCATTTCCACTTGACAGCCAGGTCAAATCTAACTTAAGTGTAATCGACACTCTTTGTCAATCTAATGTTTCAAATGATTCATGCTACTACAATAGAAGATATGATCAAATGGACATTTTGATAAAAGGTTAAGTAATATAAGGCAGCATGAAAACATGTAGTGGATTGACCTGGATGGTACACGCATACAACCACTACACTGCACATGTAGAGACATTACCACCGGCTTTTATTGTAGAAGGTGGTCGCACATGTAGTTATTGGAGTCTGGTGGTTTTGTTGCCTGTCACAGAGAAAATAGTTTGCAGAGCAGATGTCAGAAGTTGTGGTTTACAGCTTGGTCAATAATTTTTTATCAATGTATGAGGACTTGGGAGTATGAATAGCAGCATGAAATGTGGCCTTATCACACCTTGACCCATTGAGTCCTCCAAATGATTTAAACAGCTGTGGAGACCTGAGGTGAAGTGCCCTCTTAGGTCAGTATAAACCATTACAGGTAATGAAGGAACACCTTGAGATGGGCCTCCATCCTCTCTGAGGCTCCTTCCAGCAGAGGGCAGCATGTGACAGAAAATGAAGCTTCATTCAGAACCAGAAAAACTGGTTTCATCCTGCAGGCTGAAAAGGAAATCCATCAGCGTCTGGACTTCAGTACTGCATTTTTATAATTTTGTTCTTCCATGATAAGAAAACGTTAAAGGAAACATGCACCTGATGCCTTAGCTTTGATAATTCAGTCATTCTGCTCTGAGCATAACAGCACATCACCGCTGAGACTCAATTATTGACCTGACCTTTACAATGAGAGCTTGTGTGTATCATCATTATATTATTCATCCATATGTATGCATGTGTAACTGTATATTTTATTTGTGTAGCATGCAATCTGTGTTGTAAAATGACACATAAATTACCCCTGATGCTTGCTCTTATATGACTTATTTTAATACAAATACATTTGCAACTTATTTGTTTTTGTACTTGTTCCTCTGTGCTGTTTAAATCCTGTTCTGTGGGGAACTTTACTGCATGTTTGTATGAAAGTTGCTGTATAAATACAGTGGATTCAACTCAAGACTTCCTATAGTACTAAAGATATGATTGACATTAATGAAACATTTCTATATAACACTTTTTAAAACAGTTTTCCCTGCATGGTTGGTACTGTTGCAGTTTTCTGAAATGGGAGAAACAGCGCCCCCCTTTAATACAGCGTGCGCTATATGACAGTTGAGTGGTGAACAGAGGTACTGCAACGAACAGGTGCAGCGCTGCCAAACGGACGTCAGGTGAAGTTTGCTTCCTTTGACAGAAAGTGTTCAATATATCAGTAAAAAATAATCACTGCTTGTCATTTGGAAACTGTGAAAGCTTAACTCCGAAACTATGAAAAGTTAGCAACATTATTCAAAGGAAGCAGCCGGGGAAAATGGCTAATGTAGCAGTTAGCTTGCTATGTGCGTTTGTTAAGCTAGCTAGCGTTAGCAGGTGAAAACTGTAAACATAACAGGAGATATAAACGGAATTCATGTTCAAGCTACACATAGTTTACATTTTTGGGGATTTTAATCTTTAGTTGTATTTAATTTAGTGTTCAAAGATGGCGGATAGTGTTCAGGGCGAGATGTTCAGGGCGGCCGTTAGCCTCCATTCATTTCCGGCTGCACCAACTGACAGTCTGTGACGTCACTGATGGTTTTGTTGTTGTTTATTTGTCTTGTCTTGTTTTCTTTCCCTCCTTTTTGTGTCCGAGAAAACAGAGAAATCTCCATTATTGATAAACAACGAATCCTTTTCAAAGATATTCAGAGAATAGGCGACATATTCCATCATTCACATGTGTGAAACAACCATTAATTAAACCCTTTTTCCACATGAAAAATTAGCATTTTTAAAAAATAGGTAAATGCTTCCAAAACTATTTTAACCCTCTAACGTCCCAAATCCTTAATGATAAGAATATTTTAGGTGCTTACAAGATAGATTTTGGCCCTAGCTATCACTGAAAGTCATCTTATTTGCTGATTTTAAGACTGATTAACTGAACAAGACGAGTGTCGACCGATATCAGATAAATCACTGCGTCCCTAATTTCCATATGGTTGCAGTTTTAATAGTAGAGTGACTTGACACCACCAGCGTAAAGTTATTCTGACTTGATCTTCGGTGCTTGTCTCAAATGTCTGCTGATTTCCACATCATATATCAAAAGAGACAACGGTTCGCCTGTAGCAGCAGGGAGAATATATCCAACAGTACCATCAGAAAAAATTCAGCAAAAATCTTAAATCTAACAAGATTTGTCATTTGCGAGATAAAGTGTCCTGTAAAGTACTTTTGTAATTGACCTCCAGTCTACTGTGAAATTATCTGAAGTTTTTACTGGCCTGAAGAACATTTTCTCCTCAGAATTATGTTTATCTCACTGATGTCACAACTGGATTTTGCAGCTCTTCTGTGTTACCGCCAACTGTCTGCACCATCTGGCTTTCAAAGAAGGAGCGAGCAGATGACATGGAGGTCAAAGTGGGAATAACAGGGCAAGGTGAAGGCAAGGGGAGGTTACAGTGGTCATTTAGGCTAAACACAGCGTGGAGGTGATGGTCCGGTGGTGTGTGAGAGCGGTTTCAGGGCGTCTTTAACCTCAATGATAGCTGTCATCCACTGCTGCTTTACTGCTTTGTTCCCACACATCCTACCTCTCTTCTTTTCCCTACAGGTGAGAAGCCGAGCAGGTGAGAAGTACGTCATCATCATCATCCTCATCACCTCCTTTGCTTTTTCCCAGAAGCCCTCGCTGGACTGTGCACTGAGGTATGTGAATATTTGCAGCACTCTTACTCTCTCCAGTTCACATATTTCACTGATCATACCTGTACATCTGCACGTCGACCCTATAGAATCGCTGCTACACCAGGTGATAGGTGTCACCTTCTTTCCTCCTCCCTCTTTCTCAGGTGAAATGACAGACTCTTAGTGAGTGTGCTCTGCTGTTCAGCCTCTATATTGCATCACTTCCTGTTTATGGACAAATTACTAACCATTAGCTGCCTCGGACCTGTGTGTCGTGAGAAAAACTCAAGACAGGATACGAACCCACCTTGTTAAGGAGGACTAAATGTGCTGTGAGGCTCTGATGGTACAATCCATTGCAGGTCTGAAGTCGCTATTTCCGAGCAGCTATTCCTGACTTCCGGTTGCATTTGTTTGGGAAAACTGCAGCAAACTAATGGCAAGTCTCTGCACCTGACATGCATCTAGCAGAGAGACGGGAGGAGTCTCCTATCAAGCATAAATCAACTGAATGGAAATGAGAATGGCAACAAAGCAAAAGAAGCAATCATAGAAATAGTTCTGCGTACTGTTCTGGTGTTGGAGGTCGTCTTTTTTTTCAATGGATTGCAGCATGAAGCTCGTTAGACTTTCAAAAATGTTGGCTGGAATGAAACACCAATTGTTGCTGTTAATATAGCAAAAGAATGTAAAGTAAGTGCTCATGTTAGCATGTCAGACTCAAAGCTAAGCTAAACAATAAGCATTGCTATATGCTGCGGTCCAGCAGAAGGACAGAATGACGTTGCTTTCCTCACAGCGATGTGTGGCCGCCCATCACCCGCCTTTGCAGACTACAGCTCCCTTCATACCTGCACTGCTGCCCTGAAATTTTCCAAACATCACTCAGATGAGCGGCATGTGTGAATGCAAGTGTCGGAATCAGTTGGCCGTGAAAAGAAACCGGAGCTTTCGAGGAAACCAAACACATCCACAGCACAAGGCTCCTAGAAGTTTTCTTTTTTTCATTTATTGCTATTCGAATATCAGTAACACACACACACACACACACACACACACACAGCGTGCATCATCTTTTAGAGCCAAACTCTTGATCTTGATCTAAATTAGATGCTAAACATGCGTTGGTGGTGTTTCTCAGCCTGTGGCAGGGAGCGCCTGACGAGTCGCAGCTCGCCAAACAATGAACTTAACATGAAGGGATGGAAGCCTCTCACACACACACACCCCCCCCCGAACCCCTTCACCTGGCCCCCTGCATACCTTTCACACACACACACACACTCACAGAGAGAGACAAAGAACAGTGTTTCAGCCTCTAGACAAGAGGCTGGGAGCCAACATGGTCCAATAGCGGAGGACATGTCCTTATCTCCAGGCTTTAATTGCATTTGTTCTAATAAATAGAACTTTACTTGATGTTCTATCAGCAGGTTTTTGTGTTATTGAGTGAAGCTTTTTTTGTTGCTGATTGAAGTTCAACCTTATTTCCATCTAAATAGGAGTTTGTGTCACTGATAATTCCAACACTGACTGTCACACAGGCAGTTCACATGTGGGGCTTTTCCCCTGGCAGCTGATTCAAACAATACCCCAATAATCCCAGTTTCAGTAGTTTTAAGTATCCGCTTTGCCTTCAATCGGGCTTCAGTGACACCTTGCGACCGTGGCCAACCCTTTCTGCTCTTCAGGCACGCCTGTGTGCCAGTAAATGAGCGCTGACATTTGAACCTGCTGCTCCTTTAAAGGCCACTAGGTGTCAGCTCAAACAAAACTCAGGCAAGCAGGTGAACTCTAAACCTGTTGTAATATTTCTAATTTAAAGAAAAAGAAAGCAAATCACTCCAACTTCTCTCCTCTCCTCTCCTCTTCCTGCCCTTTGCTGTGCCTCTCTCTCTCTCTCTCTCTTCTCTATCTGTCCAATCTCTCCCGCTCATCCTTTTGTCCGTCTTCAGAAGCAGCCCGGCTCGTCTCTTTGTGTCTCTTTGTCCTCTTTCGGACGCCAGCAGACTTCAAAGTAGGCGAGAGCCATGAAGGGGAAAGGAGGAGAAAGAGAGCCTGGATGGAGAGAGTGAGCAGGTCAAAGAGAGGGAGGAGGCTGCAGTTTAAAGAACAGTGGATGCTAACTTAAACCTGTGGGGGCGTCGTACCTGTAAGAGCACTAAAACACCATCATCAGTATTCTATATGCAACTTGTGTTATGAGGAAGGAAACATGTTTGTTTGGCGACACTATGGACAGTCGGGCTGTTAATTCCTCTCTGAGTGCTTTGTGCTAAGCTAACCAGCTGCACGACAACAGATAAGAGATTGTTTTTTCATAGTGTTGAATAAAAAAAAGCGATTTCCCTGAATAATGTAGAAAAAAACACACATTTGGCTTTTTTCAGAGTATTACAAGTAAGTTTGTTCTGAGGCTGAACGGCGTCACGTGGTTGGTCATATTAAAGGGGTTGAAAATAGGATGAAATAACACTTTTATAAAGTTTTCTGCCCTGAAGTGAGGAGCATGAATGTGTTCAGCGGGCGACCAGATATCTCACTGTGCTCTGAAGAGTTGGATGGACTGGTTGGACCACCTGACCCACAGACATCACTAACTTCAGGCTCTGATCCTTTTTCTTTGTGGCAGTAAAAGCAGAACTGTATGAGGAACAAAAGAGAGAGCGAGAGCGAGCCAGGAGAGGGCCCACCAGGAGAGCGTGTGGTTTGAAGTATCTCGTAGAAGCAGACAAAGAGGAGGGCATGTAGGTACCTGCCTCACGCACACACTCTTTAGTCCGCTGTCAACCCCAAACATCCCCTCCCCGGCCCACAGCACTTCAAACATATCCGCCCACAGCACTGTGTGTGTGACATTTGTGTGTGTGTGTGTGTGTGTGTCTCCAAGTGGTATCTGATCCAGAACGGGAGGCGGAGCATCCGAGGAATGCCGGGATAATAGACAAACAGAATTTACTAAATACTGTTATCATGTGGATGGACTGAAGTTATGGCGGCACGGGAGGGAAACATGAATCATGAGCACGTATGTGTGTTTGTGTGCAGGTTTGTGATGATAAGAGCATTAAGCACAGTTTTGACTGAAGGCAGATACTAACAGATGGATTTAGATAGAAGCGTCTGGTTTTGCAGGGCCGCTCTGAGCCGAGACTGCAGACTCTTCATTGGAAACGTTACTTCATCAGTGGTTTCAGACATTTAAAGGGAAAACTATTTATTCTTTTTGATAGAAAGAAAGGTCTGTCTTTTTGTAAGCCATCGTAATTTCAAAATAAAGGCACATCTTAACGATGGTGCTGATATGAATCGATGTTTGCACTTTGGATTGGATTGCTAATCGCTTAACTTACACAACTCACAACTTAATTATTTACATTTTTCTGCAACGAATATATACATGTACTCTGTGTGTGTGTGTGTGTGTGTGTGTGTGTGTGTGTGCGTGTGTGTGTGTGTGTGTTAGTAGGGAACAGCAGGGGGTAAGTGGGTTCAATTAAAGGAGCAGTGAGCAGTTGCCACGGCAACAAGTGGCCTATCCCTGACTTCTCCTTTGGTCTCCTGGGGAACCAGGAAGTAGATTAGTTATAGATTTCAGGAAGAAAGACTGAGGATTAGTGAGGTGAAACGACGAGCCCTCTCTCTTCCTCCCTCCTCACTTGTCTTCTACTTTTCTCTCTCAGTTTTTTCCACTTCACTTTTATTTATTTTGTTGTTGGTGGAGGACAGGACGCCCGTTCAGAGCGCTCTGTTCCTCTTTGCGCTTTCTGCGACTGTTGTTTTTACCTTGTGCATTTGTTGATCACTCTCTTGTATAAGTCTCTCCCAGAATCATTGGTTCCTTGTAGGTGCTTTAAGTTTTCCTGCCAGGAGAAACTTAATTGTAGTTTCCAGGTACATATTTTTATTCCGGGGTCCTAGTAGAGAAGCTTTACAGACTTAAAGTTTCAAAAAACACATTGTTTTTGCTCATATGCTGCATTGCTGCAGCATTGTGCCCTGAACACTCGCTACGGAGTGAGACGTCTCGCCTCTGTGCAAACAGCAGCAGCAACTTCATGTCTGCTGATTGATTGCATTGTATATTATTTATGATAAATATATCAAAATATACATTTAAAAAATGGCTGTTAGAAAGTGACGAACATAAGTTAAAGAAGTAAAGGCTCGACTCCAAACCAGACACTGTTTCACTTTCGGACCTTCTACATGCACAAAAATGCTTTGTAACTCAATAAAGGAACGTAAAACAACCAAAAGAGTCATTTAATCTTTAAGAGAGGCTATTTCAGGACATTTTAGTTGCACTGTCAGAAAATTACTTTCTAGTTTTCTGTCATTGTAAACTGAGGTTGGTTGGAAAAAACAAGACATTTGTTGACATCATCTTTGGCTCGAGGGAGCATTTTTTAAAGAATCTGATATTTTGTTGACCAGATTTGATAATTCATGGTTGATTGACTGAATTATGAAAATTGGGTTATAATTTGCCACCCTGACAATTTGCACACTGACTACAGAAAAGTCTCCTGTGTGACCCGCGAGCCTACAAACAGCCTGTGGAATGTTTCTAGTGTGTCAGTGAATGAAGCTCTGCAGCATTAACACACTACCTCGAGACTCCTTTAAACTACAGGAGGTCACTGACCCCTGTGTGTGTGTGTGTGTGTGTGTGTGTGTGTGTGTGTGTGTGTGTGT
>CAEMYA010000063.1:373582-384301 GCA_903131615.1 Diplodus sargus | reverse complement strand
TTCAGCGCTCTTGTCTCCCACAAAACCATTTATATATGATATCGACGTCCTTTCAAAACCCCAAAGGCCTTTAAGTATCACCTTGACTCACCTGAGCAGCTGTTATCTGCGCCGTGTGGCGGAGAAGCGCTTTCATCTTCTGAAGTGGTTCCTGCAGCTTGATTAGACGGTGATGTTTAGAGTCCACGAGAACACACAGCTTACACACACACACACACACACACACACACACACACACACACACACACACACACACAGCTGCTCAGGTGTTCCCCAGAGGTGTTTACACTTTAGCCCAAATACAAGACTCTGTTTGCAGCTGCATGCTTTTTAGGGGATGTTTTTATTTTTAAAAATCGAACCTGAAGTGATTTCATGTGCTCTGAATTTTAGGTTTTGTTAAATAATCTACACTTACCTTCAACTGTAAGATTCTTCATGCACTCTTTAATATTGTACTTACTGCATATAGACTCGTATACAAGTTAGGCTCGTTTTCATGCAGCCTGTAAAGAATCATCTTCATCCTTAAATTTACTCAGACATCTCCAGAAAAATGTGCCTGAACTTGTTGCATTCTGCTGTGAGTAAAACTGAGTTTGCTTCAGTTCAGATGAACAAGGTTTAGAGATTACAGTCATGCTATCGGATCTGTGAGATTATTCGTGGGCGGGGTAGCTTAGCTGAGCAAAACGCTAACATCATTGAGACACTGTGAGCAGAAACTTTGAATCCATCACTGACATTCAACAAGAACGTCAAGAAAATTGACTTGGAAGTGCAACACAGATGGAAACAGAGGTTTTTAAAATGTCCTTGAGGATTCGCTGAGTTACAAGTCAGCTCAACAACATCCACCGTAGAAAAAGAGAAAGAAACTGAGAGAGAACAACGTATTCAGACGGAGGACAGAAGCTCCCGCTGGACTCAAACTGAAGATCGTCGAGCAAAAGGGGATTAATCTGGTGTCGGAGGACGGAGCCTTTTCTTCTGTGACAAGAACTGTTTAGACTTTAGGAGAGAGTGTGTGTCCAGACTGAATACTGAGTGGACCGACTGTCTTGTTTGTCTCTCATACATTTACATTGAGCCACTCGCTGACCGACAGCAGCAGCAGGAGGAAGACGAAAGTCTGTATGGGACAGTGTGACAGCTCCCAGGGAGAGAGACCACAGAGATCACAGGGCGACGGAGAGAGGAGGACGGATCGTAAGCGCAGAAGAAGAAGAAGAAGAAGAATGACGGGCCGCCTGCTGTCTCCTGGAGTTTAAGCAGACGATCAACACAGTCACATGTATTTGTATACGCAGAACCTCCTGAACAAACTCAGGAGCCGTTTCCAGGGGACGCAAACAAGTGATGGACAAATGATGAAAACATTGTGACATCACCACCATTTTGAAGCCTGGAGCATTAAAACGGCCCCCATCTTGATTTCTGGAGCCTGAAGTGATCATGTTTTCCAACATCGTCTTCCGTAACTTAATGATCATCGCCGGTGTTTGGTTTGTCCGTTCTGGGCTCCTGTAGAAACATGGTGGACTCAATCTAAAGTAACAAAAACACAACAAAATCTCAGTTTTAGGTGATTATACACTCGATCCTCTTTAATCCTACACACTGGACCTTTAACTCAAGATCAGTTTCGTTGTTGATTTTGAGGTTTCAACCACATCTCACAGTCCTGAAAAGCAAATGAAGCCTCGTTGTCATCAAGTGACAGAAATATTGACCCAACAGGCTTGATATCCAATCAGAATCACTGAATTTGTGTCTCATTGGTCATTTAAAATAGATTTCAAACTAAAAAAGTGTCAAATTTCCACATTTCTACTTCTCAACCACATCAAACCCATTCGTCCACGTTTGAAATAAAACCTTCTAATAAAGATATTCAGATGAAACTCAATATGTTGTTATTCTTCTTTGTCCTGTCTGCTTACAGGGTTTGAGAGTGTGTGGCCGTGTGTGTGTTTGTGTGTTAGCAGAGAGCACCTGTCAGTGTGTTTTTATTAGTGTGTGTGTGTGTGTGTCTGTGTGTGTCTGTGTGGTTTGATTTTCCCATTTGTTGTTTTGCCACTCGGTGGGTGTTATGCAGGACTGTCAGATGAATCAGACGACATCAGAGCCCTGAAGCAGTAAACTTCACTTGGACTTTAACCAAAACACCCTTTTCTGCATTATAACGTCTTAAAAATAAGATTTAATAACGCTGCGTGATGAACAGGGATGTCTGTAATGGGCCAATATCAGCTGATAACATTGGCCAACCCGATGAATCTGTCGGGCTCTGACACAGAACAAGAGGAGAAAGGAAATGTTTTTAACGTTGGGAAAAGATCAAGAAAGGAAAAACGGAGGAAGCTGGAAGTAAAGAAGGGAATTAATGGGAGAAACAACTGAGGAGAGAAAGGTAGAAGCACGGGAAGTTAAAGGAGCGGGTGTTATAGACTCCAAAAAAACCTGGAAAAATTGAACAAACTTGATGAAATTAACCAGAGGATCAAACTTAAGATACTGTAGCAGATCACACGTTGCTTCAGAACCAAATACGCACTTTTTAAAATTAATCAACAAATGAATTTATCTGCAATCAATAAATAAAATCTGTAATTTTGATAACCCCATAGTACATATACAGTATATTTGATGCTAGAGTACATTTAAAGGTGCAATATGTAAGAAGTGGCATCCTGCTGCCAATTGGAGCTAACGTTAGCTTAGTTAGCTCAGTTAGCCGTGCAACTAGCAGTCCAGGTTAAATAATTGATATATATTGATATTTAAAGTTGATTTTTAAATGTTTTCAGGTAAATTTCTTCCATTTTGCATCTTTGATATCAGAAATTTCAGGACTTTTGCTCATTAACGGATCAATTTTGGTGACTTTCACTTTTACTAAACTCATATTTAAGGTGTTTTCTTCTTTTTCACTCCAGTTTGACCTGTGGATACTTTTCTAAAACAGTGCCGAACACGGAGCAGTGATGGAGGCTGTGCCCTCCTCCTGCCGCTGGGGCCGGGCCTGCAGAGAGGGAGGGAGGGAGGGGGAGGCAGGGAGAGAGGGAGGGAGAGAGCAGAGGGAGTGAGGTGGCTGCAGGAGGACAGAAAACCTCGACGCTCCGCTCTCCAGGACTACAAACCAGCTCCCCTTCCTCCTTTTTTCCTTCTCTTAGTCCGCAGCTCACCTCCTTCACTTCCCCCCTTCCTCCACAAATGCAGTAGCTACTTCTCCTCCTGCTCACATCGATTCCTTCCTTTTAAACTCTTTTCTTTTACTCCCGGAGCGGATCGAGTCGAGCCAACAGGTGGAGAGAGAGAGAGATGGTGATGATGATGGCGAGCGGACCGGCGCCGCCCGCTGCTGCTGCTGCGCTCTCCCCGGCTCTGCGCGCTCGGACGCGGGCGGCGCTGCTGCTGCTGTGGCCGCTGCTGCTGCTGCTGCGGAGCTCCGTGTCGGCGCAGGAGCTGCCGACCAACGGGGTGAACGGCTACAGCCTCCACCCGCCGTACTTCAACCTGGCGGAGGGCACCAAGATCACCGCCACGGCGACCTGCGGGGAGGAGGAGGGCGGCCGGACGGTGCACGACCTGTACTGCAAGCTGGTCGGAGGCCCGGTGTCCGGGGACCCGAGCCAGACCATCCAGGTGAGCGGGACCAGGACTTTAACAGCATCTGATTCCCACTCGTGTTGCTGAGTGGTGGATCTTTATTGGACCTCATGGCGTCAGAGAACTAGTTAAAACATTTCCTTGAAGTTTAGCCAGTTTATTCCTCATAATAGATTTACTCCCAGCTCATGTTTGGTGCTTGAAAATGACTTTAATTGACTTTTTATGATTTATAGCCTAGTTACAACACTCCTGTAGCATGTGTATGATGTTACAGTATGGACTTATAATGCATTATAAAAGTAAATTTGAGGAGATTTCTGCAAAAGTCTGCAAAAAATTAGATTTTTCAAGCGATTTTTTGCATTATTGAAACATTCCTGGAGGCTCCAAGTGTGTCTGCGGTGCTCAGTGGTGACACACAGTGACTGAAGTCTCTGTAGTTTGTCTGTATGGTGACTTTAAACCCTCATTTTTCATTAATTTTGCACTTTATTTGGGCTAAGAATGATTGTTTTTGTATAATATTCCCATAACGCTACAATATCAGTCTGTTTTAATGACAAACTTAGGGTATTTTAGTAATTAAACCTGTGTTAAAAATGTGCCATACAGTCACCGTTGCTCTCTCCACTTCACACAAACTTCACGTTTCAATCCATCAGTGTTGTGTTGGATCTGACGCGGATGCCAACACGCACACTTGACTGCATTCAGAGCGGAGAGTCGAACAGAGGGGGTCAGCAGTGTGCACGAATCTCCAGCTGCTCTGCCAGGTCATTATTTCATGCACTGCTTCCTTTGTAGGACTTGGCAGCGCTTTACACGGGCCACTTATATAAGGAGAGGCAACATTTCACTTGTGAGTGGACACAGAAGAATTCAGCTACCGGCGGGGTTGTTTTTACAGATGGGTTTTTAACGGGTTGACGAGTTTGTAAAAGGTCGGCGGCTGCAGGTTCATTGTGTGTTCGACAATCGAGCCTCCAGGGTATCACTAGTTAACGCACAAAGGATTATTGCAGTTTCGTGGGTTAACCATTAAAGCAGCCCTCCGGCCGATAACACGCCGGCCTATCGCCTTCTTTTCTCTCTCCCACCTGTTCCCCACATTCCTCACGGCGACTGACCCGTGTCGTCCAATCAGACCGAGTTTATCCGCTCTGTGAGGGAGAGAGTGAAGAGACGAGCGCTGCTTCCTTTCAGTGATGAGCTTAGAAATCTTCTTAGTTTGTGTCTGTCATACTAATAAGCATCATTCAGGATGGAAATCGGACGTAAAGATAAGGCTGTAAACGTTGATGAGATAAGGACAGATTGATCAGTGGAGGTGGAGAGAGAACAGCAGGTGGTCTGAGGTGTCGTTTGATTACGACGCCTGAGAATGAAACACAAAGACTCGAGTCCTGAGGGGAGATTGGGTGCTTGCGGAAGGATTATTTCTAGATTTAACCACCTTAAATGGAAGAAAGAAAGGAAGGAGAGATATTTAGTGGAGTAATTATCTGAAGTTCAGCTGGTGAGAATCGACCCTCCGCTGTTAAACTCTCGCAGACGTGATTCCCGACCACAGCTGACCCACTTCAGCTCCTCCTCACGGTTGGATTAGAGTTTAATATTCTCTCATCAGAAGTTTTTCATCCCGTCTCTCTCTCTCTGATCTTCCCGCTCGCCGCAGGTTCGGTTGAAGTGGGTGAAGTTGATGCGTAATTAGTTCAGGAAATCTTCAAAATGAACCCAAGAAATCTGGTCATTAGCTCAAGGAATGGTGCATTATGTGTTCGGGCTAAGAGGTTTAGCCCACTTTGCTGGGCTTTTATGGCTCGGTCCACTTGTTGGGTTAGTGAACAGCACGCACACATGAACAGAGATAGAAAACACACACACACACACTTTTCTGTGTCGAGGTTAATCCTGTTTTGATTAGACAGCAAGACGTGAGAGTGTTTGTATTAATTAAAAACAGCAGGAGGAGCACTGGAATGTGTGTGTGTGTGTGTGTGTGTGTGTGTGTGTGTGTGTGTGTGTGTGCGTGCGTGCGTGTGTGTGTGAAGAAGTAGAATAGTTAAGGATTTTTTCTCAAAGCATAAACATACTAAATTCTCCTCCTTACCTGGATTAAACCACAGCGCGGCCATCACTAATTAACATGTACTTTTATGTACTGATTTAATAAGCAGCAGCATGCTAATCATCATCATCATCATCATCATCATCATCATCATTTTCCCTCATGGCGACGTTCAGTGTGAAATATCTCGTGTGTGATGATTGTCATGAAAACACACTTTGGTTACAACCAAATCCTTTCAAAACAAACGACGTTCCCATCAGGCGCTGCTGTACTTTTGTGTCTGCTGTTAATTAGCAAGTGTTAGCATGTTAGCACACGTTAGACATTAGTGTGTTAGCATTGGCATTGTGAGCATGCTAGCATGCTGTAGCTAGAGTCTAGCGACCTCCAAGTGCTCGAAGTGCACGATGGCAAAAAACTTGTCTGACAAACGAAATGACAGTTTGGCAAAAGTGCAACAAGTATCGCAGCTTCCTCGACACAGACGCCATTTAACTTCTTATTTTACAGCCCTTTTATACCTGAAAACGCATCTAAATATTCTGTTCACTCGCCGAATACAAACACTGTCGTCTACAAACACACCGGCTCCCCGTGGTGATTTTACAGCATTACAACAAGAAGTGAATGTTTAAATTCTGAGGATTCATCAGCCAGAAATCTTGTAACCCGACACGGATGAACTTCACTAACCTGAGGTCTTTGTTTGGCCACACAATAGATATTCAAAACATGCTGTAAAAAGCAAACTTCCACTCTTCCCATGCTCTGACTTTTTCCCTTGAATTGAAATCATAAATTAAGGCGTGTTTTGGCTTGTTTGGAGGAGCAGCGAGAGAAGTGTGGAGCTGCAGAGGTGGCAGGAAGCCATATCTGCTGAATGTAGACGGTATCAGTGAACTGGTTTCCCCTCTGGATGTGGACAGGAGACCAACGTGACTGGTGTCATTAGGAACTGAAGCATGGGAGGGCAGGACGGAGAGGAGGAAAAAACAAAACAGATGTGATGTAGAAAGAGAGAAAGAGTTGGAGGAAGTGTGAGTGAAGCTACCTGTTATGTTTAAAATAGAGAGAGCGAAAAGCTAAATTACAGATAGCAGCAGATGTTGAGCGAGTGACGCTTTGGTTCTGCCCTGAGGACGTGGATTCCTCAGTCAGAGAGGCAGAGAGTTTCTCTTATTCATCTAAAAGATAAAGAGGAGTAAGAAGAAGGAGAGAGATGAATAAGAAAGTGCTCATGTTCATTTCCTGATGGCGTTTTTGTTGTCATGCTTGTTTTTAAGAAGAAGTGTCGAGAGGATGGAACGGGTATTGACTGATCCTTTCCAGTTGTCTTTAATATTAAAAGAGATCCTTTGCATTATATGTAGGTAGAGTTGCCACAAACACAGCTCATACTGTCGGTGAACATGTTCAGAAAACCTCCCAAAGTTTCCTGCTTTGATAATTTGTGCTTCCGCACAGGTGGACATGTCCACTTAAAGTGGCCCCTCCACCTCTTTAGGAACCCTAAAGCCTCGTCTTTCTCAGCTAATCCCGGTTGGTTTGTCTGAGCATTTAACCCAATCACTGCTGGCTATGTAAGCGTTAGCATAAACCAAACAAGCGCGGACCTGAACAAAAGCCCGGGTCAGGAGATGTTATCTCTGCAGGTCAGCGAGGTCAGAGATCTCCGCCCTCTCCTCCTGACCTCCCCGTCTTCCTCTCTGCACCCTCACCTGTCAATCAGCCTCTCAGGGTCTCTCAAACTTTATTATCTGTGGACTTGGAACTACAAATCACTCCCTAAAAGTCATTTGTTTGAGAATTTAGCTCCACAGTTTATTCATTTGGAGTCTTCTTGCCCTCAAATGACTTAAAACGTCCCACATATAACGTTACTTTCGTCAATAACCACATGGATTTAATTCAGTTTTATTTGTAGCTGGATTTAATTCATTACGTTGTGTCAACTTTGACACCCACTGAACAAGAGACTAGTAACGGGCAAATTAAGCTAGTTTCCGGTTCAACAAATCAATAAATCTTTAATTGAAACATTATAGACAGCAGTAAATCACCTCCAATCAGCAGCAGAGTGCAGAGAAATGAAGGTAAACAACCAACATCTGAAGGTTATTAGAAAAAGATGATTTCTTTCTCAGGTATGTGACGTTTTTAAAGAAGTAGGCAGGTGTTTACTGTGGTGGATTTCAACCACCCTGACCTGCTGCGTTCTCTACCCTGTTAGCACAAAACTAAATCAACTGAACAAACCGACTAGCAGAAAAAACACAATACAAGCTGGAGTGTCAGTGTTACAGTAACCCGAGTGGAGTCACCTCTCTGCAGGAATATAGGAAACATGACCCGAGTCGCTTCGGGGACAAACAGTCGTGAAAGAAATCTCTTTTCATGGAAGTTTACTGTGACTCTCAGACATTGTGCTGCTCTTTTCTGAGGTTTATAGACTGTAACTTAAATCCCATGTTGATAAATGTAGGTTATTCACTAACAAATGTCTCTGAGAATTTAAGTTATTCTGCACAATAAAGCGCCTTTTTTCCATCAAGATTTCGATGGTGTCTTACCGATCGCTTCCTCATCTCCGGCTGAAGTTACTCAGTGGAGCTTTTGTTTGTCCTCCATGACTTTAACTGATCAAATGTCTAATCAGAGTCCAGTACGGTGTGAACGTGGTGTTTTGGTCGTACACTGTGAAGCTTCAGGCTCATTAAGACGTTGGTGCCTCTGTGTCTCTGCCTCCTCAGGGTCAGTACTGTGACATCTGCAGCCAGGGCGACAGCGATCGCGCCCATCCCATCACCAACGCCATCGACGGGACGGAGCGGTGGTGGCAGAGCCCGCCGCTGTCCCGCAGCACCGAGTTCAACGAGGTGAACGTCACGCTGGACCTCGGACAGGTAAGGATCAGTGTTTCCTCTGTGAGTGCTGCGGTGCCGGGTGGGTTCAGGAGTTTTAAGAGCACCAGAAAGTTGTTGATTGTTTCCTCTGGTTTTAGATTATCAGCCTTTTCAGTGGACTATCTGCAAAGAAGGTAGTAAAGGGAGGATATCATAGTGTAGCCTTTAGCCTGCAGGCTAGCTTAGCTCAGCTGTAATTGCTGGTTTGGTTCTAGAAGTTCTGCCCTGTGAAGATCTGACAATGTTTACATGTAACACCGTGTCCAAACTGCATGTGAGCGTCCGACGCTGTCGGTTAGATTTGTGTTGTGTTGCATCACGTAAACGAACCAGGAACCTTTTAGCTGCTGTATCTTCCTCTGTTTGTGCTTTTTAGACGGAAAACACTCATTTTATGTTGTGATATTTGGATATTTCATCCAGTTGTGTGATTATTGTTGTTTGAAAGTGGACTGTAAGGTTTCAGATTGTTTGCTCTGGTTGAAGACTATCAACATTTTCATTTGGCAGTTTGAACAGAAGGAGAACATGCCAGCGTTTGGACTTTAAAGTCGTTTAGCCTGTAAGCTAACTTTGTCAGGTTTTTAATTGCTGTTGTGGTTCTCAGAGTTCTTCCCTGTGAGATTGTCACAAGGTCTGTCAAGTCGTTTATCCTCAAGGACCGAAGAATGTTTTCCAAATTCTCAGGACGCTCTCTTGAAAGTTTTCCTGGACTTCAGCTCAACAGAATGACCCTGGGTTTCTAGATTAAAGACCTAAAGTGTAAATCTTTTGCCCGCCACTATCACCGTCATTAATCTCAGCAGATTGGATTTTTAACACAGCTAAACTCTCATCCTGCTGGACGACCTCACGGCGATAATCTGTTCAGCCTCGTCCTCTCTGATAATGAACGTAGTAAATCTGTTAAAGTAGCTAACCTCGGAAACATCGGTGCACGTAGAGATGCTGTAGCTTGTTGTCGCGGTGAACCGATCAGATTGACACACACTCACATATAGATGTGTAGCACGGGAACACACTGAGTGCAGAAGAAGCTGCGCTCTGTGCTCCGAGTTAACCTTTTTGTGTTCTTGAACGTCGCTCTTGAACAACCTTTTATGTGTGTGAATGCGTCTCCTTTGTGCCGCTGCTCTCCTGCTCGAGTGCCCTCCTCATTCACCGGCACTGAGACATTCACTGTGTCGATCTGTCCTCCCTTTTTCTCCTCGCTCTTTACTTTATTCCCTCCCTCTCTCCCTCTTTTCTCCTCTCACTCTATCTGGGTTTGAAGGTCTCAATAGAGAAGCAGGGAGCTGTGACTGTCACGGAGTGTGTGTGTGGGTGTGTTTCTGTGAGTGTGTGCGTAGCTTGTTAAAAGCCTTTTATAATCCTGTTTACCTTGTGGCGGTAATAAAAGAAAGAATGAAACGTTTTGATAGAACAAAATGAGAACCGTCGGAGCCCAGCAGAGTTCTCACAGTCACTGACGTTGACTGGATGACGAGGACGCAAACAAGCTGCAGCGAAACATCGTTTTACTCCCACTGTGCCTTTATAATACAGTATATTTACAGGTAAAGGATGCTGACAGTTCTGAATGTTCAGTGTTGTTAAGTGTATTTAATCTGGTAAAGAACATTTAGACTTTACAGTTTCTAATGTCAGTATCACCCAAACTAAAGTTTACCGCAAGTTTTTACAACTTTTTGGATCTTGACTCGCACAGACTTAAAGTTAGGATTCACATATACGCAATACTCACTTAATAAAGATAAAACTGCCCATTTTAAGCACGAACGCTGCTTTTGACAGGGTCCAGCTTCCAGAATATATCAGGGACTGGATGCAGATATTCTTCACAACTTCTGACATTTTCTAGACGAAACAATGATTTAACTATGATAAAGGTCAAAGTGATGTATAATGAAAATGTGTTTCAGATGTATATTAGTCACCTGTTCGTCTTGTGTAAGTTGATCTGAATGTTTTGTGTCTGAACGAGACAAAACCAGCTGTTGAGCAAACACACATTTAATCCGACGCTGCAAGCAAGTGTGTCGTTTTACGATTCTACAATCTCGTCAAAATATTTTCTGGGTGGCACAAAAACTCAGAAGGGAGAGAGGAGGGAGAGAGAGGGAGAGAGAG
>CAEMYA010000063.1:351533-372555 GCA_903131615.1 Diplodus sargus | reverse complement strand
CACTACTTGCAGTTTTGTGGTCACAGTTTGGGGAAGACCCTTTTCTGTTTCAGCATGATAATGTCCTCGTGCATTCAGCCCGGCCCATTAATATGGATGAGCAGATGCCGACACACGACTGAGCGGCTACCAGCTCTCTGTGTGTGAGTCCAGAAGATGAAGCAGCTCTGTGGACATTTAGATTGAGAACATGTATTGAATTCTGATGGTGTGGAATTCAGTGGGCAGTAAATATTCAGTCTCCGTCAGTATCAGCTGATCAGAGAGCAGGTGTGCCAAGCACCAGCTGCTCCACCCAACACTAGTTTATGAAACACATCTGAAGCAGGAGAGTCTCTGCAGTGTTCCTACTAATGTCCCAAAATCTACTTTTAAATTATTTGATTTAAACGTTCACGTCCTCTCATTTTCTGTCTCCTCGTCCTCTCATTCCTTCTTCCTCTCATTCCTTGTGTCAGACATTAAACTGAACAGCGTCAGCAGACACACACCTCCTCGTCCTCCGGCTGTGTTTTCTATATCTGTACCACCCAATCGTTTAAAGATAAGCACGTCTCCTCTACCTTCCTCTTTTCCTTCTCCCGCTATCTCCTGCTCTTATTCCTCTTCACCGTTATCCTCTTCGTCGGCTCCTTTATCTCCTCCATGTCACTTTCATCTTCAACTTCTTTCCTTAAAACTCAGAGCACTCATATGAAAAGTCCTCAGAAAAAGAGTGTAATAAGTTCAGGATAAGAACATGAAACTGTTTCTGTTTGTGGAAGTAAATATCGCTCTTTGAATTTACGTTCTTAAATGCACCTCTCTCTCTCTCTCCTGCACTGGGTTTGCAGCAGAAATCTCTCATTTCACTCAATATCAGTTTGAAATGCACTAAAAACATGTTACAACATTTTCACCTCATTATTTTCCGTATCTGTATCTGTATCTGTTCATGCCCGGCTCCTTGTCTTGGAAGGAGGCGGGAAAGAAATATAAGAGTGACAGCTACCTGATTAACTGTAGGGAGAAGATGAGGTCATACCCAGTTCAACACAATCCCCCGTTGTCTTGTACAGTTGGCTGTGTGATCTAAGGGTAGTGTGTGTGTGTGTGTGTGTGTTTGCAGGTGTGTGTGTGTTTCATTCCTCAGGTGTGTGACAGTGGAAGGAGTGTGTAATGACAGGTGAAGGGGAGGCGGGAGAGATGCAGGAGAGGGGTGGAGATGGAAAAAGACCAATAAGGGATTACATGACTGGAAGGAGGGAGAGATCCAAAATTCCCAGGAAAAGAGGAGGAGGAGGAGAGCAGGAAGGAGGACTAGACCGTGGAAAAGAGGAAGGAGGTTTTTAAATTGAGAAGAGAACGGAGGTGAAGAAGAGGAAGGAGGAGATGACAGAGGAACAGAACAGGGGATGTTTGTCTGTTTCTGCAGCCTATTATTAGAGCACACTATAGGCTTCAGTTGGGAATGTGTGTGTGTGTGTGTGTGTGTGTGTGTGTGTGTGTGTGTGTGTGTGTGTGTGTGTGTGTGTGTGTGTGTGTGTGCACATGTTCTTCAGGTGAGGTCTTTTCTCTTTTCCATAATCCTTCCTCCTCCGTCAAAAAATAGAAATGTGTGCGTGTCATCACACTGCAGCCCTGCAGCGCTGTATTAAGCTTTCTGCACCTCCAGTGATTTCAGGTGGTTTTTAGTTGTTTACAGAGACTCTTAAAGGGACAATCCACCCAAATGAAGGAGCAGAGAGCTCCACATTCATAACTGAGATGGAGCCATTTGATACTTGATATTTGTTTGTCCTCATCAGAGAAAAACATGAATGATATGATCAAAAACTTTGGCATTTAACTGTCTTTCCCCTCGACGACTTCCAATTTATCTCAGTTACATGCAGAGAATTATAGTTATAGATTTAGAGCTTCAAATAGCAAATTTTCCAATGAGTCTGCTGATTATTTTCTCAGTTTGTTGCTTAGTGTTAAAGGAGAAGAAATTCCAACTCAGGATTTTAATAATTACGATATTAATGAGTAAATGAAACAAACTTGGAAGTATTTATGGTTTCTATAAGTGAATAAACAAGCTGTTCTCAGAGCAGAATAAGGTCCCAGAATACTGGGTGAATCTACAAATATACAAATATATATAAACGTTGAAGAAAAGAAATAAACGTAAAACAGTATGAATCGTGTTTTCCTTTAACGTCAGTTTGTTTATTCAGTCATTTAAGATCGTACAGATAAATACTGAATTCACAAAAGAAACACAGGCAGTAAAAATTAGCAACAAAAGCAGGAAGAGAACGTAAAACTACTAACCGGGATCCCACGAGGCCACCGGCAGCAAGCACAGGAAAGACATGAAGATAAAACCCGACGATGGAAGAGACCGGAAACAGACGGAAAGACACAGATTAAATAAAAAACACACAAAAGAGGTGAGACTAATAAAAGACAGGTGAAACTAAAAAAAATGGCAGGAACAACACAAAGACAGGAAGTGGAATGTAAATCATTACAGATGAGGATAAATCTTCCAAAATAAAACAGGAAACAATTACATTTTTTTTTAAAAACAAGACGGTTTGTGAGTAGTCTGTGAAATATTGAAAAAAGAGCAAATCAGATGGTTTATTTAATCTCAGTAACAGAACATAAAGATATATGCTTGACTGTTTCATATGACGAAGAAAAACAGCAAATTATCACATGACAGAAGCTGAAACCAGAGACTGAAACATGACTGAAATGATCAATCAAATATGAAAATAGTTGGCATTTAATTTCCTGTCCTTCCTGAAAATCGGGTGAACTGACCCTTTAAACAGCCTTTAACGTTGGATAAAGACGGACTTCACTGGACGGTTTCTTACTGGAGAGTTTCAGATGTTTCTCAGTGTCACGCGCTCTTAATTTCCTGTTGCGTTGGCAGGTTTCCCTACAGGACAAACACAATTAAATACTCATACACTCACACACACACACTCACATCCAGCGTTGCGGCAGCTCCATTGTTCGCCGTGCGTAAGAGCGAGCGCGGTGCCAACTGCTCCCCGACCGAATGCTTCCTGCGATTGATGTGGTCTGAGCCTCAGCGCTACCTTGGAAGTGCCAGCCGGCTCCGAGCCGCAGGGCGGAGGAAAACACCGACGGTTTCTGACATGAGTTGTTCGGGAGTGACGCTGAACTCACACGAGACGCGTTCAAAGAAGTTTAAGTCTAAAAATATCTGAAGTTTGATGTCAAGTGGAACTTAATCTTACATTTCTGGAGGCTGTGACACCGTCAGCTGACAGTCACTGAGCTTCTGATGTCGGTTTTGTATTCAACTTGTTTTTCATCTCTTGTCTTTTACTTTCTTTGTCCACCAGTATAATTTATTTCTGATGATGCAAGTGCAAACTGACCTTCAGCAGCCAGGTGCAACTTTTCATCAGTCATCAATCTGAATTTGTATCCTGAGCATAAAACTGACAACTGACTGCTATATTAACAAAGATTCACAAGGACGTCCTTCTTTCTTTGTTTTCTGGTTTAATAATACAGACAAGTTGAAATGTTGTTGCCTCACGCAGGCGAATAAAGTGTTTGCATGATGTGATTTGAAGTGATTCATCAGTTTTATTAGTTAGTTAGGTCAGTTTGGGGGGTTTGGACCTTAAATGTCTGAGGAATAAAGAGCAAATGTCCTCATTGCACAGCGAGGGAGACAAGTCCAGTCTCTGTAATATAATACTTCAATAATCAGAAGCAGTAACGGACAACAATACAATACAAAAACACCAGGAAATGACCCCATAGCGCTGAGCCTTATGGGTATTAGATGGGTTTTACCATCTGAAAACCAGCAGCAGCTCATCAAGACCAGAAAGCTTCATGGATTACATGAACGTGACAGACATAACTTTATTTTCTCTCCTGTCCGCCTGTGCAGAAGACGTCTGAGATCATCAGTGTGTGTGTGTGTGTGTGTGTGTGTGTGTGTGTGTGGCTCGCCGATTATAATCAGTGTGTTCTCTGCCAATTTCTGCTTTTTTACAAGCTGCATGACGAGCATGGAAACATCTCTCTCCTGTGTGTGTTTGTCGATGATTTTGGCTCCGTGCTGACAATTCCACTGTTGTTTTGTTTTGTTTTTACACTCTTGAGGTGTGACACCCTGCCTCAGTGTGTGTGTGTGTGTGTGTGTGTGTGTGTGTGTGTGTGTGTGTGTGTGTGTGTGTGTGTGGCCTGCTGTGCAACGTCCAGTCATGCAGACCGCTCTTTGAAAGTGTGGGAGACTTTTTTAAAGATACGATCTCTCATTCGCTGTATTTCCCTCACACCCTCGCAGCGTAATCACTCTCTCCATCTTTCCCTTCTCTCTCTCTCTCTCTCTCTCTCTCTCTCTCTCTCTCTCTCTCTTGTCTCTCTCTCTCTCTCTCTCTCTCTGACTGTCCGACTCTGTCCCACCACAAAGACTCCTCTGTCGAGCTGATGACTGACACAGTAATGATGGAAATAAAGGGTGATAAAGATAGATATGATGGACATCAAACGTCTCATCAAACATTCCTCTGTGTCACCATTTCTCCTAAAGTCGTCTTTGTTTGTCTCTTTTTGTTTAGAGACTTCAGCTGCCGATGAAACAGCTCCACAAGTAAATCTTTCGACTGGTTTTCCATCAATACTTAATCGGAAATCTCGTTGTGGAGCAGGTTAGCAGTTAGCTGTCACGAGACATGAGATACCAAAGGGTTAGCTTGGATTAAACAGCTGGTATGCTAAATGTTAGCATGGCTAACACACTACGTACAGATGTTTTTATGGATATGTTTTGGCCGCTAGTTAACAAGACGTGCTTTACAATTGTGCACAAAACAAGAAGTTGTACGAGGAGCTGAAATGATCAATCGACAACTAATAACTCAACTGACAAATATTCTAGTTCAGACTTCATTTTGCTGAGAAGGTTTTGTTTTGTCGGCTCAGAAGACACAAGGAACTTAAAGACACAATCTCAGATTAATGATTATTTACCGTGTTAACGTGTTAGCGAACATCACCATCCCACTGCAGTCGTGTTTCTGTCAATTTTTACTTTCTTCGCCGGTCGCTACAATCGTTCGGCCCTCTGCACTTTCCCACCGGACTTGTGGGATATTTGAGTGAGCTAGAATATAAAAGTTATATTGCGTTATGTGACTTTATCTCGTCGCTCAGTCAGTGTTCGAGCCTGAATGTGCGACATTGTCAGCTTGAAATGTTGTCATCTCCATTAAAGTCTTCCAGAAAGTGATTTATCTCCGTGTTGACCGTCGTCCTCTTTTCTTTTTCTGTTCTCTGACTCAGTCAACCACATGTTTTAATCACATCTTCTAATAGCGGCCCTCTTTCTGTTTCTTAATTCAAACCCTTTTGTCCTCTTCAGGCTCTCTGGCCGTCACTTTTCGAGGGGTCAACAGTTGCAGTCATTCATCGCTCCCCCTCTGCTTCCCTCCGTCATCTTTTAATGACTCGTACTTCTGTCACCATCTACTCATCAGCCTCCCGTTTCTCCGTCCCGTTCTCTCTCAGGGTTAAACGTCGCCTCTGAAACTGTGTCCGCTCGCACAAATACACAAGCGCTGACAACACAGTGCACATTTTTCAGTCATTCATTATGTGTACTGGGCAGGAAAATGAGCAAAGAGGGGGAGAGAAAGAGAACGAGAGGGAGGGAGGGAGACAAATCTGACCTTAATAGGAGTGATTCAGCTTTGAGTGAGGAGAGAGAAAGAGGCAAAAGGGGATAAAGTTGATGTCACATCGAAACCAGACTAAAAAGGAGGGATGACGGATTGGAGGAGTGGAACGGAGGAGCTGGTGGTTGGAAATAGCTGGCTGATATATTTCAGAGGTCGCTGCCTGCTTCTGTATGTTGTTGTAGCAGATACGAGAGCGTGTTGACGCTGGCAGGATAACACGCCCTCACTTAAAGCTTCAGTTTGGTCTCATGACAAATTAAGCCGAAATGCAGAAAAAGTTATTCAAAGGGTTTTTTTCATGTTTTGCTTGGAACAGATCCAAGAAAGAGGGCGAGAATTTGCCAAAATCTGACACTCTGACAAATACTTTCAACATTTTTTACACGCTGTTCTTTTGTTTGATGTTACATGTTGTGATATCTCATATCTGAGAAATATATATTTATAATTATTCAGTTCTGGATCTCTGATCAGCACAACTTATATCCTGTAACCAAGAACGAAAACACAAAAATGTGTGATGGATGAAGAGAACTTTTAACAAAGGAGAAGAAGAAAGAGAAACTAGAGAGAGGAAGTGGGTGGAGGTGAGACTGAAGGAATTACTGGAGAGGTTAAAACAACGAGGATGGAGCGAGTGGATATAGGAGGAGGAGGAGGAGGAGGACAGGAAGGAGAGAGGGAAGTAGAGAAGGACTCCAGCTGGGCAACGACAGAAAAAGAAACCATTCATACTCCATCTTTCATAGAAATGTCAAATGTTGTGTGTGTGTGTGTGTGTGTGTGTGTGTGTGTGTGATTATCAAAGCAGAGGAAGTGATTATAAGAGGGCATGTCCTGCTCTTTATGCTGCCCGTCATTGGTTTGGTTTTTGTGTGTGTGTGTGTGTGTGTGTGTGTGTGTGTGTGTGTGTGTGTGTTAATATTTGTGTATTTGTCATAATGTTCTCTCTTCTTGTCTCAGTGCTGCTGCCGCGATTGTTCTGTTTGGTTTGATTAATTATTCCCCAACAGACACAACTCTGCAAAATACCTGCTTTGATGATTGTGTGTGTGTGTGTGTGTGTGTGTGTGTGTGTGTGTGTGTGTGTGTGTGTGTGTGTGTGTGTGTGTGTGTGTGTGTGTGCGTGTGTGCATGTGTGTGTGTGTGTTTCACTCCGTCGTCGTGCATGATGTCCGCTCCAGCCTGTTGATCTGTCACAGGTCAAAGGTCATTGTCAGACTTTCAGACTCTTCGGTTCTGAACTTCCTGCTGCTTTGAACTCCCTGACCACACACACACACACACACACACACACACACACACACACACACACCTGTCCTGTCTTTTTCTCCTGCTGACCGTCCATCTCCTCGTGTTTCATCTGTCCGCCTCCTTCCCTCCACCTCCATCACAGAGACAGACGGCTGCAGGTTCCTCCCATCCTGCTGCTGTCGGGCAGAGACAGAAACAATGAATAAAGTACTGACGGCCTGGAAACATGAAATGATGGACTCATGGAAACACAAACTACAGTAGAACGTAGGAAGACATTCAGTGATATAAACACTTGAGAAGCTGAAGACGATTAGGAGATGTTCTTTGGTAATTCTGAAGTGCAACTGGCTTTTTTTTCAACATTTTCTAGATAAATTAGGCCAAAAAATAATAAACAAATGAATCAATAATGAAAAATAAGTTAGCTGCAGCCCTCATTTGTGTCGTTTTAAGTTGGATATTTTTGGATTTTGGACTGTCGGCCGGACAAACTAAGCAGTTTGAAGATGTTTTTGTCTCCATTTTTGACGTTTTGTTGTCTCAAAGTGTGAATAATTGACCCGAGTAATTTAAATAGCGGCCACACGTTCTTGTCACTCGTGTCTCGTTGCTTCTTCAGCTACGTCTGCGTTCGTTCAGATCTTGTTTACCGAGCTGTCGACTTGTGATTTGAGGACACGTTTTAACCCTGAGCGGGACCTTCATGATAAAACAACGGAGGGAACATTTGCTCTTCCATCTGGTTCAGACACGTTGGCTCTCTCCTGCGGGACAGAGCGACCCCGATCGTCATTCAAAGCTCGGTCCCATTGTCTTGCGATGTTTGCTCACCCCTCACAGCCTCCTTTTGATGCGGCAGTGGTCCTGAGCCCTCCCAGTGACTTAGCATTCAGAATACTTCTCAATGGGCCCTTTATCACACCATTGTGTCAGCGAGAGTGTTTGGTCCATTCATAAACACTGCGGAGGACAAACACGGAGGAAACACTTGGCTGTGAATGGGCGATGAAGTGTCTCAGATCCTTCACAGGGAGACGGAGGAAACGGGAGTCAATGGGAAATTAATTAAAATGTGGGGTGAGGTTGGTTAATCGGTCACTTGAAGGGCCGGAAAACAAACAGCAGGCACAGATATAAACCAGAGCTTCCTTTGATGAGACTTCATTCAGTTCCTCATTCTGCATTTCACTGAGAGAAATGTCCTCCTCTCTTTTTAAGGAGTCATGAGCTCGTCCAAGGACGCGGACGAAACACACAAATTCAATCAACACAGGAATTGACTCGTCAGTCGTTCAGTGTTTTTGGTTTTCAGAGGATGTTTGGCTTCATGAAGGTCTGCGTGAGCTGCCGCTGCTCTCAGAGGGCAACACGCCATCAGACCACAAACACAACTTTAACCTACTTTTACTCTGAGTGAAGTTTGAGTTAGACGGAGAAGTTTGGATTTGTTGACGTGGAGTTAGTCAAACATTTCGCCCTGCAGAAGACTTCGTCCCTAACGCCTCCTTTGCACATAGCTTTGCACCATGTTAGCATAAAAACTAATTAGCAAACAGATGATTGTACAGTTTTATCCATTTTATTTGGTTAAAATGGATGAATTACTAAAAATGCCACGATTGCCTAACACTGATATCATGCTAGCTGTGTAGCATGAGTTCATGTTTACTGGTTTAAGCGTCTTATAATAAATAATTCATAAAACTGTCTTCACACCTGGCGGGCTAAACCTACTCACTCACATGTCATTGTGTGTTATCGATCCTGTTTTGTCTCGATATCGCTCCATGCACATTGAAAAACAGAGAATCTCCCATATTTCCCATAAATAAATGCACTTCCTCACATTGAACTCCAGGATACAAAACTAAACTGTGTGCAAACAGTTCTCAAAATCAAACATACAAACATTTAAAAATCACAAATACTTTTGGAAACGAATACTATTAGTGTCAGAAAACAAAAGTTTCTTTAAGCTTAAGACATCCGGGACGTGTTTAGCCTAGCTTAGCATGACGACAAATGTTTTTGTTCCTGTGATATCTTATTAGCTAGCAAGCTAGTGACCAATACATCTAAGAATTAGCTGTTTTTTATTCAAAGCGAGTGAAACGGGCAACTTCTGAGATGTGATGTCGAGTGCTGTTGTTTAGGAAAAAGTGTCAGATTAAAAAAAATTATATTTTTAAATATATAATGTGTTGATAAGACGTCTTTAGGGCTGCTGATGGAGCTATGTTAGCTTAGCTTCCAGTCTTTTGCGCCAAGCGAGGCTAAACCGAACTTTTGAAACTCAAGATTTCCCAAATCGCACATTATCAGATTTGTGTATCAACCCTCTAAATCCCACATTAGTCATGTTGTAGATGTCCAGCTGCAGTGTGTGTGAGGAGTGTGTGCAGCTTCCTCCGCAGACAAAACCCAGACAGAAAAACACTTTCCGTGCCAGCCTCGTCCTCCCTGAAGGACACCAGTGACTTTGAGCAGTTTTCATCCTGTGCTGCCAAGACAGACTAAGAATAGACTCGATGCTAATGTCTGCCCTCTATCACACAATGAGCTCATTTAGTTTGATAACAGAACCGGAGTCAGACGGGACGGATTTAACTCTGGTACTGTGTTTACGGTGTAACCTCCGTCGACTCACTTTTACACTTTCACATTTAGGCCTCGTCTGGTTTGGATTTGACGTCCAGAAGCTGGACACTCGTCCTGCAGTGTTGTTCAGCTCTCGACCCTTTTGGTGTTTGCTGCTGCTGTGAGTCAGTCGGTTAACTTCCATCCTGTTTTGTCCTTTCGGCCTCATTAGCGGTGCGACTATATTTAAAATCCAGACTGAAATATCAACTTTACATAAAATTCAAACACTCATGCTTCCCGTCAGGATGAACCGGCTGTTCTTTTTATTTGTGGTCTTGAGTCAAATGTCTCGACAACAGCTCAGCATGAAATTTGGGTTCAGCCATTCACGTAGAGATAGAATAGTTCTGACTGCGGTTATCTTCGGATGATTTGGTGCCATCATCAGGTTAAATGTGCGCGTCTTTTATAAGGTTTATGATTGATTATTTAGTGTCATATTGCAAATATTAGCATGCTAAAAAACTCAAATATGTTGTGCACGTGTTAGCATCCTGACGTTAGCATTTGTCGTTTTGCACAGCCGCTAGCATTTCTGTCGTCTCTTAAGTCTTTTCAAGATTTCAGCTTAGTTAATATGGACCAGATCCTTTATTTGCTGGTGTTTATCCTTTTAAGTGTTTTCAGCGTCTTCAGATTCGACAAAATAATCTTCCATGTCGTCATACCTGCGATGGACGCTTTCCAGTGCCGCCAGTCGGAAAACCAGTTCCTGTCAGATTAGCGATTGTTAGCGATATCGTCGGACAAGAACACATCTGATGTAATAGAAGATAGAAGGACGGTACTGTGTAAGACTGCTTTAAGGAGACAGGAGTGCTGAATAAACAGTATATTCTACAACTTTCACAGCAGCAATCTTAGATGTTGAGGTGCGTCCAACTCTCGGAGGTGATAATTGCCGACTTGAAACTGAGAAAATTCCCACTTCTCAGTTCATGTTCTCCTTTCATTGTGAGATTGTAAGTCGACTCTAGTCAAAGATGATTTTTGACAGATGACTTTCAGGTTGTTCCCAGCTGAAGTACAAGTTAAGACTGGTATCTTCAGCTGTATTCACCTCATGAGAGCAACTTTCCCAAAAGATGTTTCTTCCAAATATACCTGCAGAGGAAAACAGGCATTTTTCAAATTAGAGGATTTTCTCTTTCCTTCACTGTGTTAGAGACCTCTTGTGTTACTCTTTCCCATTCCTTTTTTAAAAATAGCGCTAATGCAGTCTGGCATGAAAACTATCAGCAGCTGATCAGAAATCTTATCCATGTTTGACTTATCAGCGTTTTGCATGACTGGAAGAAGAAAGGCAGGCACACACACGATAAAATGTGAAGAAAACGGGACAAAAAGGCGACAGAGTGTGAGCAGCAGGACAAAGAGAGACGGCTGCCCTCGTTAATGTGACAGTAAATATTGGTTTAAACCGGGTCGACTCCAGCAGACTGTTTGAGTTTCTCCTCTTTTCTTGACTTGGTGACTGAAACGACGGCGCAGCAGAGGAAAGAAAGGAGACACAGAGGAAGTGTTGGTCGCTGAGTTTAAAGTTCAGCTCGCTTTAGATGTTTTTACTGGTGAACACACATGGAAGTTTAGTGGCGTTCAGGACTTCACATTCTTCTTCTGTGCAGGTGTTCTTATCTGAATTCCTGCGTTTTCAGAGATTCGATTTAATCCAGAGAAACAAGTTTCGGTGTCTGCTCAGAATCTCAGGGATCAAACCTGTGACTTTATTTGTTTTATAGGAGTTTTACTCGTATAAAACAAACAGCTCATACAGATCGTTTTACTGTTAGACTGCCTTGTTTCCTTTCTTGATGAGGAAGGACTCTTGTTTTGAAACTGCATCCTATAAACTGGAAAAAATGTCACTTAAAAGTAACGAAAAGAAGATTTTATAAGTAAAAAATGTCTGAAAAAGTGAAGATTTTCTTAAAACTATAACATGTTTTTCACTGAAGTTCTCTTTTCTCACATGATGGGATTATATTGAGCGTAATTCGATATTTTATGTGGAAATTTAGACGAGTATATTCGGTAGATGTAGTTTGTTCACACGGGGATAAAGACGTGAAGTGATGCCAACATAAATATTAAGTTTGTGTCATCTGTCATCATCTGATGGCTTCAGCAGCTTCTCAGATGACTAAAGACAAACCGTTAAATGTTTAGCAGCTTTACAAAAATGTCTTTAAGCTAAATCTGGCACATTTACATCATGTTGGTGTTAATTAACGTGCGTTATCATAATAAAAAAAACACAATACAGCATGTGTAGTATGTTTAAAATGTACGTTTGACGGACTACATGACAAACACAAACATGTTTCTTCTTTATCTTGACGTTGGAGTTGTGATCAACAAGTTAGCTCCAACATATCTTAGATGTTCTTCAGTTTTGAGTCCCAGTCGGCTTTTATTCTTGGATTATCCAGCCATGTTTTTGTGCGACGGCGCCATCGCTGTGGCTTTGTATCGCTCCGATTCAGGTCTTACAGTCGTGTAGCTGCAGGAATGTCTTCCTCCTCGTGCAAACAGAGGAGTGGAGGACGAGGAGGAGGAGGAAGAGGAGGAGGGTGGACGGAGAAGAGTCGATAGAGAGAGCAGGAGAGGAGGACAGCAAACAGAAGGGAGTGTTTTCCCACAGTTAAGTCATAAAACGGTGAATGGGAGTTGAAGGGAGGTGCGTGCTAACGTTGTGTGTGTGTGTGTGTGTGTGTGTGTGTGTGTGTGTGTGTGTGTGTTGTGGGGGTTGACCTGTTGACTCACAGTCAGTGGAGGTAAGGTGTGTGATCTGTGCGCACACGGACTGGCCGTTGAGCCTGATTGTGAATTGAGATGCAGTGATTTTAAGGAACCGAGCCGCTGAGATCAGAAGCGTGACTTTAAATCTCCCGTTGATCCTTCAGATAATAAACTACGTTCTCCTCTGGCGGCTCAAAAGAAGCAGAGAATAGTGTGTGTTTACAGAAATGTGTGTGTGTGTCCAGCTCAGCCAGCAGTTAACAGTCTGTTAATGAAGCTTAGTCGGAGTTCAGAGACTGTGACTGACCGACCGACGCGCTCCGCGAGGCAAAGCGCACATTTAAAACCTCATCACACACTGAGAGAAGCTGTGGCGACCAGCTGAAAGAGAGGGAGTGTGTGTGTGTGTGTGTGTGTGTTTCTCTGAGCTCCTCTTGCTCCTCGTCACATATCAATCAGTCTTTGGGTTTTGGACGCGTTAATGATTCTCCATCAGCTGCCGGCGAGGACTGAACTCGCGACCCTGTGAACACCAGCAGGATCGTCGCACCATCAAAGCAGACGGACGTTTCGTACTGAGTGTTTATTAAGAGCTGAGGCAACTGGGACTGGTTCAGCTGGAGCCGACAGCTGGGCAGCCTCAGCACTCCCAGTCACCACTAACATGCAGCCTTACAGTGTGACACATACTGGGAATATTTGACATGGTACAGAACATTTCTGTCTGGCAGCCCGTCTGTGTGATGGACACCGTGTGCACCGAGGAAGAAGATGTCTGACTGATTATCTGTGTAGCTGCATCGCTGTGTCGTCCAGTAGAGAGTCTTTCATTTTATATTAACAGAATATTAAGAAGTGGGTGAGATAATTCCACAGTTAGCAAACATACATTTTCTATGAATAAGTTCTGGTCAATTATCCCTGAAATCGAGGGAGATTCTGGTGCCGAAGTTGGGAAAAGTCAGACTTCTAAAGCCCATGTAAACATGAAATGGTGCTAAAACTTATTTCTGAAAGTTGCACCCAGATAACGCGGTTGGAAGTCGATTTTCAGACCCGAACTGCTTCGGCACCACAGTCTCTGCGCTGGAGATCGACCCGGAAGTCGTCCATCACATAAATCCGGGAAAAACAAAAGAAAAAGACGACAGCGGCGGTATCAGAGCAAGAAATGCACATTTTTGGACCGACGAGGAGGCCCAGTTGTTGTCTCAGCTGAGTGTGCAGCCCGGTTGGTATGTGAAGGTCAACTGGATGAAGGTCCAGACGGTGCGTATCACCACCGACCAACAATGGCAGTAGTCTGATTAAAATGTCCTGACCCGACTTAAAGTGTGCGTGGAAACATACTGACTGTAAAACCTGACAAAGTGGCTAGACTAATAACTAAACTAATAGACTAATAACTAAAATTTAGCTGTCTGCTTTTCTTGGTAAAGTCAACCTTGTTACAGTCTACGTCTTGTTGTTGTTTGTTTCTTGACACAAAGGAGGGCGGTGGCAAACAATGGCTGCATACCATTTAGTTTATCCACATCCAGAGCACTTAATGTAAGCAGTTACACCTGCCAACATGTGGAAGCAGGTCTGTTCAATACGTCCGTCATCCAGAGCTCTCAGGATCTGTGTCGACCTTGAACAAGACACTGACCCCCATCAGATCCCCAACCTTTGACCTCTCTGAGGAACAGCTCCTGGACTGAAGAGTTTCTGCAGACTCCCCCTCTCCTCTCTCCTCCTTCTCCATCGCTCTCCTCATTAGGACAAGCTGAACGTCCTATCTCCCTTATCTCTCCTCCTCCTCTGTCCTCCTGCTCCTCACTAATTATGGGATTTGCCTCAGCTGTCTGTTATAATAAGAGACGGAGGGAAGACATGAAAGGGAGGAGAAGCTCATCGGGAACGAGGTCACAGGAGAGGAAACCTCCCCTCCGTCTCCTCCCGTCCTCCCTCTCTGGGCTGTTTATATCAATCTGCTGATTCGTTTCTCCTCTCCTTTCATTCTTAAAGTTTTGAATGGTCTGTCAGGCTGCAACACGTCAGCTGAGTTTCATCTGTGAGGGAGTCAGTGAGCTGCAGCGTTATCTTATCATTCTTAAAAATCCCGAGCGCTCAAACTGGGAGCGAGCGTGTCACTTTGCGTCTGAATAAAAGTCTGTAAATGTTAGTGGACAGATTCTTATAATTAGGGAGATGAAGCTTCGTCAGTGAGAGAGAGAAAGAGGATGATGATGGTAATAGTCGAGGACATGATGAGGGGTCATTCGTCCTGGAATGTCTAAATCGTGTCTCTCACCTCGTTTAGACCCACAATCCTTCAGTCCTGAACCAGCAGAGAGCTCGTTATTACAAACACACGTTTGTGTTTCTGCTTACTGTCCTCCGTTATTGTATTTAAGGTAACGACACGTTTCTGTTAGCGACTTCGATCCGTCAGGGAGTTCGAAGGGACGTCTGAATATAACCTGAAGAAAACTTTATCTTGTCTTGTAAACACTCATCAGCAGCTCCCATGATGCATCACTGCTTATACTGTTTTGTTTTGTTTTGATGGAGAGCGGCAGAAATCACAAACCTGAAGCTGCCAGCGTGTTTCACCAGCTTCAGATTAGGGAGTCCAGCATTTATTTGTAACTTTCTGAAACAGACACTGACGTTCACGCCGGCTTCACGTCGTGATTGGTCGGCTGTGTGTCCGTCTCCCTTCTTGTGTTTGTTACACGACTGTTTCTGTCAGTCGAAACGCTACGAAGCTCATCAGGAGTGACGGTCTGAAAACCTGCACCATAATCCCCTCATTTAAACGATATCGCTGCCTTCATGACGCTATTTTCAACAGTTGTAAAGAAGAAACTAAAACCTCGAACCATCAAACAGCTCTTTGAAGAATCTGCTTTTACTAGCAGTGTATGTTTGGGCACAAGAGGAATTTGACTCTGAGGCGAGGACCGGACAAAATGTCCTCACTTTTCAAAAATGTCTTCACTCTCAAGGTCTGAAACACACAAAGATAGACACACACACACACACACACACACACTCTGTGCAGGAGTTTCCACATCCTGGGGGGATGTCGAGCTGTCACACAGAGTTGTGGAACAAGGCATCAATCTGCAGAAGCACCAGGAGGATAAAGTGTTCCTCCGGGCCTCTTCTATCTGTTTCACCTCCCACCCCTCCTCTTTACTCTGCGACTAATCTCTCCTTCATCACCTTTCTCTCCTTTTCTTTCTCTTTTTTTTATGCTAAGGCAGCTAATTACTCAGCATTGTTCCTTTAAGCGCCAGCAGCTCGTCTCGAGATGATAAAACAGTTTATCTCGGATGTTTTACAATTCAGGTTTTTCGCCCACAGTTACCTCGTCAAACTACATCGTCTGATCTTGAAATATAAAGTTGATGTGCATTTAATTTCTCAAGGACGTAAAGCTGCAACATTCATCTGTTTGAGTCACTTATAAAGACAAAAACACTTGAATTTATCCGATTCCAGCTTCTTAAATGACAATATTTCCTGGTTTCTTTGACGCCTCTATGACAATAAAAACTGAATATCTTAAAAAATAAAACAAGACATTTGAGGACATCATTCATGTTGTTTTTTCTTGATTTACAGCAGTTTCTGACATTTAATAGACCAACGAATTAATCGATTAATCGCCAAAGCAATCAATAGATTGAAAAACTAGTGACAATGATTGTTTGTCACAGAATTTAGTCACCGAAATTAAATCATGGGACATGGAAAGAATGGAAATGAGTCCTCCAGGTGCTAAAATCTTTAATCTCACAGCAAGAAAATCCACCAAACTTCTAATAAACATGCAAAATATTCAGTATCCACTTAAACAACAAGAGCCATGAAGGAGATCCTTCTCAGGCTCGCTCTCTTCCTCCCCTCCCTCCCGCCTCGATAAGTTTTCTCTGAGAAGACGCCTCGGTCGGTCTTTCCACGACGGGAGTCGTCTCTCTTATCTCTTATCTGTCTCCTCCACCGTCTCCTCCTCGGCTTCACGTCTGCGTTTTCCTCTCTCGCTATCTCGACCGCTCTCCTCGTTGTCTTCCCCTCTTCCACTCCTCTCTGACACCTTTTCTCCTCTTCAGTGCGACGCCGGGAAGTCTTAAACATTCCCATGAACATCACAGACACGAGTGCAGAAACATGGATGCTCACAAAGCTAATGCTATGCTAGTGCAACTTAATTAGCTGTTAGCATAGAGCATTAGCAACTTTTTCTCTCAAAGGTGCAACAGCTATGATCTGCTTTACACAACTGAACAATTTTGATTGAATAAAGTTGATGTTTTTCATAATTGGGAGACAAAGACAGTTCAGTTGGTGGAAAACTGGTTTAAAAGTTACAATTATGTAGTTATTGAAGTCAAAGTTAGAAGATAAAGTCTTTGTGGAGGTTTAAAACCAAACGGCGTGTCATTCCATGCTTTTTCCAGCGGGAAGTCAATGATTCCGACTTCCTGCCGTCTCTGGAACTCAGCGCCTCATCGAGTCTTAACCCAGCTTTCCTCCTCGTGCCCCGACTTGTCAGAGACGGTATATATGGGTATGTGCAGCGAGGCTTTTCCCTCTGCAAACCAGCGTGAAGATGGAAAGATAAAGAGAGACAGTCTGTAATCTTTACATTGCTGAAGTGTTTCAGAAACACTGAGATCAGCGGCTGAGCGTGTTCGGACCGGCTGCGTGGACGTGTAGGTGTCTCTCTGCATCTGCAGCCTCCGGGCAGCGAGGGAAATGCCACCTGGAGGAAAGTGTGTGGTCGGCACATCGAGGCGGTTGTTGGGAACGTCGCAGGCTGTTATTAGGTTGTCTGAAAGTGTCGGTCGGTGTTTTCTCCTCCTTTCATTTACAGACATCGAGATAATGTGCAGTTTCAGGCGAAACAAAAACAAAAAAGAGCAATGAAGTCGACCTGGTGGCTGCTAATTAGTTCGCAAGATCATGTTTCAAAGTCAGAAATGTGAGTTAATGTCTCTTTTCATGGTTTTTAATCACAGCAGCAGTTAATTGGAGGAACTTACAGGAGGATTACAGGTCAGTTAGCCCCGGAGCTAACTGTGAGATATCACCTCCCCTCACCTGGAGCTAACTCACCCCCCGTCAGACCCCCTTATCTCTCTCTGAAAGGTTAAATCTGTGCAGTTTATCTCTGTCAGGACTCTTTGTCTTTGCCTGAACTGATTAATGGGGGGAAATAATGAATATTGAATGTTATCGCCGTCCAAACTGCCTCAGAATACGTATCCAGCACCAGTAAACATCTCAGTTTCTTCTGGAGGTTAAATCACCTGATGGTGGGAAACGTCAGAGCTGCCGTGCTGCTTCTCAGCCCGTTATAACTCAACAAGACACGTTTAAAGAGGCGTCTCGTTTTAAACGGTGAAACCTTAAACTGTCAGAAAATGTTCGCACTGAAATCTTAGAGGACACAGAGAGAGCGTCTTCCCCTTCAGGAATCCTGGGCAGGAATTCTGTCTTGGAATTCTGGAGGAAGAGGAGACGGACATTCCCGAACCCCTGGAGAGAGAGACATGAAGGGACGGCGTAGCCGACCGTCGCTGCAGGCCTGCGTCCTGACTTCATATTGTCTTCATACTTCTCCTGACATCTGTGACCGTCCTCAGGAGGAAGACGACAGCATCGGTCGTTTATTTTAACACCTCTCGCAATTCCAAAATAAACCTTTGTGACGTCTGACTGGAAGTGCAAAGAAGATCGACGCTCTGAATGAAATCTGCGTCGATCTGATGCTGATGAAGCTGCGCTGAACAAGATCCTGAGAGTGTGATGGAGTGAACGAAGGAAAAGAGGAAGAGAGAGAGAGAGAGAGATGGAAAGGGAGGTGTAGATGAGTCCATGTCGGGGGAGGATTAGGAAAAAGGAAAGAGAGGTACGAGAGGAGACGCTGAGATTGACTTGGAATGTCAGGAATGACCTTCGTTCTCTGGGAGCGCACACTCAAAACAGTATGTGTGTGTGTGTGTGTGTGTGTGTGTGTGTGTGTGTGTGTGTGTGTGTGTGTGTGTGTGTGTGTGTGTGTGTGTGTGTGTGTGTGTGCGATCAGAGCAGCTGCTGCTCGGCCTGGCACCACTGGATCTGTCTGCAGAGACGGAGTGAGACAGATTACACACCGACTGACAGATAATGAGAGTCAGTCAGTGGAAACAACGCGAAGGATTATCGTCTCACAAGGACGGTGTCGTTCTTTCCTGTGAAGAAGAATCAGACAAATTACATTAAGCAGACTTGTTAAAGATGTATAATGATCTGGCTGGATGAGGGCTGGAGCGCTCACAGTTGAAGCTTTTTGACGATGTGCAATTTGTCAGAACGTCCGCTCTGCTAACTGACTGCGGCCTCCAGACTCCGTCCGTCTGCTCACAGCCTTTACGTCAGGGCTTCTGTTTGAGCTGCATGCAGCAAGAGAGTTATTATTTTTCAAGACTTTTTCAGTCAATGTGTTTGTGTTTACTAGAGGCAGAAAGTTGGTCCTCAATCACCACATTTGTTCTGCTATTTTCCCCTCAAAACGATAAACTTTCAGCTTCCAACCCAACAAAAAAAACAACATTTTAACCCAGGAATGAACAGCTGATTTGACCGAGCAGAGAGACTCAGCGCTCTGTCAGTAAGTTGAGTTAAGAATCATGTTTGATCATGTTTTGATCGAAAATGCCTCATCATCAACTCCAAAAGCCCAAGAAAGCATCTTGAAAACCCCCAAGAAACCTAAATGTAGAGCGACAAACAATCAAAATCAAAATCTTCAGCTGATCCTGTCAGAATCCTGGCGGCGTTCACCAGATGTTTGATGTAAATCATGTTAAATCAGTACCCATAATGCAACGTCCACTGAGCGTGTGTGTTCAGTATAATGTCACGCTTTATTAAAATAATCTTCCAGTGGAGGCGGATTCAGTTATAACTGCGGAATGATCCTTTAAATCTCTCACATACTGACAGATGCAGCTGCAGCTGCAGCTCTGCTTTACAGCATCAGTCCTGTCTCTTATCACACACACACACACACACACACACACACACACTCTCTCTTGCTCTTGACGACCTCAAGACGCCAGAATAATCTGCCCATCCGCCGGGTCTTAATGTAAAGAGACACACACACACACACACACACCAGAACATCTGTTGGTGCTGGTGTTGCTGCAGCAACGTGTGAGCTGTGATTAAAGAGCCGTTTTACTCCAGAGGGAGCTCAGTTCTGATCCGGTCCATTCAGAGTCCAGTTAGTCAGTTAGCTGACTGTCTTAGAGTGTATCTGGTAATTATAAGGTGACTTTTAAGTTTAATTGAGCAGATTTCTGCTGGTTTTAGCTTCTCGAACATAAAGAATTCTTCTGGGTTTTATCACTTTTTGGGCTGCAGAACTTCCCACTGGGATTAGACAATATTTTGACAATTAATACACAGAAATTGAATTAAAATATGCATAATTGATCACTTGAAAGTCGGAGTTCACCCACTAGATTTCCTGATTTCTGCAGCACAGACAAAACTCTGGAAAGAGACTCTTTCTATCTTCTTCTCTCTTTCACTTCCTCCTCCTCCTCCTGTCATCAGGTGTTTGATCCTCCGCACAGTCGTGATTTATTTACACTCGTTAGATTGATTTCTGTAATAATAGTAGTTTCAGATTTGAAATTACTCTCTGATTTTATTTGGGTTATTGCAGCCGTCCCTCCGAGGCCCAGAACAGTTTGTTAGATTTTGACGGTGATCCAGATGTGGAATTCTTTCAAACATCACATCTGTATCAACTCCCGCTGAACGCCTGCAGTTATTAACATGATCGACATGATAAAGTGTAATGGCTCCCTCCCTCATCCCTCCTTCCTTCATTCCTCCATCCTTCATCCCTCTATCATCACTCTCTCCTTCCTCCCTCCATGAATCATCCCTCCCTCCTCCATCCTTCATCCCTCCTTTCTTCATTCCTCCCTCCTTCATCCCTCCTTCCTTCATCCCTCCTTCCTTCATCCCTCTCTCCTTCATCGTTCATCCCTCCTTTCTTCATTCCTCCATCCTTCATCCCTCTATCATCACTCCCTCCTTCCTCCCTCTCTCCTTCATCCCTCCCTCCTCCGTCCTCCGTCCTTCCCTCGGTCCCTTTGTTGTGTGTCTCCAGTCTTATCTCCATGGTTACCTGAGGCACCGGGAATGTGGTGCCACCAAGGAATGTGTACAATTATTAAACCGGCCAGGGGCCAGAAACACACACACATACACACACACTCACACACACACACACCTGCATTCCTCATATACACACACAATATACTGTATGAGGGGGCATGTACATTATTTCTTAGGCGTGAGTTAATATGTCTTATTTTAATTTGAGAGTTTCCTTTATTTCATGACTTCACGTTTCGACCAGACACACACACACACACACACACACACACCGAGGAGCAGCTGTTTGCTTTGTCACATGTATAACACAGTAAACAGAAGACAGCTTCAGGTTTGATAACAGGCCCTCTGATAATCTCCACTTCCTGTCCTCCTCGCTAACTGTGTGCGGGAGACAAAGTGGATTTGAGACGTTACTGATGGACGTCACATTCTCAAAGCTTTTTTATTTACTTATTTATATTTGCTTCCTCTTCTTTACACTTTTCTTCCGGCATCTTTTTTTTCTGATT
>CAEMYA010000063.1:328048-341381 GCA_903131615.1 Diplodus sargus | reverse complement strand
TTTTATGTCCAGGTACACACACACACACACACACACACACACACACACACACACACATATGATCACACATGCATTAACACACACTTGTACAGACTCGTTGAAGGTATCTGGAGACAGTCTGCTGTAAACGATTGAGCTCTTTTTTCCATGTTGTTGCACACGAGTGATTTGGGAATTTGGGAGGAAAGGAGGGATTTAGGAGGAGGAGACGGAGGGACGGAGGGATTATCGGATAGTTAGACGTACAAAACTGCTGCCGGGAGGTGTTTACACTGTCAGCACGGCACTCTGTGGAAGATATTTATTAAGAAGTGATACGATCTCTGTCTTCAGTATTCAGGAACACACAGATGTTCCTTCTTTCTTTTACTTCTTCATCTTAACAATCACGTAGCTGATGGATTTGCGATGGTGTTTTCTGGTGTCACAGGAGAAAAAGATTCACTAGGAAAAAGACAGAAAAGTGACATTTTCCCGACAAACTAACCAAACTGAGGAACAGGAACGTAAAAAATGATGAATGTATCAGTTAAAGGAGACGTTTCTTGGTTCACGCACTGATTTGTTGCAGTGTTCAGATACATTCTTATCTACAGGACTGTATATGTGCGTGTCTGAGCAGGTGAAAACAGCAGCTGTAAATCTTCTCTCGGCTCTTTCACTGAAAAAACAACCACAAAACTGTAATCTGACGCATCTGATAGGAGAGAGAGAGTCATGACGGACTCCATGTTGGTCCAGAACCAATCACAGCTTGCCGTCTTTCACCTTTTCCAATCTACGTGATGACAAACATGGCGTCCAAAACTGTGTGTTTGACGTCTTGTGGTGGGAAAATTGATATTCCATGATCAGCACACGAGATAAAACCATCGATCGCCAGATGTTCATCTTTGTTCCTTGCGTCTTACATCTGTCAGGTCAAGATAAAATCAGGCTCATATTGTGAAGCATGGAACTCAAATCTGCATTTCCTGAAGTCGTGTTGATGCCGTTTGACTTTTTTTTTAGTTATTTCATTGTCAGAAACTCTGGATTTGGAGACAACAAGCTTTGATTTAACTTTCGCCACCTCCTTGATTATACTATCGGTCTAAAATGGGTCACGTCTGCCTGTTTTCTTGGTGTTTAAACTCTGCAGCGGTGAATCCCTCGCAGCAACCCGGAGACTCCGGCACAGACGGCAGTCAGTCGCCTCTGTGTTTGCGTCTGCATCCTATAGACGCTGACCAGACGCTGATCGGCCTCACGCGCTCTGACAGGCGTGCTGAGGTTCAGCGTGACCTCCCGTCCTCCCTTCTGTCATTGACGTAGACACGACTGTGTGTGTGTTTGATGGGCTGTTTGTAAAATCTCGCGGGGCCCCTGAGAGTTACTGTAAGAAGAGGTGTGTGTACTCTTGCACACACGAATGCTTCACACGCTAACGCAGGATGTTGGTTTTTAACGCAGATTGTTTGTATTTTCTCTCCTTTTCTTTACATTCTCATCTGATGTTGTTGCCTCCAAACATCCTCAAACTAATTGTAAGAAGAGGAGGGATTTGTTACACCGCTTTTAAATCTCACCGAAAACACAATTATGTGTATTATGAGCTGTTTTAATGGCTGTAGTTCAGCCTCGGTGTGAGCTCAGACGTATATTTACACCTCAGAGAGTGTTTATACTGCCAGGATAATGTATATAGAGCGTCTGTAGGGAGATGATGAGTAACCCACAGTACAGTCAGCATAAATACACACCGCCTGCTGCCTTCACTGCCCTTTTTTTTTAATTTGATTGGAGGGATTATGGTGATAAAACACATTGATACTCATCTCTTGAGATTAAATTAGACACCGCTTTAATCCACTGAGGCTGCTTTTACTGTGTATGATTGTCAGAGTACACGCGGTTTGTTCTCCTCACAGTGAATCTGTGTTTATACTGTAGATGTCACGTTAATGATTTACTGTAGAGATTCGGCTGAAAATGTAACCGGAGGTCTTGAAGGTCTGCCTGAGTTTACTGTAAGTGCTGAAGTGTCGACCTTACGGCGTGTTCGGTGGGGGAAGTATGCAAAGATTTGGTTTACAGTAGTTGCAGCCTAGAGTGAAAACATGAGTAAATAAAGATACGTACCATTATAATTTCAACCCAAATCACCAGAATAAATGTTATTCAAGCACATTTCTGCAAAACCACGTTTAAGTTCAAACTGAACTTAATGTTTTGTTGCAACTACACACAAAATCCACGTGGTCAGAGTTAGGAAAGCATCATCGTTTGGCTTAAAATATCTGTTTTGGTCGCCACAAAAGTTAGAAATGTCTCGTGGTGTCCCTGAAAAGTATGACTCAAACTGCAGTGATCCATGTGGGTGTGGTTGGTTATAACGGCACCACCTTCCCCTCCATCTCCTGCTGCGACAGGTGGTCAATAAGTACGTAACGTGACCGTGAAACGACACGTTTGGTTCACAATCTTCTTCGTTATGCGGATACAAGTAGATTAACATGAATTACGTGTGTAGTAATGATTTCGCACTTCTACCCCGAATGATTAGAGCAAAATGATGATAAAAAACTTAGCTGAATCAATAATGTGCTTTATCAGATTTCTGTCCCGATCAGTCATTTGGTTCGGACATTTTGGATCACAGCGGTACCAGCTGGCTGCTCGTGTCGCAGTTTGTTCTGTTCGGCTCCATTTGGTTTCATTTTGCTGCTTCACCTCCAGTTCAGGATCAGAGCTCAGAGAGGCGAAGCTCCATCTGGATTAATCATCAGCACAGCTGGGTGTGTGTGTGTGTGTGTGTGTGTGTGTGTGTGTGTGTGTGCGCGTGTGTGTGTGAGGTTGAAAAGAAAACAGACTTTTCCTTTGGGTGTCAGAAAAGTGTCGAGATAATAACAACGCATGAAGAGGAAGGAAACTGATTTTGTGCTTTTATAAATTCCTTTGTAAGAATCGAGCGTAATTCTATTAGACGGACTTCCTCTGCTGAGTGTTGAGAGATTTGAGAGAGGATTCAGAGTCTGTAGAGAGATTTGAGGAGACGCACTTTCTTGTGTGCAATTCAGAGATTCATCAGTAGATAACAAAGACTGAAACATGGTCAGATTTGATGCTGAAAACTGAGGAAATCCCCACAAAAAAATCTTTCGTTTGAGCTTAAAGCAGATTAAACTAATCGTGTGATTGGTGTTTATCTGATTACATCTCATCCTGTTATCGATGTTACGACAAAATATATCAATTTAAACATTCACTTTATTACATTTATGGCCTTTTCTAGATTTCGTGATAATTTTGTGTGATGTTCAGTGATTTATCAGGCGAGGTATGTTTTTATTGCTTTATTGGAAATCTGTCGTTTAAGTCTGACGGCTTCTCGACTTCCTGACGCATCGCTTAACTTTTAATTATCTAATCTGATGTGTGCAAACACAATAAAGTGAAATACGACAAATAAACGTAGCAGGATATCCTTTTAATGGGAAAAACTAAAGATATAAGAGTTGCGTGCATCATATAAGTCTATATAAGAACTTCTTTCTGTGGACGTTTCAGTTGGGAAGAACTTTTATTTTGGGGCCTCGAAGAAGCTTTTAGTTTTAGATTTCATTACGGCTTCTACCATCAGTGAGATGGACTCTTGTTTTCAGTCTGTGCTGCACATTCACGTACGTCAGCCGGGCTGTAGTCACAAACAACACGAGGTAAAAACAATATTTCACAAAATCCTCTGAATCCTAAAGATAATAGAAAACGTAAGAAAGCTACAGAGACAAAAAAAAATCAGCTACAATCCAGACAGATGAAACTGAAAGTGAACTCGGTGCTGAAGGTTTCTTCAGCCTGCAGCTGTTTGGCTTCACCAGAGGAGAGACTCACTTCAGAAGACTGACAGTGTTTCATTTGTGACTCACACGTAAAAGAATAAGTGTAGAGAGAAATCACTGACACACGCATCCTTCTTTAAACTGTCTGAAGGACTCTTCAGATTTCATCTCTGCCTCCGTTTAAACGATCATCGCTGTGATACTTCAGTGGACGTGAAGACGTGATTCTGGTGTTTAAAACAGAGAGATTCTGTTACGCTGTGGTTTATATTTCCATCAAACGTTCTTCAAACACTGACGTGGATCTCGTGAGTCGTGCAGTTACTGTTTCACAGACAGGTGTTTGATTGACTCGACCGGAGGAATTCAAATAAATCCCTCCTGACCTCATCGAGCGTTAGCGGAGATACTCGGCCTGGTTTGTGTCAGAGCGAAGGAATGCACGTCTGAAAAACCTCCATCAATACCGGACTTTGTTTTATCCTTGTTATATATCCAGCAGGTGCGTTATAGCCGACAGCAGGTCTGTGTTTAAAGGCAGCAGGTGACTGAACGCTGCTCTGCTGATATTATCGTTCCACAGACGGCATTATGATGGAGAGAGCGTACGACTCAAGTGAGTTCACAGAAGCACAATTCAGCTCAAAACTAAACAAAAAGATGAAGTGTTTGCATTTTATTTGATGGTCAGACACCCACGTTACGGTATCTGGTGCAGAGGAGACACTGAACAGATATGACGCGATTATTTTAACACCAGAATCGCAGCGAATCAGGACAGATTCCCTCCAGATCGGCTGTGATTTGGTGTTTCAGTTCGAGGACGGTCGAACACTAATTATCTGTCTGGATAATCAACGATCAACTGGACCGACTGCTGGCGCATGAGCGTCTCGCAGTTTTGTATGATTTGAATTTGCTGCGTGGTTGATATCAAGAGATCTGTTTAAAACCCGGACTCACCTTGTTTTTATATAATTTGGCTCTGAGACAGTGTCAAACACATCTGTCAGCCATCAACATGTCTGAATTCTCTCTTTTCTTTGTGCCACTACGCCGGCGCCAGTCGTGGCGACTTATCCTTCCAAACGTCGACTATGACTGATTAGATTTATGGTCAGTAAATTGGCCATAACTCAAGAATTCATAAGATAATCACGATGAAATTGGACACAGCTGTCTAACAGGATATAATGATGAAACTATGACATTTGATATCCAAAAGGTCAAATGCTAAACACGCTGTGACGTCATATCGTCCTCTATCCGACGCCGCAGCTCACGGAGGCAAACGACCACGATGATCTCTGGCGTAAATATCCTTATCGGTCGTCTTCTGGTTGTCAGCTGATTCTTGGTCGACGCTGATCTGTGACCAGTTTTGGGGTCTGTTGTTCCTGGTGTGTGTTCAGAGTTTGTTTCTGTACATGCTGTGTATGTGCTCGTAAATGTAAAGTAGGTCGAGCTCTGGATTTCAAATCAATTACAAAGTGAACTCCAGCTTTACAGCCCTTTGAGTAATGAGCTAAAGGTTACTCTGCCTCCGTCAGGAAGCTGCTGGTCCACAGCTAACGATCCCAAACCAGGAAGTAGTGAATTTGGGTGGAAACCCTCCATTGAAAGTCATTTCCTTAAAAAAAAACGCTTGAACGGAGCTGCACGGCGGGGAGGAAGGAGAGAGGGAGCGGGGAGGGCGAGAGAGCTAAGAGATGCATGAGCGAGCGTGTGAATTAAACTGTGAGGCATCGACTGGATGAATGGATGTGATAGTAAAAAGGTGAAAGCTGGAAACACAATCAGCCTGTTGAAACGCGATATGGAGGCTCGTTATCAGCAGAGAGCAGAAACACGGCGGCAGCAGCAGAACTGCCTCCAGAAAGAAGTTCAGACTCTTAAAACGCAGAATTTAAAGACAGCAGGCGCTCTTGAAGAACGTATTTTGTTCCTCGTCATCACTTAAAATACGTGAAATCAATTAAACTTTGCTGATTGTTCCTGTTTGTGCGCTACGCTCAGCTACAGTTCCAGTCGGCTTAGTCAGAAATTAGTCGTTTCAGGACTTCAGAGTCAAACCACAAACCACAGGACCGACTTCTGTGAGGTGATTTTCTTGGATCGGGTTTTTCCTTCCTCTTTGATCACTCTCCTCTCCCTCCTGTGACGCCGTCCTCTCCTGTTTGTCTCTCTTTGGCCGGTTAAAAGGACTCGGAGAGACGAGAGAACAGCTTTAAGAGAGGCTGTTCTCTCCCCCTGCTGTGTTTTGGCCACACTCGGCAGGCCGCAGGTTTACAGACTAATCCGATTAAAAAGCCGCGGTGAAGCAGTCAGCCGCCGTCGGCGGAGGAGAAAGATTAACTCTTTCATTGTTGGGGGTCCATTTCCACTTTTCTTTTGACTTCCTGACACACTCTGCTTTCTTTCTTTCTTTCTTTCTTTCTTTCTTTCTTTCTTTCGTTGAAGTGACAGTAGCAGGTTCAGAAGTGGAGGAATGTGAACTTTTAAGAACAGTTCAAACGATGTTTAACCCAAAACACAAGAGTCTGAGATAGGAACATACCAGCCCTGAGTGTGTGTGTGTGTGTGTGTGTGTGTGTGTGTGTGTGTGTGTGTGTGTGTGTGTGTGTGTGTGTGTGTGTGTGTGTGACAGAGCTGCTGAAGTCAACAGTATAATTTCAATGCATTTATTCCTGTTGTCGTCGTTGTTGTTGTTGTTTGCAGGTTACAGTGCGACTGTCAGCACAACACCTGCGGACTGTCTTGTGATCAGTGTTGCCCCGGATACAACCAGTTGCCGTGGAAACCGGCCACCACCTACAGCGCCAACGAGTGCGAACGTGAGTACGGCCTGACACCGTGCACGCACACACACACACACACACACACACACAGGTCTAATCAGTGACCCCTGCGGAGGAATGTGTTTTTCTTTCATGTGTTGGTTCAACAGAGCTCGTCGGTCTTAATTTAACGAGGCTGAACAGACTCACGAGCTGCCGTCAGGTTTCCTTCAGGACTTTCACACGTCTGAAACTGCGTCACTTTGCTTTGAATAAACATGATTGTGATAAAATCTCAGGTATTTCCTTCCATATTCGTGTTCGGGGATCTCTCAGCTGTTAGACGTGATCGTCCTGCCAGTGATTAAGATCACAAACACATGGAAACACCTCTCGGCCTCCAGCAGTAAAGCTGGTTCATAGTGGATGTAGTTATATTTTATTGTGTGATTTAGGTGCAGCACCTTTAACAAATGAGTGTCAAATCAACGTGAAGAGCTAAATTACTTTTTCCCAGATCTGTTGGTTGTAGTTGATCCCAAGTTGGACCATTTTTCAATGTCAAAATGTTGAATTATTTATTAATAAACCCCAATAACAAGAGACATCATGACACATTATCCTTAATTTTAATTGCTCAGTTAATAATGTGTAACATACAGTCTTGGAGCTTTTCAGTGAGTGTTTCTGTCGTTCACTTCTACCTATTAAATCTTTAGTTTTGTGCATTTACTTAATTTTATTTCCTTTTCTTTGCTTGCCAAGTTTTAAGTTATCTGTTTTTTCACGATTCTCCGAATCCGTGATTCTATTTGACGTTCGCTCTTAAATTCACCATCTAAATCGATTTTCTTTAACTGTTAACTCTCAGTTTATAAGATTAGATGTCAGTGAATATAATGTTTAGTTTTATTTTAGTTACTTAACTTCTTTCACATGTATAATCAGTCATTTATAACGTGGAATAATGTTCTCTCTGCTTTCTGCGTTCAATGTTCCTGCAAATAACCACATGTGAGCTTCTAGAGAATGATTTAATATAAGTTTGGTTTGTTTTTAACTTGTGTTTACTGTAAGACACATATATAAACGACCACTTTAAAGCCTTTAGCTAGAAGTTTAGTGGATTTCTTTGAAGCTATCTCTTGACTGCGACCCGTCTCGGTCTGTCGGGTGTCTCCGTGTTATCAAACCTCAGCCGTTTGTTATCAAAGCTGCAGTTATATTTAACAAAGAACGACACGCGTATCACAATGACAAAAAGGTCACCAAAGGGCAGCAAGATAGGAACAAAACTACAGAGAGGTGATGCGAGAAAAGACTTGAGGCAGCTGTAGTTGGTCAGTGCTTCTATTTTGGATAATATGAGAGGAAGTGGTGGGATTTAACGTCCACAGTATCGTGTTCAGCCCTTTAAAATACGGATGAAAGTCACTATTTATGAGAGATTATATAATCCAGACTCACAGCTCTCGATCGTCCTCAAAGCTCTTCTAACAGTGTATTTTCTTTGGTTGGCTTTCACGAATAAAAAGGGGAAAAAACACTCAACGCTATCATGAGCTGCCGGATAAAGGAGCGCTGGATTATTCAGCCGGCACCTCTCAGGCGCTGAGGGGTCAGATAAGAAACAAACAGAAAAAAAACACTCTATCAGAGTTTCACACCGACTCTGTACGAAGAGGGAAGGTCGGTCTGGATTATACGCTCGTGTGCATCTCAAGTATGCAACTCTTTATCTGAGATTAAGTTAAAAGATGTCTGTAATCTTTTCACCGTGTTTATACCTGAAACTGTGCTCAGGTCAAGTTTGGGTCGTTTCCTCTAACGTCAGTTAAAGGAAGTCACTTGTATTTTAGAAGGATTACACAAATAACATATAACTTATTGAGCTTTCAACATGCTAATAGTGTCAGTCTGTTGAAGCCCAACTTCAAGGCAGAATTAAACACGTTTACAGTCTGGTGCAAAATTTAGTCTCTAAAGTTGATTTTCCCATTCAAGACAATCATATCGTTTTAACTAATATTTTAACTTAAATCGTAGTTGTCCAACCGGCTGTCCCGGTTTCTTTCACTTCACTTCAAAACTTCTTCCTTGAGTCCTGCAGTCGTGTCTCGCTTGAACTGTTGGCTACATCTCCCCCCTCAACTGCTGGAGGTACTGATCCGTCTATCCGTACCTGCAAGCTTTCAGGAAATACAGACGACGAAAGAACGCAGAGTTTCCAGCGCAGATCATAAATGAGCCTTTAGCTGCGAGTTAGGCAGAGTGAGGCTCTGCCAAGATGTTGATGTCTGCAGCAATCACACGGAGCTTCAGGATGTTCAGAACCAGGTTAGCTTTGTCCCCTTGTTTCCAGTGTTTATGCTAAGCTAAGCTAGTTTTCACTCTTCAAGAAGACATAAAGGACCTTCATACTCTGATGGCAGCGTGCCGACCGGCTCATCAGTAGCAATAAACAGCTTCCTGTCCAAAGTGTCAATGCGAAAACATTTCACACAGGACACTTTACATTTTCAAATCTTACACATTTACATGCATGTATGTTAAAATCAAACGTGTCATGTTGTTTCTTCTCGCCTCTTTGAATGAACGTCTTCTAAAGTCGTCATCAGAGTAAAACCTGAAAGAGATCGCAGCCGTCTTTGATCACCGACTGTAATCAGACATGAAATAACATGACCCGTGAACACAACCTTCCTGTTTCTTCCCGCAGACTAAAAAGCTTTCTGATAACTGACTTTCATCAAACGTCCCGGTTGCGGTTGCGTTAATTACAGCTCGTTGTTTTGTCCGGAAACACGCTGAAGACGAGCGCGTAATCTGAACACCTGTCGCAGGAAACAGCTCTCAAAACAACGTCAGCGACTTCACAGAGACGTCTGACGTCTGAGGAGGTTTCACACGTCTCACAAACCCGACAGAGAAGAAGAGATGAAGCTGCTCTGATTGTTAATGAACAATAACATCAGGATCGTCTGCTGCTACACGTGTTACTGTTCATGACTTTATTCTTTTTCCTCTCTGATTTCTTTTCTCCTGCTTCTCGTCTCGTCTCTCGCAGCACTTTTTACCCTCCAGGTGACAGTTTACACTTTTGCTTCATGTGTGTTTGTGAGCATTTGTGCATCTGTTGTTTTTTTGTTGATTCACCTGTTTGAGTTTCCTGCCTCCCCCAACTTATTTAATATAGAGTGGATGAAACGTACAGAGCATCAAAAGCTTGTTTCAACTAAGTTAATATATTTAAATTACTCCATTGTGTATGAAAACTTAGTGAAAATCAACATTGTGTGATATTAAAATATGTAAATACCTGCTAAAAGGAACTTTTTTAGCCATGAAACAGTTTAATTTCAGTTTAACACAGATGCTTCTACCATCAGCGAGAGGATCGACTGTTTCTACGTAGTTATTATGGTTATTCTCAATGTCACCGGGTCAGATTCTGATGTTTTCTGGTTGGATAAGTCATGAAATTAAAGATATTTTTTTATGGCGGGGTTGAGGATGAATTGAGGAGCCTCACAGCTCTGAAGAAGCTGCTCTGTAGTCTCGTAGTAAGATCTGCTGACCAGCTTCTTCTAAAGCTGTTCAGCTGCATCTTGTGGTCTCCATCAGTAGATAATTTGCCCATTTATCATCCAATCTTTCACATTGATCACATCTCCATTGTTCTATCTTGTAACTGTCGTCCTGAATCACCCGCTGTGTGCTTTAACTGTGTTTTTAACGTTTCCTTTCAGCGTGTAACTGTCACCGGCACTCGTTCGACTGTTACTACGACCCCGAGGTCGAACAGAGGAGAGGAAGTCTGGACGCCCACGGACACTTCAGAGGTGGAGGAGTCTGCCTCAACTGCCAGGTAGCAAACACTCTGGTTTACTCTGTTTATGACTGCCTGCATGATGACAGTTATCATGAAGTAACTGTGATGGAAACTCTTGCAGCATCACACCACTGGAGTCAACTGCGAGCGCTGCATCCCGACCTACTACAGGTCGCCGGATTACCCCATCGAGTCCCCGCTGGCCTGCTCACGTGAGTCTCAGCTGTCCGTCAAAATCACAAAAGGAGGCATTAAAACTCTCTCCTTCATATCATGTTTTGTATTTATGTTTCTCTTTGCGTCCCTGCAGGCTGCAACTGTCAGTCGGAGTTCACAGACGGCACCTGTGAGGATCTGACCGGTCGCTGCTTCTGCAAACCGAACTACAGCGGAGAGAACTGCGACTCCTGCGCCAGCGGCTTCATCAACTTCCCCGACTGTTACCGTGAGTCACAGCGACAATAAAACCATCTGAGCTTCAGAGTTTTATGTCCCAAATCATTCAAATCCACCTTGTTGTGTAGAAATAAAGATTACGACTCTCTGTGTCCGACAGCCATCCCCACGTATCCCACCAACAACAACAACGGCGAGGCCAAACCAGCAGGCGAGATCATCAGTAAGACTTTATTTTTACTCTGTTTTTTATGAGGTGTTGCTTCTGGATCCTGGATTAGTTAATCACATTTAAATTAAACTTTCGCACAAGCATTTTGTTGCAGAAGCGTGCAGGTTAGTCCGGTTTGGTCCTCTGACTGTATCTGTGTGTTCCCACGTTCTCCTCTCACCTGTTCAGCTGTTTATGTTTCTGCTGTACGTCAGATGTTTGAGAAAGTTTTGTGAAAACCGGTGTTGTGTGAAGAGAATCTCAGAGGAATGTGACAAACTTAAAACTGTTAGACACAAGTCCTCTGCTGTCATATCAGCCTGTTTGTGTTGGGCTCACTGAGGGGAGTTCTGTTTGTGATAGATCCGATTCTCACGATCGTGGAGAGAAACTTTGACCCAGTCTGTGTCTGTCTGACCACCTGTTGTCTGCAGCAGAAGGTAGATAAATAACCTGTATTGTTAAGAAGCATCGCGGGCAACAAATGTTTATGTTCTCTGTCTGCAGACTGTGAGTGCAGCGCAGCCGGGACGGTGGATAACTCCTGCAGGCCGGATCCCCGAACGCGGACCTGCGTCTGTAAACCTGGTTTCACCGGCGACCACTGCGACACCTGCGCTCCTGGTTTCTACGGACTCAACTGTCAGGGTGAGAGATGGTCACATGGACTGAAGAAGATTAACTAATTTACTGCATCATCATTAACACACTGTTAGAAGCTCGGGGCCCGTTTGTTCTTCTAACAGGCACGCAGGCAAAAATACAAAGAGTCAGGAATCCCAGCAGCTTTATTTATCTGTTTGTTTGTTTATCCTGTGTGAGTTTACCACCCAGGAGCTGCCTCACACACACACACACACACACACACACACACACACACACACACACTCCTGAATAAACAGCATTCCACTAAGCTGTGTTAATCTGTTAGTTTAACACCTTTTCCTTCAGTCGCTGAAGCTGCTGAACACACACAGTCCAGTCTGAATAAACTAAACATACTCAGGTTTGTGTCTCTCTGCGTCTGTCTGTCTTTATCTAACTCGCCGTGTGTTTGTGTGTCTGCAGGCTGTCAGTGTTCCGGTCCCGGCTGTCTGGACGGGTCATGTGACCTGGTGACGGGTCACGCTGTGTGTCGGAGCGGCTTCCAGGGTTCCCAGTGCGACCAGTGTGCACCGGGCTACTTCAACTACCCGCTCTGCCAACGTGAGTCAACTGAGGCCGAGATGATCGTTTATCAAATCTGTTGTCGGTCTTTCTGTATAGATTTATTAAATGAATCACCTGCGCTGTGTCTGTCTCCGTCTGCAGTGTGTGGCTGCAGCTCAGTCGGCTCGTTGCCTGAAGGCTGCGATGCGTCCGGTCGTTGTCTGTGCAGACCAGAGTTTCAGGGTCCTCGATGTGAACAGTGCAGATCTGGTTTCCACTCCTACCCCAACTGTCAAGGTGCACACACACACACATACACACACACAGAAACACACACAGGCAGAAACCTGAAGGTCTGATTAAAAGCATCTGCTCCAGCTGATCCCGAACACACGTGGAATCACTTCACTTTACTCGCCTTCTTATGAAGTGTTATATTGCCTCGTTAAGTTTTATGAATCTTTATTGAGGTCTCGCCTTTTCAGTGTAAAGAAAATATTAAAGCTAACATAAAACAGCTGTAAGGAAAATATACGAGACGCATATTAAACATCCGGCTCCAAACGTGCTCCAAAAATGTAGATTTTTCTATAAAGAGGAGGGAAATATTTCAGATTTGCCCCTCGATGTTTCCTCAGTGTGCACCTGTGATCCTCGCACCTCATTGGACACCAGCTGCACCGCGTCAGGTCACTGCCACTGCCGGCCCAATTACAGCGGAGCGTCATGTGACCAGTGCGCTCCTGGTTACTACGGTTACCCCAGCTGCTCACGTAAGTCACCGGAAAACGTAATCGTCGTCTCAGATGTAAAAGTTTCTGATGATGTTTTCTCTCCCAGGAAGTAACTTCACCTGTTTACTTTGAGTCGACTCGTGGACAAAATAATAGGAACACATGTAAATCAATATATCTATATATCGATCCATATATGATTGATAACCAGGGTGTGTATTGTGTTTGCCGCAGCCTGTCAGTGCTCTGCAGAAGGCTCCCGCTACACCAGCTGTGACCAGGTGAGCGGACAGTGTGTGTGTCTGCCCAGCGTGGTGGGACTCAGGTGTGACAGCTGTGCACACGGCTCCCATGGCTTCCCCAACTGCCAAGGTGATAACACACACACACACACACACACACACACACACACA
>CAEMYA010000063.1:240559-327981 GCA_903131615.1 Diplodus sargus | reverse complement strand
CACACACACACACACACACACACTTAACACAGACACAAGGTAAACACAGACAGAGGTAAACATGATGGAAGCGAGGTGTGACAGCTGCAGTTAATGTGATCCACAGCTGATCACAAACTACAGTAGCTTCTTTTAGACAAGTTGAATTGATTACTTGTCTTAATTGTTGCGGCTTCTTTGGTGTTTGTGGTCGAAACAATCTGATGTGAGTAATTTATAATCTGTGTGTTGAGCCGAAGAAACATTTGTGACTTAAAAAGTAGAGGAGAAACTCTGTAAACAGATTTATTATGTATTCTAGATGTTTAGCAGACCAGTTTAGTGAGTCGGCTAAAACTACAGCAAAACAAACTATTATTATACAGGAAAAGCTCATAATTGGCGTCTGTATCTCAGTACAACATGGGACCATGTCCACCATATCGAACAGATAACATGCTAGATAACTTACAAACGTCCAAACTTAAGATGGATATTTTTGTCTTCATCATGTTCAAAGCTGGAACCTGCCATCCTGCCGGCTCCGCTCCTTATTCAGTGCAGCGACCAGTGGTGAGTTTTCATGTGTTTGTCTCATTTTGTAATGAAAAGTAATGATTTTTTAATTGTTCAGCTTGGATCAGAGACTTGATGCTGCTGTTTAAATGTGCTGTTTCGTCATGTTTTATCTGTGTAAGCTGCACATGAACTTAAAGAACAGGTGGAATATAAATCTGTTATCTGTTTATTCTCCTCTCAGGGTCAGTGTGACTGCCGTCCACATGTGGAGGGTCTGGCCTGTGACACGTGTAAACCTCTGTACTGGAATCTGTCTCCTGACACTCCTGAAGGATGCTCCAGTGAGATATTCCACACAAACAAACACACACATCTCCAACATGTCATTAAATAGTTTAAATCCAGCACACTGAGATCGTGAATGAACTTGTTTTCTTTCTCCTGCAGACTGTGAGTGTAACATCGCAGGTACCGTCAGCGGTGTTGCAGAGTGTTCACAGGTGAGAACAGTAAACTGTTGTTTTCTGCTTAAAGTCTCGATGAGGTAACGTGTCTGTATCTGCACAGGCATTAATAATAACTATATAAAAACAGCGCTGATGGTCTCGTTTGCAGTACGATCGTAACAACAGCAGGTTTCTGTGTGCGTATCAGGTCGAACCAGTAATGAAAAAAGAAGAAATAGTGGCCTCGTTCTCAAATAAAAGCCTTTTAATAGATTGTGCTTTTAATTATCTTACGATTAATAATAATCTCTTTCTTGTTCCTGACAGGAAACCGGTCAGTGTTTCTGTAAACCGAACGCCTGCAGTGGAACCTGCTCCACCTGTAAAGACGGCTTCTACAACCTGCAGGAGCAGAACTACTTCGGCTGCCAGGGTGAGTCTTCATCCGGACGCTGTGCTGAATAACTAATGCTACAGCGTTGAGTCCGTGATGCTGCCATCTTGTATTTGTCGATCTGTTGTTAGCATTTTGTGTGTTTTGTGCTTTCAGGTTGCCAGTGCGACGTCGGAGGCTCAGCCGGTCAGTCGTGTGGAGAGAGGAACGGACGCTGTCGCTGCCGACCCAACGTGGAGGGACCGAAGTGTAATCTGTGAGTTCAAACAGCTGCAAGACTGATCGGAAAATAATTCAAACATCATCAATATATCATCAGATAATCAAGAAGATGTTTAGTTAACTGCAGAAAACAATAAAAGGCGTGGATTTGGAAATTAAGACTTCATTTTGCCTCGAAAATCTAAACCAGAACTTCTGTTTTTCTGCATCTGTTCTGTTACCCTCTAAATGGACCTCACCGTGTCGGCAGGCCTCGTCCGGATCACTACTTCCCGGACCTCCATCACCTGAAGTTTGAGATCGAGGAGGGAACCACGCTGGACGGCCGGCCGGTGAGATTCGGCTACAACCCTCTGGAGTTCAAGGACTTCAGCTGGAGAGGTTACGCTCAGATGTCGCCCATCCAGGTAGGAACATGTAACCGTTAGTCCAGAACAGATTTGATTGTATACAAACATGATTATATAATTAAATATATATAATGTAGACATCTCAAGTCTTAAATACTCCAGATTACACATTATTTTTCTTGTGAACTCACAAATGTATTCTCTACTTTAATTTAATCACAATAAAATGAATAATGTGTCTTTTTTGTTTGTTTTTTATGAGTTTTGTGTTTTATGCTTTGTGTATTTTGTGACTGTGGCCCCTGATTTATTCTCCTCCTGCATGAAATAGACATTTAACTGGACGTTTAAAGGGATATTTCTCTTTGATAGAGTAACTTCTCAGCACATATTCCTCCAAACAACATGGAAGTTAAGAGTTTAATGTGAAACTTGTCTTCCTCGTCTCAATTTTAAGCTTGTCACATAATTGATTTGCACCTAATTGGTGATGAAATTAAGAAGCTGTTAAAGGATCAAGTGGATCTTGTGGAAAGATATTTTTTGTTCTGATGGATGTTTGTGCTGAAAAGTGATAAATCCAAAGAGAAATATGTCGGGTTGTATTTTTGGTGTATTTTCCTGGTTTGCTTTTATCGGTGAAGGTGAAGCTTTTAAAGTCTTGCTTTTGGTTTCCTCCCTCTTCTTGTGTCGGTGTTTTCCTTTCTCTCTCCTTCATTTATTCCCTGTTATCTTCCTCTTCTATCTTCTTCTTCTGTGGTATGTCTACTTCTTTCTTTCTGTACGTCCCTGCTGCCCTGCTCACGGGTCGCTCGGCAGTCCAAAGTGTTGGTGTCGGTGTCGGTCAGCTCTCCGGACCTCTTCCATGTGGTGCTACGCTACGCCAACAGGGTTGGTTCGGACGTCCTGGGCTGGGTGTCGGTCATCGAGGGCGGCAGCTGGAGCTACTACTGTGGTAACTGTGAGTGCTGGATGAGGCTGTTCTTCTTCTTCTTCTCTCATCCTCTATCGCTCGTTCCAGCGTTGGTAAAGAAAGCGATGGAAGAAGAACTCTCTCTCATTTCCTTTATGTCCTCCTCTTCTTGTGTGTGTGGTGGTTGTGAACGGTTGTTGGTGGCGGCCTCTCCTCCGTCTTCTCTCACCTTCCGGGCCACAGATCAGTACAGAGTTCAGGGATTTAAGACTAAGGATTTTCTTCTTCTTCTACCCTCCACACTTCTTCTTCTTCTTCTCTCCTCTCCCACTCGCCTCTGCTGTAGACGGCAGTGAAGCTTCAGGTTTATGTGAACGAGGCAGACGTCTATCTGACTCGCTTCATCCTCAGATATGTAAACTCTGAGGGCGCCACCTCCAACGGTAAAATAACAGCCTATCAGGTCAACCGCGGAGGTAGGTGTCCACCAATCAGGAGAGAGTATCAGAGCGACTGTTGTGATGTTTGGTTGAGTGTTTGAGTGTATTTTGTATTAACACTACAACATCATGTTTGTATTTTTATTGAATTTTAATGATTTTGAATTGTTTCACTGTTGTTGATGTTATTTTAACATCATATATTTCTGGTGTGTGTGTGTTTTTAGGTTCAGAACAGTCCAAACAGATCGTCTTTGCTCCGAGCGTGGAGCCGACGTTTGTTAACGTTCCCCAGAACAACTTTGTGGAGCCGTTTGTCCTGAACCCGGGAACCTGGACTGTGGTGATCGAGGCTGAGGGGATCCTGCTGGTGAGACACACACACACACACCAGTCACTGTTAAACATCTGTTTTCACACACACAGGTGACACAATAACGGAGCGTTAGCACTCAAAGCCGAGGGATAAATTAGTTGTCACGTTTTGCTGAGATAATGACGCATTTAGCCGCTAAAACTCCCAGAAACATGTCAGCACAAAATGTAAAAAAGAATTCAGCTTGTATTTATTGTTCATAAACCCAACAACACTGTACTGCTGCTCTGTTTTGCCTTCAGGATTACCTCGTCCTGCTGCCCAGCGCCTACTACGAAGCTCCCATCCTGCAGATCAAAGTGACTGAGCCCTGCACCTACAGCGCCGCAGCTGACGCCGGCCAGAAGTACGTATGCACAAATGTCATTTACTAAAATCAAGTAAACAATTACTGGAGGATGAAAAAAATCATTGATTGAGGGCTGGAAAGTCTCTACTTGTGCACTACTTTCGACGAACGTAAGGAAATGTTTTAGTAAATATGTTTATTCACAGTCTTGCTGAGAGTAAGATATGATCAGTGCCACTTTAATTTCTGTAAAGTAGATACTGCATGAGGCTACAGCCAGCATGTGGTTAGCTTAGCTTAGCTTAGCTTAGCTTAGCAGAAAGACTGGGAACAGAGGAAAACAGCTAGCCTGGCTCTATCAGAAGAAGAATGAGTTGTATGTGGGACTATTTCTTGGCTGAGCGCGATGACTTCCTGAATTCTCTGCTGGCTACCTGGTGAAGACAACGCTCACGAGATAAACAGGCCTGTTTAAAGTCTCTCCCTCTGTGTGTCTGTGTAGCTGTCTGCAGTACAGGTATCTGTCTCTGGACTCCTTCCCCTCCATCTCCGGCAACGACGCCAACTGCGTCAACGACAACCACCTGCCTCGCCCCTGCCCGACCGAGAAGGTCACCCCGCGTCACCCCGACATGGCTGTCTGCAGTGGCTACGATGTAAGAGAAGGAAACATTGGTGCAGGGTGTTTTTTTATATTAGGATCAAAAGTCGTTAACTGTCATTCCCTTTTTTTCCTGCTGCAGATCAGCGTGGAGATGCGAGGGCGCCTGCCGTCTGCAGGCGAATACGTTCTGGTCGTTGAATATTCCAGCGAGGACGAACTACCCCAAACTCTGTCCGTCGCTGTGAACATGCCGGGAGCTCGAACGCACCAGCACCGCGTCACCCTGCTGCACTGCAAATACAGGTACGAAGACGAGCGTCACGAGTGGCTTTTTACTTAATCACTGTCTTTATAGTTTCTATATATATACAGATGTATGATGAACAGCTGACAGGAGGATGGAACCTGCCGGATGCTGTGTTTAATCTGGCTGCAGTGTGTTTTTCCTGTGTGGACTCAGCTGGTTCACAGCTCACCGTCACTGTCTCGACTTTATTAAGTCTGTCAACAGCTCTTAATCACTGTGTGTGTCTGTGTGTTCTTGTAGCTTCCTGTGTCGAGTCGTGGCCGTCGACGAAAAGAACAGAGTGGCCGTCTTCTCTCTCCCCGCCAACGCAGAGATCCAGCTCATCTCCGAACAAGCCAGCTTCTTCCTGGTGGGAACGGTTTTAAGAGCGTAAAACATGAAGATGAAGATGAAGGAAATGACTAAACATGATTCTCTCTTGTGTGTTTCTTCATCGTCTTCAGCACAAAGTGTACCTGGTGCCTAAAGACCAGTTCACCATGGAGCACGTGGAGCCTAAAGTCCACTGCATCAGCACTCACGGACAGTTCTCACCTGACAGGTAAAGCAACTCAAAACATACCTTCAAAACTCCTTCATAGAATATTCACGTTTTACCAAACGCTTCTTCTTCTTCTTCCTGCAGCTCCTCCTGCGTCCCCTCGCGCTTCCAGACCCCGTCGGACTCGCTGGTCCTGAAGGAGGGTCAGAGCTCCTCCATGCAGGAGCCCATCCTGGCCTCCCCAGCAGCAGCTCCTCCTCTGTCCTCCTACCAGAGTGACACTCCGACCTGGACCGGAGGAGACCGGCCTCCTCACGGAGCCGATAACAGCGACCACGTCCGGCTGGATTCAGTGCAGGTACGGACGCCGACGGAGGATGAAGCCGGGCTGCAGATATTCATGTTGGACTGTGTTGGTTTGGTCCATTTAGTCAGCTGGAAGTAACTGTCATCACCCTCTTACCCAGAATGCAGCGGTGTACTCGACCCGTGTCCACGCCCTCGGCCGCTACGTCTTCATCCTCCACTATCACCAGCCTGGCCACCCCACCTACCCCGTGCAGGTTTACATCAACGGTGGACGGATCTGGCAGGGTGAGACTTTTCTAAAGTAAACATGTAACACTGAGTAAAAGTCGATATATAACCCAGTTTATATTTGTGTTGCTGTGCTTCAGGTCACGCCAACGCCTCCTTCTGCCCGCACGCTTACGGCTGCCGTAACGTCCTGGTCTCTGAGAATCAGATCATTCTGGATGTGACGGACCACGAGGTCTTCCTCACGGTTCAGATTCCTGCAGGCAAAACGCTGTGGCTGGTTAGTTTTTACTGCTTTTATTTGTCTGCTTTTCCTTTTCCAAAATCATCTGACTTTTCTCTGAAATCTCAATGCAACAATTAAAGTTCCTCTCCCTTCGTCTCTACAGGATTATATTCTGGTGGTGCCCGAGTCGAGCTACAGCTCCAGCCACCTGAACAAGGAGCCTCTGGATAAATCATACGACTTCATCAGCAGCTGTGGACAAAACAGCTTCTACATCAAGTCAGTGTCTCAGCAGGAGTTTAGCTGATTTGTCTCGGCTGTTGTTGCCACTTTTATTTTCTTAAAAACTGTTTTTCCACTTCCTCTTCCTCTCTCCAGTCCCACCACCGCCTCTCCGTTCTGCCTCGGCTCGGCGGTGTCTCTGTCCGCCTTCTTCAACAACGGGGCGATGCCGTGCGCCTGCCACGAGGTCGGCGCCGAGAGCGACACCTGCGAGCAGTTCGGCGGTCAGTGCAGCTGCAGGCCGAACGTGATTGGCCGGGACTGCTCCATGTGCGCCACGGGCTACTGGGGATTCCCCAACTGCAGACGTGAGTGGCTGAGATGGTTCTGTTGTAATAGAATCTGTTTTTCCACCTGAGCACTTGTGTTTGACTATTTTATATGCAAGAAGTTTGTTTGAATAAGAAATTAAAGAAGCATGAGCAGTCTTTGCTCCTGTTCCTCTCAGGCAGGGGCATTTTGAGGTCAGGCACCTCAATATTTCCTCAGAAAAACACGTGTTAAGTGTAATTTTTGCATTTAAAAATGTAATTCAGGGTTTTCAAATTCCAGTTGAGGTATAAAATTCAGCTTATGCTTTTCAAAAAAAGGCCTGTGATCAGCACTTCAGGATCATTCTACTAAAATTTCCAGGAGTAAGAACATCGTTGTTGATATATTCTTTAACTAAACTTCTCTTTCTGTAACTCATCGTCTCTTCCCTCCAGCCTGTAACTGTGGTACGAGGTTGTGCGAGCCGGTGACCGGCGACTGTATCTGCCCCCCGAGGACGATGCGACCCGAGTGCACCCAGTGTGAGCCCCAGACGTTCGGATGCCACCCGGTTGTGGGCTGCGAGGTCTGCAACTGCTCTCGTCCGGGCATCGTGACCCCCGACGTGAGCTGCGATACACTCAGCGGACAGTGCAGGTACGACGACACGAGACGAGACAGATGAGATCGTACAAGTTGTTTGTGCTGATTTTCCCTCATGGCTAATTGCAGAGGATTCAGATCACCTGCTGACTCCTGACTGAGGAGTGGAAGCAGCTTCTGGCATTTCCCTCACAGCCAATCAGGGTGCAGTGTCACCTTTTTGTGAAGGCTTAAAAGAGTTGGGGAATGACTCACAGGTGGTTATACACCTTCAGTTTACCTTTTTATCCCCCTGGGGCTTGTAGGAGTCTGTTTATTATACCATGAAGAGGCACTTTGTTGGGCATTGCCCCTGGATTTTCATGTTTTGTGTTTATATTCATATACGGGTCGGGCTGGCCTGGAAGCAATTTACTGCCAGTACCGCCACAAGTGATTATTCACCTCAGTAACACGGATTCCTGCTTCACTTTAACGCTTCTTGTTTTCTTCAGAAGCCATAAATCACCCGCGTCTCTCCCCCGACACGCTGCTACCACACTGTGACGGAAAAACAACATTTCTGTTTCGGCAAGTTCATCTCTCAGATGTCAAGGCCCCCGTTTTGGAAATACCTAAAAAGGCAGTTATTTCTCTGCCCGTTTCTGCCTCCTGACACAGTCCTGGCTGCCGCTCTCTCTGGGTTGATTGCCTTGTGTGGTTGCCCGGCTGTACTTGCCAACTCTTGTCTGTGTGGAAGCTGCAGGTTTATAAACGTGGTTCTTCGGAACGCTGCCAAGACTGCCTTCATCTGTTATTCCCACTTCAGTATATAAATCTTGATGATTGGCCTCATTTGACACCGTTTTTCCACTAAACCTCTTCTGGAAGCTGCCAGTCGGCCTCATTTATCTTCACGAGGTCCCTCTGGTTCAGAGGAGGATCAATAACTGTTACAGGTCTCGCCTGAACTCAGACGCTCCACTAACACGGCTGTTACTGCTCGCTGGATGACTGAATGCTACAAAATCTTAATTCTTCATTCCGTCTTCCTTTCATTTATAGATTGATACGAGGATTGACGGGGCAAAATCTTAGCTGATGTGACGGGAATATTAGGATTTGAAATTAAAAACCTCTTATTTTTGATTGCTGGACATAAATAAGTAACTTTTAACTATCAACAGTTGATGGAAGATGCCCCATAAAACCCAACATGTCTACGTCGGAGAGGAAGTTAATGCTCGGTGTTTGTTTTCTATCCAAATAATTGACAGGGCTGATAATAACGTGATCAAACAGGGCAGATCTGACACAATATTCAAGGGACAAGCAACGAGCGATTAAAAAAGATAATTTGTGAACCTTCTCTGTCGTTCTCTGGAGGCATTTCTTCATCAGAAGTGATACGACACGGTAGATGTGTCGGGTTAAGTGTGTTTCCTTTCACATCTTTCCTGATTCCTTGCAAGAAATTTAATTTGCCTGGTTGGAAACAGTTCCAGCATGAAACTTTATGAAACCCAAATATTAATTTTTTACATTTAATCTTTTTTAACTGATTGAAGAAATGAGATACATGTTGATTAGTGACTTCCTGATGTTGGTGCATGTATCGAGAATGCTTTTCTCAGTTAATGTCAGCTACAAAATGTTCATCTCGCTGATTCTTTCCCTGTTTCTCTCTTTTTTTATTTTATTTCTCGTTTTTCTCTCTGTCCTCCAAACATTCTGCCAACATATTTGCATTTTTCTGTCTTCTGTCACGCCTTCCCTCTTTCTTCTCTACATCTGTCATCCATGTTTTGTTTTTTTTGCCTCGCTGCAAACATCAAGGCATTTAGATATCTTAAATCATTTAAACATGATTCACACACACTCACACACACACACACACACACACACACACACACACACAGATACATTCAGGAATGTGTCAGCTTTGTCGGGACAAGACAGGGATGTAAAACAAGACAAGTTTTTCTCTGCCTGAAGCCACTAAAGATCACAGCACCTGGCACACACACACACACATCAATCAGTCATCAGTGATGGATGATCAATAAACATTTCATCTGCTTACAGATTGAAATTCCATTTAGGTCAAAGATTTCGGCTTTATTTTGACAGTTTGATTCTGTTATTTTATTTATCAGATGTAAGAACAACGTCGTCGGCCGTCAGTGCGACCGCTGCGCTCCTGGTTTCTACGGTTACCCCAACTGCAGGCCGTGCGACTGCAACGAGGCCGGAACCGAGGAGGACGTGTGTGACTCCTTCACGGGACAGTGTCTCTGCAAGGTGAGGCGGCACACACACACACACACACACACACACACACACACACACACACACAAACACTCACACACACACCTCCTGCACTCTCAGTGTGTTCTGATCCGCTGTGTGTCCTCCACGCCTGCAGGAGAACGTCCAGGGTTCTCGATGCGATCAGTGCAGAGTCGGCACGTTCCACTTGGACCCGACCAACCCGAAGGGCTGCACCAGCTGCTTCTGCTTCGGAGCCACGGATCGATGTCGCAGCTCCGACAAACGACGCACTGAGGTACGTCCGTCAGTTTAAACTCCCTCCACGCTGTTAAAGGAAGTCTCTGAAACCAAACTGACTCCCGCTCAGAATTCAGACATTTCTGCCGTCTTCCATCTCCTCTCCTGTAGATCATGAACATGGAGGGCTGGGTGTTGCTCGGAGCGGACAAACAGGAAGTACCGGTCGTAGTGTATCCCGGTCAGGATCTCGTAGAGGCCGATCTCAGCGACGTGCCCGACGTCTACCAGGACCTCCACTGGCACGCTCCCAAGACTTACCTGGGAGACAAGGTGAGAGAGCAGGGACGACCCGTGGAGAGGTTCTGTTCAGCTGAAAACACTCGAGGAGGAAAACAGAAGCAATATTGGTGGATTCATGAAAATATGCGCATTTGAGTTTTCTGCATCGTTAGAGGATTTTTTGTGGCTCAGAGATAAATGATTGACATTTGTTTTGAATAATCTTTGCGCTCCAGTTAGCAGGTGAGATTTTTCCACTGAATATCAACTTCAGCGATAGTTGTAACAAGTTAGACATGATGAGGCGGAGAGAGCCGTCTGTCTCTTTATGTAGCAGTGAAGGTTGACTGAAGATGATACTTGAGATGTCAAGATTTCATGATAGATATTCAAAATAAATCCAGAACACGCAGAGAGAGATCACGAAATCAGGGTTTGTTTGTGTCAAAGTAAGACAAAGTTTTCCTGTTGAGGGTTGGACTTTTTTTTGCTCGAGGGACTCAGTGAACAAAACTCTTTAAAAATGTTATTAAGAAACTGAAATACAAGTGTTTGTTTCTGAAGAACAAGAACTTCTAGAGGGGCGAAAGTTCACAAATAAAAACTGCAGATAAAGTTTCAGTTCTGATGTCTAAACAATTTACTTTTACAAATATGATTTATTTCTACAAACTCTTTTCTGTTTCCTTTCAACCAATAGTTTGATATTTTTGGGAATAAAATGATTTGCTATTTGCCGAGAGAGGATGAAGAGGAAGATCAGCACCGCTCTCGTGTCTATGCGTTAAATATAAGCTATAATCAGGTGCGGGTTAGCTTAGCTTAGCTGGTTCAGCACGTAAACCTCTTTATAAACTATAATCACACACGTCAATCAACGTTGTTCTCGAAAGATGCTTTAACTTCGCCTCGCCTTCGCTCCGTGACTCACCGGTGGAGATGATACGAACACGTTACACAACACGAACACGCAGACAGTCGCGTCTCTCCGTCCTGATCCGGAGGCTCAGACGAGATGTTTGGATACAGATCAGTGTTTCGTCTTCGACGTCCTGCTGCGCTTCATGAAGCCGCTTCAAACGCCAGCTCTGCCAAAACCTGCACGGTTACCATAGGAATGAAAGCACGCGGGCCTCAGATCGTGTTTCCGTACAGTCTGAATGTAATCCATTGTTGTCTGGATTAAGCGAGAGATTAAACCTCTGTGTCTGTGTCTCCCTCCGTATTTATGTTTTCAGTCTGTACTTTCCTCCTCAATTCCTTTTTGTAGTTTCAGTTTGTTTTTTCATCTTAAAACCAGCGTTTCCTCCCCCCAGGTCTCGTCCTACGGAGGTTCACTGAGGTATCGTCTCCACACTCAGACCATGAGAGGCGACGTGTTGTCTCTGCCTGCAGAAGCCTCCAGGCCGGACATCATTCTCAAGGTGCACAGCACACACAAATACCCCCGAAACTGAGTCTCAGTAGAAACATACACAGACACGCAAACATTCAGACATAGAGATTAATAATGAATCCTTTGCCTGATGAAATCCTCTCTTTGTCGTCGTCCTGCAGGGTAACCAGATGACCCTGGTGTTCATCGAGAGAGAGTACTCCTCACCTGAGGATCCTCACCTGGGAATCGTTCACATGGTGGAGGTAAATTCTTCTGCACGCACCATCACAGGTTGTTTAAGCTGCAGCCCACGCAGACCGGCAGCAACATGTCAGATCTGCTCCAAGAGATTGTTGTCGAGGGAAACGTGGTTTTAAACTGTGAGGTGGAAACAGGAGACGGGAAAAAGATTTAGCAGTTTTCTGACCTCAGGGTTGATTTATCCTCTCCGCTACCTGAAGCTGCTCGTATCGGTTTAACCAGAAACAGACGGGACGTCGCTCTCGCCAAATCCACCAAACTCCCTTTAAAGAAACCGTAATTATCTCAGCATGAACCACACACTTCATTTAAACTCCACAGAAGCAAAGTAGCACTTAAGAACCTGTTCGAACAATCAACAACTCTGGTTCACAGAGTTAGATGTGAAAATATCGTGGAGGGAGCGAGACGGAGGGCATCAGAAAAGAGTTTAACTGGAACGATGAACCCAGAAGTTTTATTTTGATTCTGAAAAGTTTGAACAAAGTTTTACAATGTTAAAATGACTGTTTTTATAAATGGAGTTTGGTGGATTTGAACGACAGAGCAGCTTTCTCTGTAAGAAGAAGATGAATCTCTGCAGGGACACTTAGAGCAACGATCTGATGCTCTCGGTGACTAAAACAAAACGTTGACGATCGATGTGGAAACTCTTCCTCCTCTTTCCTCTCAGGGAAGCTTCCGTCACGCTCAGACCGGAAACTCGGTGTCTCGCGAGGAACTGATGATGGTTCTGGTCGGTCTGGAGTCCCTGCAGATCCGAGCGCTTCACTCCCAGTCGGCTCACTCCGTGTCGCTCCGCGGCGCCGTGCTGGAGGGCGCCGAGAACCTGCCCGACGGTCGCCATGCCAACAACGTGGAGATCTGCATGTGTCCCGCCAACTACCTGGGCGACTCGTGTCAGGTGAGGGAACCGCCAGGAGATTCAGTCGGCTTTTTATTATCAGATCTCCAGTTTTATGTTAACTTGAAAAACATGATGATGTTTTTAAGAAGTTAGTGAGTCAAGAAAGTTAAAGAACATCTTTAAGTTTATTTATGGTTTTGTGACACTAAACATGTTTGTAGAAAACAAATCAAGACACTGGAAAGAGTTTTATAATCAACAGAATCTGTGATAACAAAAAATCTGGTATGTGTTGATCTGAATCAATCAACAGTTAACTGTTTGGTAATCAGTTTATTCAGGTATTTCTTAAGTAGAGTCGTTTTTGGGTTGTTTTTTTCAAGCAAAAATGTAAAAATGTTCTAGTTCTGATAATTTAAATTAATATCTTCAGTCACAAATTTGCACATTTTTGGGAGTTTTGGACAAAACAAGTAATTTGACGACAGCTTGCAGCCTGGAAAACTATGACAGACCGTTTTTTTAAATTATCTTCTGGCATTTTTATTGAAGAAAAGACCAAAACATCAGAGCAACACAAGGCAGATTTATTTGTATAGCACATTAAAAACACAATTTACTATTCAAAGTGCGTCACATAGACAAAAACTGACATTTAAAAACATTAAACAATAAAAAAAAAGTTAAATAATATGTTAAAAACTAGATAAAATAAGTAGTCAGAAGATTAATCATCAATCAATAATGTCAGTATTCGTCTCCTACATGCTGATGATGTTTCCTGTGTCTCTGTAGAAATGTGCTCCAGGTTACTACAGAGACACCATCGGCCTGTTTCTGGGGAAATGCGTCCCGTGTAACTGTAACGGACACTCGGATCAGTGCCTGGACGGTTCTGGAATCTGTGTGGTGAGAAACTCTTCATCTCTTCTTGATATCGTTCCTCCTCTAATCTTGTTTTTGTTAAAGCTCAGTGTCACGGCCGTGTTCTCCTCTCCGACCATCAGGGCTGCCGCCACAACACAGACGGCGACCACTGCGAGAGGTGCCAGGGCGGTTTCCTCGGCAACAACACTCTTGACGGACAGGCGGTGTCGTGCTCCAGTTGTCCGTGTCCTCTGAGGGTCCCGTCCAACAAGTCAGTCCAGTTTTACAGTCTCTCTGTCTGTTTCCTCCTCTGGGTTAGTCCGCGTCTTCTCTCATAACCAAACAGATATCGTACGAATAACGTCTTGTGTTTTTGTTTTTCTCCGTGTAGTTTTGCAGAAGGTTGTGAGAAGAAAGGCGACAGGATGCAGTGTCTGTGCATGCCGGGCTACGCCGGGCCGCACTGTGAGAGGTGAGCAACCACATTTTCAACTTACGTTACGAAGTTTAAACGCATCAGGAAATGACAAGAGAAAACCTTATTAAAAACCACGTCCTGCTTCGTCTCAAACTCAGGTGCGCCCCTGGTCACTACGGCAACCCCATGGTGCTCGGCAGCACGTGCCAGCTGTGCCACTGCAACGACAACACCGACCCCAACATGCTGTTCACCGACTGCCACCCGCTGACCGGAGAGTGTCTGAGCTGCATGCACAACACGGCCGGGCCTCACTGCGACACCTGCGCACCTGGTTACCACGGAGACGCCATCACCGCCAAGAACTGCACCAGTGAGTTCAGCTTTGGGTTCTATTCGATCTATTCAGGCTGTTTAGTTAAAGACAGATAACTGCATGATGGATTCAAGTCGTTCAAAGATTTTTCTGCAAATTAAAAATCGTTTTTTTCTCTTCATTGCAGAATGCGACTGTTCTCCATGTGGCACCGAGTCGTGTGACCCTCACACCGGACAGTGTCGCTGTAAACCTGGAGTCAGCGGGCCGCGCTGTGAACACTGTGTGGTGAGAGGAGTTCTGTCCTTTATTTAACATTTGAGTGTGTTTTTTCGTTAAAGTCTGACATAACGAGACGCGTCGTGTTGTGAGCAAACAGACAAACTAATCCAGGAAATGTTGCACTCTGTCGTCTGCCTTCCTCTCACCTCCTGCCTCGACCTGAATCTGTTGTTCTTCAGGGCGGCATGTTCGGCTTCGAGTCCTGCAGCGGTTGTCGTCAGTGCGACTGTGAAGCCTCTGCAGCTCTCGTCCAGCCGTGCAACCCTCAGAGCGGTCAGTGCGCCTGTCAGCCCGGAGTCAACGGACCGAGCTGCAAACAGTGTGCTCCCGGACACTGGGACTACGGACCCAACGGGTGCAGGAGTGAGTGAATACTGAGGCTGAGCAGTGGCTACTTTTATTTTATCCCAACTTAACTCGAGTTCTCTCTCCAACCCGCTCAGAGTGCGACTGTAGAGGAGGTTCCTGCGACCCTCGCACAGGAGAGTGTCGCTGTCCTGACGGCATGACGGGAAAACAGTGTGACGCCTGCGCACAGAAGTACAGCGTGCCTGTCGACGGCCACCACGGCATGCACTGCGAACGTAAGTCTAAACGCTCACATATTTTAGAAGTGAACAGAACGGTTACAAATTCCAGGAAAGGGGAAATAAATGGCGTGTGTTCCCTGCAGCGTGCGACAGCTGCGTCATCGTCCTGTTGGAGGATCTCGACAAAATGAACGACGACTTCCAGTCAGTCGCCGATCAGCTGAAGAGTCTCAACGCCAGCTCCATGGCCTGGGCTCAGCTGAACAACCTCAACAAGACTCTGGAGGACGTCGCTGTGAGTGCACACACACACACACATACACACTTTAAAACTAGTTGGTGTGATATTGCAGAAAGTTGTTAAAACACATCTTCCCATGATTCTCACAGCGGGCCGTAGAGAACTACAACAGCACGCTGGACGAGAGCCGGAGTCAGGCCGACATGCTGGACGCTGAGATCATGAACATCAACGATGACATCAATGAACTGCAGGACAAGGTGACCACACACACACACACACACACACACACTTTCCCAGGCAATCTGGATAACATGCATATCATTTATTTGAGGTCGTTAGCGGATCCTGACTGAAAAAAGTGGATCTCTGAATATCCGTCTATCTGTGAGATCGTTGAGTTCAGACAACAAAAATATTGTTTATAACATTTGTATTCTCCTTTTGGGAGGTGATTAGAAAATACTTTGATGATTACTGTGATTTTAAGTTTAAAGTTTTAAGGAGTTACATCCTTTCTTATTAAACACCAGAGAAAGTGAGAAAACCTGAAACCTTTTTTTTCTACCTCTCCTGCAGAAAAGCAACAACTATTTCTTTTTTTTTTAAATATTGAGGAAGAGTCTCCAGTTTTTCATCATCATAAATGGTCTGTTTTCATGTAGCAGTGAGCGTGTTGTGACATCTTTGGTGTTTTTCAGGCGATGGGGATGGTCGACCGGGTCGGTGACCTGCGGGACAATACCAACAACACACACCAGAGGGCAGAAGACCTGCTGTCGTTCATCAACAACATCACCATGGACATAAACGGTAGGACGACGAAGAAAAAACGCTCTTCTAAACCTCTAACAAACATTTACACCTTTGTTAGGACTGTTTTTCTTTCTCTGCTCGTCGACTGATCAGGTCTTTGTGATGCTGAACTCTCTCCACAGATATCATGCTGATGGCGAACCGGTCTTCACTGAACGAGACGGAGGCAGAGCAGGACGACGACGAGCGCGAGAGGAAGATGAGGGAGGTTCAGGCCATGCTGAGGGAGATGAGATACAGAAGCTGCGTGGGACAGAAGAAAGTGGCCAACAAGGAGAAGACGGAGGCGGAGAAACGTGAGTTTATCCGCTCCGTCAGCGCAAATTGTAGCTAGCAGATCGTAGATGTGATCGTCTCACTCTCTGCGTCCTCTGCCAGTGCTGGATCGCGTAACTAAGGAGCTGGCGGGTCGTCAGGGAGAAAACAACGACTTGGCCAAAACGATCAGAGACCGTCTGACCCGCTTCAACTCGGAGATGATGGATCTCCGAGACGCCCTGAACGAAGCCGTGAACAACACCGCCAGAGCCTCGGAGATCAACAACATCAACGAGAAAACCCTGGAGGACAACAAGGTGAGCCGGGAGATCAACATAGAGCGGTAAAGAGAGGGAGTAAGAGGACGATGATGGAAAAACACTGACTGTGTCTCTGTCACAGAGGAAGATGGAGGACCTGCTGGAGAAGCAGAAGGAGGTGAACGAGCAGCTGCAGATGGCTGAAGATGACGTCGCTCAGGTCAACGACGTGCTGACGATGCTGCACGACTCCAAAGAGGTGAGAACCAACAAACACACACACGGCAGTATTTCCTGTCACACACCTGCTGTTTCAACTCCGCTTTTCAGGACTAAAGGTGTTTTTAAAGGGACAGTTCACCCCTCTTCCTGTCTAATCTGAATAAGTAAAAGGCAGGCAGAGACTGGAGGTGATGACGATGTAACAGAGTTCCTTATCTGGACTGGAAGTAGAGATGTTGCAGCTGTTCTGTTCGTTTCTCTTTGACGCTTTAACGTCTTTCCCAGGAGTACGAGCGGTTGGCGGCCAAGCTGGACGGCGCCCGGACACCGCTGGCAAAGAAAGTGCAGGACTTCGGTTGGGTCGACTCCAAGATTCCTCTGGTGGAAGAAGCAGAGAAACACGCTGAGCTGCTGAATGCTTTGGCCATGAACCTGTCCAGGTAAACGACTGATCAGTAAAGATGTTCCGTAAGGAAATTCCTTCAAAATGACAAATTCAGTCGCAGATAAACGTACTTGATCAGCAACGTCTGATCGACTTGTTCCTCTCCTGTCTCGTGAAATCCATGAGTGAGTTGTTTTCTTGGTTTGTTTGCAGTTTGGTTGAAGAAGCCAAGAAGGACGGATTTGTGGACGTAACACAAGCTTACAACAAGATCATCAACAGCATCAAGGAGGCAGAGGAGGCCGCCAAGATGGCCGACAAGGCCGCTAACGACACCCTGGAGGTACAAGACGCGCACAGAAACACTGTTATTGTTCCTCATGTGTGCGCAAATTAAAACTACCTTCACGGCTGGCTTTAAATAGTCTCTTTGTTCCTGTCAGGCTTGTAATATTTGTGTGTTTGTGTGCAGAACATAAAGGACCAGGACCTCAGCCAGCTCGCCGATTCTCTGAGGAACCACAGTCTGGAGCTGAAGGACGAAGTCGAGAAGTTAGATGATGAGCTCAACAATGGTAAACAACACACATCTCTGCCTCTTCTTTATATAAGTGGTTCATGACATCATATGTCATATTACATCAGGTAAAAGTCGGGTGTTAAATCTTCAGTTTGGATGTTTCAGTTGAAATGTTTTATTTTTCAGACCTGAAGCCGCAGCTGGAAGACGCTGCGCGCCGGCTGGACGACGCTAAAACCAAACAGGCTGATGTGATGAAGGACCTGGTGACGGTTCAGAAGAACCTCAACTTCACTCTGAGTACGCACGTCAAACACACGCATCAGCAAAATAACTGATGTCTTAAAATAAAGAAAACGGTGATGAAGGAATCAGACGTGGATTCATCTCATTTTCTTCCGTCCTTCATCTCTGCTGTGACAGATGTGAGTCAGGAGATCAGCGATGCGAAGCGTGCGGCGGATGTGGCGAACACCACGGCCACGCAAGTCAACGATGACCTGCGTCCCATCAAAGAGCAGCTGGACCAATGGCAGCAGACCTACGGAGACGCCAACGCCACCAACGATGACATCAACAACGCCCTGATGGAGGCCAACAAGACCGGTAGGAGCCTGAAGAAGAAGAAGAAGAAGAAACAGACTTATTTAATTTACTGATTTCCTCCCATCCTGTCTCCTGCCACTCTTCACTCTGTCCTGTCCAACAATGTCATGATAAGCAAACTATTAAATAAATCATCAACATGCAAATGAACGAGTCGTTTAACGTGACTCTCGTCTGTCTTCAGTTCACTCGCTGGGCGAGACGATTCCCATGCTGATGAAGAAGCTCGACAAGCTGCAGAATCACTCGGCACAGATGCCAAACATCTCCGAGAACATCGACCGCATCCGTCAGCTCATACAGCAGGCGCGAAACGCCGCCAGCAAGGTACGCACACACACACACACACACACACACACACACACACACATAATTAATAACGTCTGTCTTCCAGCAGCCTCTAATGTTTTCGGTGCCCTTTCTCCTCCACTCTCCTCCGTCCAGGTCGGCGTTCCCGTGAAGTTTAACGGCGAGTCGAGCGTTCAGGTCCGTACTCCACGTAACCTCGCCGACCTGGCTGCCTACACCTCCCTCAAGTTCTACATCACTCTGCCGGAGGCGGCCCGAGCGAGGCGGCAGGACAGCAGCGTCAAACAGTTTGTCTTCTACCTCGGCAACAAGGATGTAAGCGTCACCACGGCAACCGAGGAGCTCCTTTTTTGTGCTGTTTTAACTGTTTTATCTGATGTTTTTGTGGCAGTTTGGTGTTTGTAGTTCATTTCTGTCCGTCTGGTGTTTGTAGTCCAGTAAGGATTTCCTGGGCATGGCGCTGGAGGGGAAGAAGCTGCGCTGGTACTTTAATGTCGGAGGGGGAACTGCTGAAGTGGTGACGAAGGAAGACGTCAAGGCTGATGGAAACTACAACAGTATTGTGCTGGACAGGTAAGACACCCACACACACAACAAAAAATGGATACATACATAAATACGTGACAGACATTTACTCACGAAAAATGTTATTCTCATGGAGAAAAAAAAACCTACACAAATAAATAAAACAACTCATCTGGAAAACACTCCAAAGAAATTCCCAGAAATAAATCAGGACAAAATGTTTTCAGGGAAGGAAATTTCCATATTAATATCTTTCTTTCCATGTGTGTGAATGCAGGATCCTTCAGTACGGCAAGATGTCCATGTCTTCAGACGGAACTGAGTGGGATAAAATCAGCTCCATCGTCGACGTGGAGGCTGCAGGAGATCAGGGGCTGCTCAACCTCTTGACCAACGACACTGTTTTCTATGTGGGAGGATACCCGAAGTCTTTCAAAGTAAGAGCACAGGGGGGATTTGCTCAGTCATGGTGAGAGTCGGAGCATTCATGCACATCCAGTACACATCTGCTGGTGCTGAGTCGTGTGTTCAAATAGCACATTTATCGTCCAGCTCCTCATCTTTATTCTCTTTGTTCTCCAGCCGCCTGCTCCGCTGGCTCTGCCCAACTTTAAGGGCTGTATTGAGTTGGACACGCTCAACGAGGACGTGCTCAGTCTGTATAACTTTGAAAAGATCTTCAATCTCAACACCACAGTGGAGAAACCGTGTGGCAGGTAAGGTCATTTATTTTTCCGTAGACATTCACTTTTCTGCTTTTAATTGGGAAAATAAATAGTTTCATGTCCTCTGTTGTGATTTGATCACATTATTTTCGTCTCTCTTTTGACTGAACTCGCTCTCACATTTTCTATTTTGTCTTCATAATGGATTAAATCAGGTTGAAGGCCGTGCAGACCAGCGCCTGGGAGAGCGACGCAGCGTATTTCGACGGCAGCGGCTTCGCTGAGATCACCTTCGCTGGCGAAGCCACTCGTGTGCAACGTTTTGACCAGGAAGTCAAAGTGCTGTCACACAACGGAATCCTGCTCATGCTGCATAACGGGGTGAATGCTTCATTCATTATATCAGATTATAAATGTTCTCGTGTTTACCATCGAAGCTCAAACTGTTTTCTCTTCACGTGTCCATCAGACGAGGTTCCTGTGTCTGGCGGTGCTTCAGGGAAGACTGAAGGTTTTCTACGATTTCAACGACAAGCTGGAATCTCTGGATCCTAAAAACCCTGAAGATGAATCCCTGAAGATCAGCAACGCTCAGCCCGTCTCTGTAAGTCTGCCGCGTCTGTCACTGTCTCTCCGATGCGTGCGATACATTCTCATGACTCCTTTATGTAAAGACGTGACAGTTGAGGGAACTGAGATCCTTAGAGGGCAAATCAGCAACATGATTTTATTCTCAGATTTTGAATTTGGACTTCCTCAAAATTGTAACAGAAGGAAAGTCGAAAAATTTCTTGTTGAAAAGGGTCTTGGTGAAATTGTTATTCTTGGTATTTGAAGTTTTTTCTAATCTGTGTCAACGTTTGTCATGTTGTAGGTGGAGATCATCATCATGCGTTCAGCGCAGGTCCGTGTGGTGGTGAGGGTCAACCTTGCCGGTCTGTACAACCACCAGTTCAGCAAGGCCATCCCCGAGTTCGTTGGCAGCTACTACCTGGGAGGAGTTCCAGAGAGCAAGATGCCTGCCAAGTGAGCAGCACATAAACACACATAAACACAATGACAGCGCCTGTTTTTCATCGCTGAGTCGTACAGACTGAAACGTGCTGCAGATATTTGCGTTCATTCATTCTCATCTGTGTCTCTCTGCAGGTTGAAGTCTCTGTTCTCTAAGCAGGGATCTTTGAGGGGCTGTTTCAGGAACGTCAAGGCTGGCGGCTCTCACGTGGCCCTGAAGACGATGACGAGCTCCGGAGTCAGTTTCGGCTGCGACGACAGCCTGCTGGTAGGAAAACCGTCCAACACGCTCAAACATTAGTCATCGTCTTTGCTGCTGTCGGTTGCCTTATTTCGTTTTTAAACCACTCTTTCAGTTTGTGTTAATCTGCTGCGTGTGTGTGTGTGTGTGTGTTCACTCAGGTGGCTCGTGAGGCTCATTTCTCCGGTCAGAGCTACCTGAACTTGGCTCTGACAGGTGTTCCCACCCTCAGGAACAACTTCTACGTCAGCTTCAGCTTCAGAACCGAGCAGAAGGAGGGACTCATGTTCTACCACCAGGATCAGGTCGGACAAGCGTCTCATATTGTCCTTTTTTAATTTGTTTCTGCAGACTGAGCTGCTGCTGCTCTTTCCTGCTCGATACGTTTTTTAAAAGTGTTTGTTTTTGGTGTAGGACGGCGTGTGTCAGGTGTTATTGCAGGAGGGCTACGTGGTGGTGAGAGCCGGCAAGAGTGATATTAAGACACAAAAGACGTACAACGATGACAACAGCCACTACGTCGCTATCTACATCGAAGCCAACATGTAAGTCTCACGTGTCTTTTTCCTTCCACGATGCCATCACACTTTGGAACATATTCAGTTGTAAAGAAACATTTATGCTCCACCCTTCAGGATGCGTCTCTACATGGATGATGTGCGTGAGCGAGCACAGGAGGGCATCTATGTGGACACCAGAACTTCCAGCTCAGTGGGAAACACCTTCCTGGGTGGGATGCCCAACCAAGGCCTCCAAAACCTCACCGGATGTATCAGCAATGTTTTCATCAAGAGGTGAGATGAGTAGAGATCAGCAGGAGCAACACAGTTCACTGAAAACCCTCGACATCATTTCATCACCCGAGAAATTCCGTCCACAGATCCAAAGATCAGGAGAAGGTGGAGAGAGTTGACGAATTAAAAACATTTTAACTTTTTGTCTGCAGTGACGGTGATAAGAAGGTTTTGAACCTGCTGGAGGCAAAAGAAAACGTCAACGTTCCTTTCGACTGTCCTGCTGCCAAGAAGCCTCAGCAGATCATCGCCGCCCCGCCGAAACACAGCAACAAACCCAAGGTACACACTCACGCTGCTGTTCCCACAAACAGGAAGCAAAGCAGTGGAAAAAATATGTTTTCTCTTTGAAAAAAAGATTATTTTTCATTCGGTTTCACATGACAAAAGAAATAATCTCACACAAGGAGGAAAATAATCTCCTGCTGGGGGAAATCACTTTGTTTCTCACATGAGAAAAACTGACAAAACTTAGTTTCAGCTTGTTTTCCGCCTGTCAAAACACAAAAGAAAAGACGTTCCCTGGGGAAAATTGTTCTTTATCACATTTTCACAGATTTATAAACATAAAGGAACTTTATGAAATTATCCTGGCAACAAAAAAACATTTCAACCAGTTTTCCCATCTGTGAAAATGTGTAAAAATAAAAATCCAGGAGAAAAAAATTAAATTCCAGGAGATTTATATATGAATTTGAATTATTTATTTAATTTTTTTCAGGATCAGGATTTTTTTTTTCTTTCAATTCTGAAACTTTTTTAATTAAGTTTGAAAAAAATATTCCCTCAAAATGTTTTTTTGTTGTGTTTACTTGGTATCAAACATCAAAACAAAAAATCTTCTTGGGGATTTTTTTTTTCATTACATTTTCACACAAAAAAAATCCTCATTTGCCCCTCAGGGCTTCCGTAGAACACAGACAGAATCCTGTAACAAGATACGATTCTCTCTCTCAGGGAAAGCACAAGAAGCCGTCGGGGTCTCGCAGTCGTAACACCAGGGAGTCGTGTCAGGCCGAGCGGTCGGACCAGGAGGCCGGAGCGACGCACTTCAGCGGCTCCACACACGGCTACCAGAGATTCGACTCTCTGCCCAGCTCGCTCAGCTCCATGTGAGGGTCACACCAACTGTCAGATAAAGCTCACGCTTCATGTGACCTGAGGCCATTTAATCACACTCTGTCTCTGCAGGCCTCACATCTCCATGTCGGTGAGGATCAACTCCTCCGACGGTCTGGTGCTCTATGCGGCTGGCGGGCAGCGCGGCGCTGTGATGTCACTCAGCGTGTCAGACGGCCACCTGCTGCTTCTGCTGGACGGAGGGAAGAGGAAGGCCAGCCTGCGGAGCCGCAAGAAGTACAACGACGACCAGTGGCACACGGTGAGGTCGCACGCCGGGGTCACGCCACAGAGTCACCACTTAGTCTTTCGCCCTGAATTTCTAACCCGCTCCGCCTCCGTCTGTGTGTCGCTTCAGGTGTTTATAAAGCGTGAAGGAGAGAAGATCAGTCTGATCGTGGACGGGATCAGCGCTCAGTCGAAGAGAATCCCCGGAGGAGACCGGACGCGTCTCACCGGGCCTTTATATGTGGGAGGAGTCCCGGCCTCACTGACGGTAAAACATCCGGACTTCACCTCACACACGCGAGGTTCAGATACACAGCTGAACGCCACATTGGGTGAATCATGAATCATGTGTCTGTGTTGTTCTGTTATAACCTTCAGGCTCCGGGCTCTGGTGGTTTTGTTGGTTGCGTCAGGGACTTGGCGCTGAACGAGGCCCCTGCAGGGAGCCCCGCCCACAGCCAGGGGACGGTGCCCTGCTTCCAGGACCCTCTGCAGCCCGGAGCGTATTTCTCCGGTCAGGGAGGAAACATGGCAATAGGTGATTATCATCGCTCTTCTTCTGTGGTTTTCCCTGTTGGAGTCGTGCTGTGCTGAAGGCTCTCGCTCTCTCTCTCTCCTCGCAGATGAGTCTTTAGTTCTGGGTCGAGATGTGGAAATCCAGCTGGAGGTTCGGCCCGTCTCGGACTCTGGGCTGCTGTTGCATGCTGGGATGTCAGCTGACCAACGCCTGAGTTTGGTCCTCAGCCAGGGAGAGGTGAGACCACAACAACACGGCGCAGTTTGTTTTGTTTCAGTCCTGTTTTTTAAGTATGTTCAGATATTTTTCTGCGACAGCAAATGTTTTTATATCATAAACAAAGAAAACCTGTAAAAGTGTTTAATTGTGTGTGTGTGTGTGTGTGCGTGTGTGTGTGTAGGTGACTGTGTCAGTAAACACCGGCAAAGGTGAATTCTCTACCTCCTTCACACCTGAAGAATCTCTCTGTAACGGCCGCTGGCACACGATCACAGGTGGGTTCACGTCACCATCTTGTCTCTGAGTCTCGCTGTGTCGGTCTGCTGTCGCTCTGTGATGATGAAGCGTGTCGTGTCGTCTGTTTGTCTCCAGTGGTGAAGAAGAACAACGTCCTGCAGCTCCACGTCGATGCAGCCAGTGAGCACAGCGTCGGGCCCAAACAGAGCCGCTCTGCAGGGGCCAAAGAGACCGTTTACCTCGGAGGGGTGCCAGGTGAGCGCACGCACACACACACACTCACACACACACACACACACACACTTCTGTCTGTACACATTGCTTCCTGACTGGTGGAACTTCAATAGATCCTTTATTTCTTACAGACGGCCGTTCATGTGTTTCTACGGTGGCCCATTAAGTCAAAACTCAGCTGCATTTCAGAAGATGGGAGTGTTGTAGTGTTTTGTAAAGTCTTCTCTGAAATGTAGTTGTGTGTCTAAAATATTATTGTGTTTTGACCATCAGGGCCACCGTAGTTCACTCGTAAACCTTAATTTTCCTTTATTTGCAAAATAGTAACTTTTTTCCTCCAGTTATGGAAATGTTCTTGATTTGTGAGATTTGTTTTGTTCTTGTATGACTTTTCTTTTCTAGTGAAACTTATTTGCTTATTGTTTTTATTGTCTTCAAATTAACATATTGACGGAGATCAAGGTGGTGCGATTGATAACTCAAAGCCGGAAAGATATTAAATCTACAACAGTATAAAACTAGAAGAGTCAACCAATCATCATACATGTGAATTTGGAGATATTTCCAAATAATCCAAGTGTTTAGTTGATATTTCCTCGTCCTGTTCGGTGAAGCGGTCTGTCAGCTGCAGCTCTCTCTAACATGTTGTTCGTCTCTCTGTCCACCAGATGGCGTCACAGTTCCGGGTCTTCCTGCCGGTCTGCCAGCGTTCCACGGCTGCATCCGTCAGGCGTCGATCAACCACAGACCTGCCATGTTGTCCAAACCGCTCGCCGTGCACGGAGGCGTGGGAACGCAGGGCTGCCCGCCCATGTAGACACACACACACACACACACACACACACACAGTCTTATCCTCACATTCCCCAACTACAAATTACTGGTGGTGGGCGTCATGTTACTGTAGCTAATTTAAAATATATATATTAATATTTATTTTCTATTTTCAGAAAAATGTATATTTTATATTTTCCCATTTGTCGTTGCAGAGTTACTGGTTTGTTTTTGTGCTGCTGCAGTGAAAAACTGTCTGCACACAGAGATGCACTGAAACACGTCACTCACACATAAACTCCTATAATCAGAAATCAATGATGACACGTGTAGTATATTGTAAATAAAAACCCACGCAGCTTGATTTTTTTCTTGCTTTTTTTTTTGCAAACAGATGGTGAAAAATAAATTATGTTGATAATTTTTGTCCTTTTGGCTACAAACAAATTCAAGTTAATACTGTATGCGACTGTTTATCGTGCATCTCTAGCAGAGAATGTTAAGAATACCTACTGAGTCGGTACACTGTGAACACTGTAATGTATGAGCAACGTCCTCAGGCAGCACAGATGGGAAATGTTATCTGTAACGCGGACTGGGACTGGACGTCTGGGAATATCAGAGTTAATTAGGTTCAAGTCGTGCAAAGATGAATATATTTATCATTAAAAAGGGGCGAGAGCAGGCGTGTCATTGGCTGCTCCCTTAATTGTCTTGAGCATTAAGGTTTTAGTGTAAAAAGGAAGAATTCAACATTTTTAACGACTCGAGTTGTTTGATGACGTGAGCGCTGAAGTCGTTAACTCATTCCCACATCCCGTCCGTCAGCTCCCGTCCCAGTTTCAGGCAGCGTTTCTCTTCTTTATTCCGTCATAAATATGTACCAAACATGAGTGTGAAGCTTGTATGTAATATAACCACTTTTTTAAAAATTATGTCACAGAAAGAATAAGCTTTTTCCTCCTCTTCACTCCCGGCCCTCCATTGTGTTGTAAATGTATTTCTGAATAAAGTTTTTTTTTCATATAAACTTTACTCTTTAGTGTTTATTTCCCACGTGTAAAAGAAAGAAAGAAGAACCTGGAGTTAAGTTGTTTGCTAATATGATTTTTTTTTTTATTACCAAGAGAAAATCACAAAACATTCTGATAGAATCAGCACTGACAGTCTGTGCTGTAGTGTAACAGGAAGAAAATGTCAAACTTAAAGGCTTAATCCCATAACAGTCTGTTTAAGAAACTGCTTCCAAACTTTCAGAGTAAAAACGAACAGAACAGAGCCGTTGATAAACAGTCAACAAGGTGGTCGCAGTGGAAACAGCTCTGCTGACCTGAGTAGGAGCAGACGGTTGCCTTTGGTATAGAAACATGTTAAGACAACGTTACAGAAAAGAGGAGGTCGAGAAAAATACTGAAATTTAAGGAATCACAGATTTTTTACTGGGACTCAGTTGAGGCTAGCTGGTGCTGGTGTGAGCTCTAATCCAGACTCATGTCCTCATCGTCCTCCTTCTTCTCTTTGGAGTCTCCTTTGGTCCCCTGCATGGCTCTGGCAAACGCCTCCACATCTGACAAGGAAACACACAAATATATTTTAAAAATAAAGAAAAGAAACAGGTGGATAAGCAGAGCAGTGACAAAAACACCACAGGAGGGGATGTAAAGAATGACTGCATTAAAGAACAGTCACATTCTCATAGTTCAGAGTACATCAAAAAAATTAAATCTGGTAACTGGACTATAGTTTCGTCTGTGTCTCTCTCACCTCCTTTGTTGGCGGCATCCACGGCTTCTGCCGGCAGACCAAACTGACTCAACAGAGGTCCGAGCTGCCCGGAGGCCAAGGCACTGCTGAACATACCCATCGCCTGAAGGAGACACGAGTCACAGTCATCCAACACGACAGTTCGACATATTTATAACCTGATTAAATTAACTGCGGTAGCTTGTTTTAACTACCATAAAAATACAGCTTATATCTGGCATCAGTGTTAGTGACTGTGCACATGATTTTGATACATCTGTCTACTCAATAGTTTTTCTCTCGCTCTTTTCTGTGTGTGTGTGTGTGTGTGTGTGGTCAGTGCTGTCCCTCCTACCTGCTGGAACTGAGGTGAGTTGAGTGTGTTCTGGATCTCATCAGCACTCTGCAGTAAACTTTCTCCACTGGGGAGGAAGGGCAGGAGCCTCTGCTGGACCTCAGCGTTAGTCAGGATGGGAGCCATCATCTCTGGGGTGCAAACACTGGCCAGGTCGACTACAGGACAGGAGAGGAGCCCCTGTTAGTCTCATATAATGATGTGGCCGGGAAACGACGAAGTTCTGGATCAGAACCATGAGCCTGCCAACTCACCTGCTGATCCCTGTGCAGCCGCTGGGACGTTCATAGTTGCCAGGATGCTCTGGAGGTCACTGAGCTGGATGGGCTGATGGGAGGAAGGGCTTCCAACAGAGGCTGGGACCACTGGGGTCTGAGCTGCGGCTGCCAATGACGAGGTTATAAAATGTCAGAATTGGTGAAAAATGTCGATAAATGTTTCCCCAAAACCCAGGAGGACGTGCTCAAATGTCTTGTTCTGACCACAACTGAAAGTTAGTCAGTTTACTGTCATAACAGTAAGAAAACCAGAAAATATTCACATTTAAGGAGCTGGAACCAGATAATTTAAAACATTATGAAAATAGCTAAGATTAATTTAATAACTGACAAATAATTTGATACAGTGAGTATGAATCGGCAGGTGACACATGATGACAGTAGTACTTCATGTACCTGGTGTGGTGGGAGCAACAGTTGTGGGGGAGACAGCTGAGGCAGCGGGAGTCACAGGGGTGGTGGGGGCCTGAGAGGAGGAGGAGCTGGATCTGGGGGCTCCTCCTGATGAAGGAGTGGCTGCTGCTGATTGGCTCCGAGAGCTGAAGAGGAAGATGTAAGTTCATATCATATTTTTACATGTGTGCAATGACACTGGTGATGTGAAGGGATGCTGATGTGAGTGTCGTGTTCTGTCTCACCTGGATGAGGAGCTGCTGGTGGCGGGTCCGCCGCTGCCCAGCAAGTTGGCAAGTCCCGGTCCTGCTAGAGCTCCCAGACCTCCTTAGACAAAGAGAAACACGTCAAAAAGGGTCCAAACTGAGAACAAAGGTCTTCTTGGTATGTAGGAAAGGAAAGGAAAATAATCTGAACCTGTGAAATGAGATTTCAACACTAATAAAATTTAGTTCTTGAAATATCTCCAATACATTCTGTCACATTGGATAACGTACATGTCTACATGTCCACTTGAAGTGAAATTCTGTCAGCTGAAAAGAATCCCAGGTGATGTATTTTTAAAAATCGGAGGGACGGTGATGGTTGTTTTTTAAGGTTATTTCCTGCAGGAGACTGCTCTTCATTAAGAGATTCACATGTCTCAGTTGCAGTGAATGTCAGGATTTATACATGTCAAAGAACTATCCAGTGCTGCTTACCGAGTCCTCCGAGTCCTGTTGGTCCGATCAGCTGCATCAGCTGGTTGTGGCTCATGTTTCCCAGCAGGTTTTGCAGGCCTCCCTCTCCTCCGAGTGCGGAGAGTTCGTGGCCGCTGCCGCCTCCGCTGCCCGCCGCTCCGGGAATGGGAGGGTTGTTCAAGTACTCGTTCACCTTACGACAGAACTCCTCATCCTTGTCAGTCTTTGGCTCCTGACGGACATTGAAAAGAACGAGAATTCTGTGAAATCAGAGCTGAATTCTCCACAGACCAAATTACCAGTTATTCTTATCTGGTGACACGAGGCAGATCATTCAGATCACATAAAGAAGACAAATCTCCTCGCTGTAAACTTGCACTTTTGCTGCTCTGTGTCATAAACAACTGAATTCTAAATCTCTGAAAACTTTAATGAAGAATGCGGACCATCTTTTGATCCACAGGAGGCTACAAACATATTCATTCGACTGCTAAATTTCCCTGTGGACCGGACCAGATGAAAGCAGAAACCTACTGGTGACAGAATAGATTAAATGAGAGGCTGCCGTACAAAACACCCTGATTACAGCCGTGTCCACCCTTTCATCAGGAGTGTAATAATCTGTTATCGTCCATGCTCATCACACTTAATGCCTCCCACTTCATTTTACACTCAGTTTGCCTCCATTAAAAATCCATCAGCCTGCGCACAAATAGACATAGATGTCGCACATTCAAATAGATGGTCTCCATTTCTTCTCCGCTGAAGAAGCTGAGAAACATCTTCCTCTCACCTGCATCCAGAAGAACAGTCTCTTGGATCCGGCCTTGAACTTCAGCACATAGACACGTCCTGTGGTGCACTGGCTCACCCTCTTGAATTCACAGTCATCAGGGAAGATGATCAGGTCCTGGAACAGGGAAGACACAACATAAGTCATTCAACAGAGAGAGAGGGGCGAAACACTGAGGTTGCTCTGCCACAATAAATCATCATCAGCCGGTCACAGAGAGGGAAGACGAACGCAGCAACATCACTGCAGCTCTGAAATAAAGACACAGTCACCTTGCTGGCTCTGTGGACGGCAGGCTAAATGAGGATTCAATGTGTCAGCGATGCTTGTAGGAAAAGTGCTTGTATGTACAAATAAAGAATGAAAAGGAAAGGGGAAATGACAAACTGAGGTGACAGTTTATTTTTCATTGCAACAGCGCTGCTGCCACCACCAGAGTTTTCATTGTGGTATTTGTGGAATGTAAAACATCCCTGAAGACAGAAACATGTTCTGTCACGCTAATCAGACGAGTTGTAAACATTGGCACGCAAGTCTTAAATTATTAGGTTTATATGACCTAAAATAATCATATAAACAACAGAAAAGCATGGTTGGTTAATGTCCTTTGCACACAAACTTGTGTTTGCCTGATGAAGCACTGACACGTCAAATAAATGTATTTTTTCAAGTTAGACAGTCTGTGGGAGTTTGTTTGTCTGCAACATTTGATCCTCTCTTCCGTCTCCTACGCACCTGTCTCATGAACAGACGTTCAAAGCGTTCCTCTCTTCTTGATTTATCTCACTCCCACTAGAATCGCTGATTACTTGACGTATATGCAGATAAAGTTTGAATAAGAATTTACCAAATTCAACTTACTTCCTCCTGACAACAGCTAGAATGAAAACCGGAATTTTAGCCTTTGATAAAGAGTTAACAGAGAGATGCCAGGAAACGAGGAAAGAGAGCGATGTGGGGAAATGAAATGTCTCTGGCCTCACAAACCCCAGCGAAGCTGTGGCCCTTGATCAGTGCCTCAACTGTTGGACTGTTGGGGGTAAGAAAAACTTAACATTGCAACTCATAATTGATTAAATGCATGCACTAGTTTTAACAATACGTTCAAAATCTGTAGGTGCAACAAAATGTCCTCAAATATGACAGCTAGTTCTGCTAAGACATCACAGGAAAAGTTACACAAAAGTAACTTAAATCATTAGTTGTGGTTACTCACATCATCAACGTTCCCAGATGTCCTGTCCTTCCAGCAGAAGTGAATCAGGGAGTCGTCGGACTGCTGGATGTACACTGTACCCTTGCGTTTGTCTGGTGTCACTACGTTTCCCTTCAAGGTCATTTTACCAGCTCGAAACTCCACCAGGTACTTGCTGGAGCTTCCCCTGGAGCCACTCACAAGGCTTGGAAAGAGAGCGCCTGACGACATCTTTAGATCTCTTTGTAAACCAGCCTGAATACTGGAGGAAAAGAAAAAGATGTCAGGTTAGTAATATGATATGTGCATTTCACTATAGCATGATCATCACTAATAAAAGGAAGAAACACAAGATGGAAAATGTTGTGCAGCAGGATCACTTAAATTCCTATAGTATTGAAGACCAGATAGTCTCTATGAATTAGTGGGCAAACAGAAATATACCACTATCATAAATGCTTAAAAACATCAGTGTAGTTTGATAGTACAGCTATTAAAGTCATAGAGTAAACTAGCACAACCACAAACAAGACCAGTTCTTTGTACACATAACTTCACAAGTTGGCAGAAAAAATAAATCTCAGTTACATTTCACCTCCTAATTTACATACTTCTCGTGGCTACACTGTTAAAACAACCATTAATATTAGCTATTTAGTTACTTTTACTCGAAGTAAGAAACTTTACTCCTACTTTCTAAAAGCATTCTGTCTTATCTCACTTAATAACGTACAGTACGAGATTTGGCTGACATTAATACGTACTATAGAATAAGATACGTTACTTAAAATACCAAAAAATTAAATAACGTTAAAATCGGAAGCAGGCAAACTTAAACCCTGTCATAAAATCAAAATGTTAGCTAGCTTGCTAATTGCAGCTAGTACTGCAATTAGTTGAGCTGCGAAGGATTTGTCTAATTATTTAGTACAATAAAAACCTGTAAGCGTGATAACTGAACGTCACAAAAAAGTTTCATGAGTTTGTGAGCTGCTCGTTTACCGCAAAGACTTTTAAAAGCGAAGCTAACAAAAGTAGCAGCTAGCTAGCATTAGCCGTTGTCAGTTCTGCCTGTGTCATGCTGGTGGTCGATGCTAACGTTAGCCCGTGACTTAGCTAAACCGACGAGCGAGAGGAGGCCGAAATCTTACATTTTACCTGGCAAACTTAAGTCATTTAAAAGTCAACAATAACAGAAAACGTTGCATATGAGTCCCGCGTGAGCAGCTTTGTGTAAAACTGAAGTTTGGAACTGAAATGTTCTTTCAAATACCTTGATTTGTGTAGTGAAGAAGTCGCCACTAACTTTTCTGTTTGTTCGCTTGCTAGTAACGAAAGTGGCTTCCGTGTTGACTTCCTGTTTCAGTCCTGCGCGCGCCTGCTTGTCGTCGGCCACGCGCAGACGGTGAAAAAGTGGGAGGGTTTCCGCGCGACCGCTCTGCCCGGATTGACAGCTCGCGCCCTGCTGCTGCTGCTGTAGCCGTTAGCGCGGTGGCTGAACTAACGGCTGTTTGGATGGTTTAGCGGCGGAAAACAAAGCTGAACTGAGATGCGAGTGATATAAAAAAAAAAAAATCGAGTCACGCTTCACTTGAGACGAGAGAACAGAAGCTGCGCTGCTCGGGGGAGGAGAGAAAGGTAAGACATGCTCGGAGGTAGCCTGTGGGCTAACGTTAGTCAGCTTTGCTGCCCTTGGATTAGTTAGCGGGCTAAGTGCTAGCTGGCTTATTCAAACCAGGAATATCGCTGAAAGCAGGCTAGGCTATGGACTGGCTAACCAACATGGATGCTGTGTGTGTTCCTTTGATGCGGTGCCTGGAGATTATCCGCTTTAACCACGGTTTGATTCTCGAACCGACCGGTATTTTCTAGTTCGGTTGCCAGTCACGAACTGAGAGCCCAGGAGAGTGTGAGACGTTGGATCCCGAAGCGTCTCGTCGATTATTGTGTCTTTTAACGACTCTTGATTTAGTCAGTGTTCAGTAAAAAACAGTGTGAAGACATCACAGGATAAATCCGGATTTGTAGTCTGAATCCCAGTGAGGCACTGGTGTGTTTCTGAGCTCCTGTCTTTTGGAAATGTTGGAGCGACAGGTGCAACTTCCCCTGCAACTTCTTTTATAGCACGTCAACATGAGAGCCGGACTGTTTAAGAGTCTGAAGCTGAGTAGTTGAAATGATTTCCACTGTATTGTTCTCAGTGGGGCAGTTCCTATTCCTGGTGTGAGCGAATCTGAAATAGCTGGAGGAGAGCTGCTGTCTTTTCCTGTCCTCATGTGATGTGTATGTGGAGTGGCAGGTGGTAGTCTGAGCTGTCTGTGTGGGTGTAGGACAGAGCGTGTATCCTCATGGCAGAAGATGCTATAATCATTATATTATGACTTTAGTTTATTACACAGTTACAGGTTTGGTTCCGGTCACCAACAGTAGGAAATACATCCTTTATTTCACCTATTCAATCCCAACCCACTGAAGTCTTGTTTCATAACAACTTCCACCTAATCGTTTACAAATTTAAAGTTGCTGGTTATTTGTACTGGTTGTAGATTTCAGTGGAACAATCTAATGTGGTGAATGACATCACTTGTGTATGCATCACAGGGCTGCAGCGAACTCTTACTTTCATTATCGATTAATCTGCTGATTATTCTTGCACTTATTATACTGTTTAGTCCATAATATATAAAAAAAGTAAGACATTCTCTTTATACTTTCCCAGAGCCCAAATTGCTTATCTTTAACTCAAAGACCAAAGATTACTGATTGTACTGATACATCAGTTGGCAGATATTATTATCTGATACTCTGTCATATGTCAGCATCAGCTTATTTGTTGTCAGACAAGTGACAATATGCAAATAATATTTCTTATATTGCAAGAAGAGACGTTTAGGTCAATATATAACTATGAGATTCCCAGGAAAAAAGTGTCTGATCACCACATTTGAAGGATCATTGCAAAAAATATCCACAAATATATCTACATTGGATTTCTTACCTCCCTTATCGCCCCAAAAAATGTAATATTGCTCAGTCTTTAACATAAAGACAGGTACTTTATATACAGTCATCTATGTAGTTTGACACAGATCATTTGTACACATTTGTAAAATAATTCCTACTACTGAAAATGAATGAATGCTCTGATTAGTACGTAGCTTCAGCTGCATGACATACTGAACTGGAGTGTAATGACATTAAAAATGTTTTTGTCCTTAATTTGCATTATGAAAAAAATATGAGATATTGACGTATCTATAGCCATACACTAGAAAAAGGATGTACACAATCTGACATAGAGTGTCCTCGTCCAGATGCTGTAGAGGCTTTTTAGGAGAATGGGGTTATCGAAGACAGAGCATCTCCAGCTGCACAGGCAGATGGGGAAGTGTTTTAACAGCCATTATAGGTCATCTTCAGCCCACACTAAATTCAAAGGCATTACTAGCAATCGTCTGTTTAGATGCATGATATTTTCATTCATTAAATGCCTAAATGATGCATTAATTACATCAACTTCAAGGAGTCATCCATTCTGGCAAGTTATCCCTCTTTAAATGTGTCACACCTGAGTCAGCATTATGTTGCAGTACGTGACCGGGAAACATTTGACCAAATCATATTAATTTCTGAGTCAGCGGGTCTGTGTAAGGGTTCAGTGGATCGGGGGGGGATGGTGAGTGATGTCATCAGTATGAGCTCTGGTAAGCGGTCATCAGTGACTCACACAAAAGCCAGTCACATCAAATCAGGTTACACCTAGATAACAGAGCTGTAGTAGGTCAGAGAGGGGGATTATCATCGCTGCCGCACTGTAGCTCCACTGGGAAATATATGTCAGCTCACTGGTCATTCATTCTAGAAGGTGGAGCTGCAATAGGTTCTGTTATCCATTAGTCTCATTTTTTTTTATTGATTAGTTAATTACCCCTTAGTCTTTAAAATGTCAGCATCACAGTTTTCCAGAGCAATGTCCAATTTTTATTTTGCCATGATCGCAAAAGAGAAAAGCAGCAAATCCTCACATTTGAGGAACTCTGACCAAATCCTACAAAATAGCAACTTGTATCGTTTCTCTTTAATCAGAATGTATAAATGCAATTAAAGTTTTTTTCTACTTCATTTATATGATTTACTTTGCTCATTCTAAACTGCAGTAACATTAATTAGCGGTGGTGCTGTGAAACAGTTTCCTGTCAGAGTGTCTCTGCTGCGACCCTTGAAAACCTAAAATTATCCCCCAGCTGGGATTCCAGCTTTGGCTCACTGGTATTTGGTATTGATATTTCTATCCTCACATAGAAGGCTGACAGGGTTCGTATTCAGTCTCTGACATCAGAATGAATAACGAGCTGTAGATGACAGCAGGAGACAGAAACACATTATTCATGAGGGATTGATTTTCATTTTCCCACGCAATTAATGAAAAACCAAAGCAGTAGCCTGTATATCATTTTTTCCTTGAGTGTATGCCCATATGCTGTTATCTTTCAGTTCTTGTGAGTTTAAGTCTCATAGAGGGGTTAACACATTGCACTTACAGACATAGGCTTTCTGTGACTTCACTGCTTTGGCTTTCAGTCAGCTGTCCACATTTAAAATGCATTAATCTATGCTTTAATGTGACTTATAGAAGCTGGCGAGAAGTGCAACATTATCGAAAGTTTTAAGCCACAGAGAGCAGTGCAGTAGTGTGTAAATTCATGTAATGCATGTTGATGACAGGGATGCATTTCAGTGTTTTAGATTAATATTGAATGTATTTATTGCTCTGAGTCCAGGTGTGTGATATAAGAAATGGATGTCCAGTTAATGTAACTTGTCGCTGTGAATAGTTTGGTATATGTTGGTGTGTGGGATGGAGTATACTGTCAAAAATAGTGTAAATAATTGTTGAGTTAGTCACAGCTGAGCGTGACATTTCTGAAAGGCGGTGCACTTGAACAGTAAGTGGATTTACATTTTTGACATAACCTTATTGAGCTTCAGATCCACTGACGTCCACTTGGAAGACACAAGAAAAACACAAGTTTCTCTCATTGTTAGTGATCAGAATAGTAAAACTATCCCTGTAGTTTATCGTCTACAGGTGAGAACGTCCTCCCTGTCAGACAGCTACAGATCCCCTGGAGGAAACAGGCTGTGGCTGCGGTTAGCCTCCAGTCATGTGTCCTGCATGAGTGTGTCCTTTGGACAGCATGGTGCAACAGTCCTGTGATCAAAAGTCACATGGGACTGTCAAACATTCACCTTCAGTTTCCCTTCTCCTGTTACTTTACATTTTCTCTTTCTCTTTCTCACTCTTAACTAATGCCTTCCTTCTTTCTTTCTTTCTCTCTGCCAGTCCATCGCTCTCTCTCTGACCCTGCTGTCTCCCCTATGTCTTCCTCTGTCTTTCCATCTTCATCACTCTCTCCCCCCCTCTTTCATTTCCGTCCTCCCTCTCTGATCTTTGACAGTGATTTGACATAGATTCGTTCTGCTGGATCATGGATGTTCTCTCTGCAGCGCCGTCTCTGAAGTTCGTCTGTGAAAGTACCCAGTTGCGTGATAAGGAAGCTCTGATGTGATGTGAGAGTTTCACAGAAAACTTGTTAATGGAGACACAGTTTGTCCAGGCACTCTGTTTTATCAAGATTTAGAATAGAACACTATTTTTAGCAGCGCTGGTTTCTCACCTGACTGATACAACCACATTCTTCTCTTGTTGAGCACTCAGCCGTTCTGCCAAGCAGTCAGTCATATTCCTGCCTTGCCCATGAACATATTTTATTATAATGTTTCTTCCATAAAATGTAAAAAACATTCTTTGAAATTCTCTTTACAATGTCCCAGAGCCCAAAGTGACATCTTCAAATGGCTTCTTTTGTCCAACCAACGGTCCAGAGTGTTTATTCACCCAATCAGCAGGATCAGAGCAGAATCTGATGTGACTCCAGCTGTTTATTCCTACTATATTCTGTCTTTGAACCCAAGTCTATAAATAGATATACAAACATTTCAAAGCTGGAACATTCTTTCTGTTGATAACATGCCAAAATTGTACTGATTTTCTGTCAGTATATTAATCAGAATCAGAAATCCTTTAATGTCCCGCAGACGGGGAAATTTGTTTGTCCCAGCAGCCAAACGACAGAATATTTCAAAAGACAAAACTAATAGCCAAAATAAACAATATAATTCAAAAAGTAAGAAATAGAATAGACATATATACATATAGGCATTGTATAAACATTTACATATTACAACTTATCAAACTCATAATAGAATAAATGCTGTTACAGTGGGCGGTGACGTCTTCCACTGGAGTTTACAGCACATCTGGGGTTTGTCCACTTAGCAGAGTCCAGGTCCTCACTGTGATGTTTTCCCCTGCACTGTTAGCATGTGCATGTCCATTGACAGGCAGCTGATTGGACATTAGCTAATGAATTGGATTGGCCTTTTTGCATCTCAGCATCCCTATGCCAGGATAAAGACACTGATGGGAAAGCTAATTTGTGTCTAGCTAACCCTTGCTCCAAATGGTGGCCTGGTCTGCACTTTGTGCTCATCTTGAGTGTGTCTCTGCGTCCAGTTAAGCAGCTGTTGTGGTTAATTGTGTTGTTATTTTCAGCTGACAACATATGAGTATGTCATCAGCATAACTCCTCTGTATTAAATAAAAGTCAAAGGTAACTTGACTTCCAATTTTGCTTTGAAATTGTTTGCTACTTAACCATCAGCAAGTCAGTACTTATGCATACGTCCTGTCTGAGAGTCTTCACAGATGACTGTGTAATTTAGGCATGTTTCCTGTCATCATTTGGATGTTTTTACTCCTGACAAACCACAACCACAGTTCTGTTGGAATAAGATGTGGATTCCTAGCATGAAGACCCACATGTCTATCTTGTCAACAACACAGAAGCTGTGGTTGTGGTTAACACAAACGTTGTTCACGGCGGTCGGAAAGGGTTGTGTTCTGTTGCGTGACAAATGAGAACTTGTGCAGTCACTTTCATATTATCCACAATTGTAAATACATTGGTGACTTTTGGCTCTTGGCACAGGAAGATGACACTGCTGTTCTTTTTCTTTTATAAAGCTTTGTTCTCAGTTGTTTTTTAGCAGGAAACAAGTGATTGAGATGTCTGGGAGCAGGTTTGGAGATTCTTTTGGAGAGTTTTTAAAAAATCATCCCGCACATTCTTGTTTTAATCTACGTCGGTGACTGTTTGTGTCAGTTAATACTGAGATGTGTCAGTGATGGGTTTCCTGTACTGCATGCACAAGTGTAGCAGCTGTGTTTACTCTCTCAGTATAACACTGAGGTTGTATTACCATCTATTGTGAGGCAGGAACGGCTGCAGGGCTGCGTGGGTTTGTAACCCAGTCTCATTCAATTCAGAGCCACAAGAAGCAATGACTGACTTTTGCATGTGTTCGTGTTTATTTTTCTGCATGGAGTCTCATTTTTATTGTACTTTTATAACTAAGGCTGCAACATAAGATACTTGATTAATATTCCTATTATTTTGTCTAGTAAATATAAGTTTTGTCTATAAAATTTAAGAAAAAAGTGAAAAAAAATTATATTATACATTTCTTCAGCCCAAAGTGGCGTCTTAAAATGTTTTATGTTGCTTTGGTTTACCCCAAAAAGCCTCTCACAATTTGCCTCTTACCATTTTTTTCTCTAATGTCTGTAGGGCTGCAAAATTTTCTTTGATTTTTAGTCTATAAAAAGCAAAAAATAACGACTGATACACATCAAATATGTCAAACACAGAGCCAAAAGTGTTTAAAGTTACAGCTTTTGATCTGAAAGAGTGAAAAGAGAGAATGTCATGTATTAGAGGCCGAAATAAGAACTGTTTGGTATTCGATGAGTGATTTAGATGTGATGTGATGTGCTTGTCCGTCCATTCTCTCTCCCAGCTCTGTCATGATGGGCAGCTAAACAAAGTGAGCAAATGAATGGCTCACTCTGGTGTTCGTCAAAGCATTTTAACTCCATTATCAGAGCCAGGCAGATAACAGCAGACAGGAGGTGTGGTCAAATTCTCAGAAGACCACTTAGAGATTAATATCTGAGCAGTGAGTGAGGAGCTGAAAGTGTGTGTAACCTGCTGTGTAAAACACTGCACGGGCTGTTTGTGTTTCCTAGATAATTCTTTATAATAAACCAAATGGAACCTCAGTATTTTTCCTTATATAAGCAGTGTATCCGCTCTGTGTATTTTTGTAAAATGAGTGTGGAAATTCATGAAATGCAGTAGCTCAATAATTAATTCTCACCATGTAATGCTAATGCCATCTAACTCGGGTTAAACAGGGTGACATGAGGAGGAAAAGGTGGAGAAATGGTGAAGGGAAGCATAAATGACACTGAGTGGTGTTTGGACATGGAAAGGGGTTTGAGTTTAGGGATGGAAATGGTACGAAACTTGAAAGCCCCAAAGAGGGGTAAAAAAAAAATGTGGTAAGAGGAGAAAAAGATCTCATCTTAGACTGAGTCAAGAGGGGGGAAGAGACGTGGCGACACATTAATGAGGAAGTGATGACAAAGGTATTGAGCAGGAAGAGGAAGAGGGAGGGACGGAGGAAAGTCTACTGAAAGCAAGAGCGATGGACCACTTCTCCTCCAAGATGGATGTGAACTGGAGAAGAGGGAGGGAAAAGAGAACCGTGCAAGATTTCTAGCAAATGAGCTGAAACATCAGTAACAGACTGCCAGCTTCTCAGCTTTTCTTTCTGCTTTTCTTTCTTTGGTGTGGGAGTAAAATTGATGTCTTTAGGTTTTTGATTACTGGTCAAACAAAGGAAGCTAGTTGAAGAAGTCTCCTTGTAGTGTTTGTCCAATAGACAGTCCTGCGTTTGTGACATGTGGGAGAGAAAATGAAGAAACAATAAGTCACCATGTCCTGTTTAATATGAAACCAGCTCAGCTGGATGAGCCCAAGATATTTGGTTAAATCAGTGTCAGCGTTGTTTCTTTTCTACAGGACACTATCAGTGTGTTTTTGTCGGTCGAGCTATTGTTATTTGCATTTTAATAGCTTAGCTTCCTCAGTGTGGTTAGCCAGCTAACTCTGTTTCAAGCTTCTGAGGCTGAACACAGCTAAGTTACAGGCAAGTGGTGCAGAGACGAATTTTGACTATTTGTTTTGTTGTGTCTCATTTAACTTCTGCAGCCTGGACATAATTGAGTAGTTTTTGTCTAATGTATGTGCTGTATATAGTGATTATACAGAAGAACTGATGATGGGAACAGAGAGGAGGATTAAAATTTAAGATAAGACTGAGACTAACAATCATCCCAGTGGACCTTCGTGAACGAGAAGGAGAGTTAGAGAAGAACAAGATGTTCTCCCTGCATCATTTACATTACATCTGCACGTTCTTTATTCCATTTTGTGAAGCCTGACACTGGCTATGTGTGTTTGCGTGCATGTGTGTATACAGACAGCAGCTGGTGTCTGCTGTAGTGGGTAATACTGACTAATGATCCATGTCTTCCCTACTGGGCAGAAACGAGGGAAACAACAGTGTAGAATAAGTCGTGACTCGTGTTTTCTATAATGGCAGTTTTCTGCAGCAGTCTGGTGATCCTCTGTATACAGGCTTAAAGGGACATTTCCCCCAAACGTTTCTACACTGTTTAACTTGCACATTGAACTCCTGGTTAAATAGATAATAATAAATTTTAAGATATTATGTTCACGGGGTGCCGTATAGCTCAGTTGGTAGAGCAGGCGTCCATGTACAGACGCTCTGTCCTCGCTGCACCCGGGTTCGACTCCCGGCCTGGAGCACTTCCCCTCTCTCTCATCCTGTTTCCTGTCCAAGTCTTCAGCTGTTCTATCAATAAAGGAAAAAAAAGATATCATGTCCATAACAAACTACTTAAGGGAGAGAAAGTGCTGTGTTTGTTTAGAACAGCACTGATGATGAGTGCTGAACACAAAATAAATCATCAGGTTTTTTTTTTTTTAGACTGATATTTGCGATATCAGTCGTGATTGGAAAAAAGATGATTGTGTGGATTATTTCATTGACTGTTAATCCATAGATTATTGTCTAGATTACACTAGTTCGTGTATACGAGTCAGTAGCCCAAGATGACGTCCTCACTTTTTTTTTTTTGTCCTCAACCAAAAAAACTGAAAAAATGCACATTTCAGAATCAGGAATCAAAGGCAACTTTTCTTCTTATTACTCCATTATACATTGCAGCTTGAGTAATTATGGAATTTTGTCAGGTTCTATACCAAACCAGCATCTTTCATTTATAAAGGTGTGTTGTGACACATTTGACCTTTTATTACCTGCTTTTAAACAACAGAAGAAGATGATGTTACTTGGAGTCCCTTATAACAACAGCACATGTGGACTTGTGGGTTCAGACCGGTTGTACTGGACAGAGTCACTGGGTGTTGCTGGGAACGAGCTGAGCGGCTCAGTGAACCTGCCCTGGATAAACACAGGGTTAATACCAGGTTGAAAGTAAAGACAAACACACACTTATCCCATCAGGAATGGGATTTGCTGTGGTTTGCTTGTTTATCTGAGGTTATGCTGAACACTAGAGTGTTCTCGTATCGCGTGCATTGTGTTGATTTGGCTGTTTCATTTATGACAGCCATGTTTTGATAACTGTAATCATGATAAAGTGCCAGCATCACAGCCGTGTAATCAGCTGTACTACACCCTGCTGTTACCACTCTGAAAATGATAAGAATCAACTCGCTGAAATATCAGTTTCACGCATGGAACTCACTCGAACAAATTGCGTGTCATTTCAAATTTGTTTGGACTTAATTTTTAGAAAAGGCGACAGCCTGTATAAGCTTATTGTGAAAGCATATTCACAAGTCACTGTCGTGTCATAGTTATCTGTAGAAGATTTTGAGATAGGGACACTTATTTTGCACACAGGAAGTGACTTATCTAAATCTCAAAGAGAGGAACTGCAAACTGCCACATAAACCGCTCAGAGGAAGCGCTTTCTTCAGATGAAGTAGCCCCATCACGAACAAAAGATCTTTTGGCTTTTTGAATAAAATTTAGGTTGCAGTTTACAGTCATCTCGTTCTTTGTGTGTGAGTAAAGTGACAGTTTCTTTTGATGAAAGCTGACAACAAAAACCCTGGCCTATTTTTCCCTCAATCTCCCCTGCACACACACACACTTTAAGCAGAAGAGCACCAGAGAAAAACAGCTTTAAATATTTAGACATTATAATTGTGACTGCAGTCCACACTCACACACACCGTTACACAACCACCATGTGCTCCAACCACTGGACTGGGGAAATGAACCCATGACTGCTGATATGGATCTCAGCAAAGGAAAGTAATCACCTCTGTAGTCTCACTTCATGTCTTTAGCAAGGTCCAAAACTCCCAACTTCCCCAGTAGAGCTGCCTTTGTTCTGGACACGTCCTTTTCTCAATGTTAAAGAGACAGCTCACCCAAAAATCTAAATATTTCTCTTCGTACCCTGTTGTGCTGTTTATCCACCTGGACTGTTTTCTGTGAGTTTGAGAGTTTTGGGAGATATAAGCTGCAGAAATGTTGGTCTCTTTCCAGAAATCATGACCTGGTTACTCAAGATCATCCTCAGACCTTTTTGACAGCAGTTTCATGTAAGAACTAAACTATTTGTTTTGTTGCTTTTATCATGTTTATCTTCTGCTGATGTTGTTAAAGGTTTTTAAGTATGTACTTGTCACTACAAACAGACGTTATTGGTGTTATTAAGCAGTCAGGCACGAAGACTCACTCAGTGTACAGGCAGCGCTGTTTTTGGCAGCTGTTCAGATGTTCACAGGCTGTTTGATGATGTTTCATTTGTTATGGAGACGATTTTCACATCTTGCAGATCCCTCAGTTACACAACCTTGGAATGCAGAGCAGAACAATGTGTGAGTGTCTGGACTGATGTTGTTTTATTTCTCTGTTCTGAACAGTGACGGTTGTTATTCTGAGCTAAAGTTACGGACACATTCTGTCAGGTTGAGCAACACAATAATGTTCAGTGCATGGAAACATTTTCTTAAGATTCTGAATTGATAAGCACATTTTGTTCATTGATTTATGTTTTGTTTTTTGAGGTTTTATACACTTTTAATCTCATCTCAGTCCATCTCAGTTCTTTCTTTTTAACTTTGCCTCAGAGGAATCTGAAGTGTTTCTGGACAATTCAAAACCTTTAAATGGAATAGAGGTTTTAAATATTTGTTTGAGGGTGCAACAATCTGCTTTGTCTGCTATATTAACAAAAGAAAAAAAACCTTCTTTATTGTAAGAGCTGCAATGATGACTTGATGAATCAATAAGAAAAAAAAGTTTTGATTATCAATTCATTTTTTAAGTCATGTTTCAAACAAAATTGGCAAATGTAAGATTTTGCTGCTTTTCTTTTTGATTTATGATAGCATATGAAGAGCCTTTGGACTTTTAATCGATTGTGTAAATAACTGACACAACATTTTCCCATATTTTGGGAAATGTTTGCAAATTAAAAAGCAGGTCTCTTGTATGCTGATATCATGATATGATGATGTGATCAGGTGAACTTGAGGCTGAGCTGCAGTTTTTCATGTTCAGTTCAATGAGAAAGAAAAAGTGAGACTCAGGTGTGGAAGCAGATTTCATGTGAAGTCTCACACTGTAAGACAAAGACACCATATGCTGTCAGCCTCTTTACGCTCTGTGTTAAGTCTCTCCACTCTGTTTCTGCCTCTTAATGGCCAGTTCGACTCACGGCTCATTCAACAAGACAAGATCTCATTGGCTGCTGGCTCAGGGAAGGGGGGCGGAGTCTGCAGGACACACACACACACACACACACACACGCAGAGTCACTCAACATGTAGATAATCCCTGGGGTTCGGATGAATCACCCTCATTGGTTAATCCCAGTCAGGTGGGTGGTGAAACTGTGCTGTGACTGGTTAATCTGAGGCACAGCAGTGGGCGGGATTTATGGAGGTGTTAAATCAATGTGTTGTCAAGCGTGTGTAGGGTTGCCATGGCAATAAGTGCCATCTGGTGCCGTGCAGGGTTTTGGACTAATGGCTGACCATAAATGAGGACTTTTAATAATAGAGATATTTTCATCACCCTGGTGTCTTGTTCTATTTTTTTAAGGACACACTGACCTGTAACTTTTCATGTGTGGTGTGTTTGTGAATGGTGTGTGTTTCTTAGTGCACAGTTTTGTGTGTTCAAGATTATCCCTGTATGTTTAGGTTAAAGGACACTGACAATCTGCTAAAGCTAAAGCTAACCTCCTCCCACTCACTGCCTCACGTCAAACCACACACCTAGAAAAACGGCTTTGCTCATAGCCGTTGGCCAAGGTCACTAAAATGACCCACTCAGTGAATGTGCCACATATCCTGAATAATACAAGTTAGTCTGTGTTTCTGATTTTTATGTCAATAAAGAGCCTAGATGTAATTCAAGTTGGGTAAAGCAGATAGATGAAGGATCAGCGGGGGAAAACACGCCCCCAAAATGTACAATACTTCACTTTAAATGATCATACCAGTGTGTGTTTAAACTCATCTATCAGGGTTGTTATAGTGAACCAAAGCTAATCTAAAACTAAGTAAAGTCAAGTTGATTATATGGCACGTTGAGCAAAGTGCTGTACAAAGTAGTCATGTTACATTGTGGCAAAAACAGTCGTAAATATTATAAAAAGGCACAATAAAAACATAAAAATTCAAGTTCTATAAATGTTAAACAGGCACAGAATAAAACTTGTAAAATTAATTTATAACAAGTAAAAGATTATAAAATACTGAAACCAAGAGAATCCAGGAAATGTTTGTATTGTAATAATCTATAATTACTGTATATTTTTCCTGACATATACCCACTATATTATAATAACAAGAACTAAAACCCTAAACAACAACTAAAAAAAAGATAAAGCTTAAATGAGCAAATCCACTCTGGAAACTGACTGACACAAAAATGATAAACTAAATAAAAACAAAAACAAATTAATTATTAATAACTCTGGTCCAGCAGATAATGACCTATTATTTGCCAAAAATGTTGAAATATTTCGTATATTTTTTCACAGCCAATGCACCATGGCTTTTACTAAATATGGTACACTTATCATCACGTTGGTGCTTGAGATGATATTAAAGTAGCATGAAGTAGAGCTTAGTAATTTGGCTTCTATATTTTAACCTCCTAAGAATAAATATCACACCACTCAGTTTAAATATGTGTCTAAATCACACTGATGTAACTGTGATGGGAACCTTGTACTTGTTACAATATTTAGCCCGTGAGTCACAGCGTGATAATTGCTCATCGGGAAGGTGCAGGTTCTGGCGTGAAGACGGCGTGAAGCTTCTTTTCCTGTCGTTAATTTAAGTCTAGCAGTGTGCTCCGGTCTGTCTGTGGGGCTGAATTGGCTTAGTGTGGTCTCTAAGCCTGCCAACCCCCAAACACCGGCTGTCTGACAGCGTCGTATCGACCTGTCGCTGCTCAGCTCACAGGTCAGGAAGTGGATTTCCTTCAGGACTTTAAAACTTAAAATCTATTATCTTAACACTTTGTGATCATGAATTACAAATTCACTTGTACTTGATTAGTGTCCAAAATGAGCGTCCGTTCTTGAAACACTCACACAGCTTATAATCATCTCTTTTCCTGCTTGAAGCTGGTTTACTCGCCCACTCCTGTTATTGTTGTTTCCAATGGGTGTGCTGTGTTCTGGTTGAAGTAGCTTATTGTAATGCCTGCAGCCCCACACTGCAGACTGACCTGCAGTACCCGCCCTCACTCCGCTGATCTCCTGCAGCTCTTGCATCTATTTCATCAGGTTTTTGACAAGACGATGTAGCAAGAATCTCATTTCCACACAGCGTAAACTTCAAAATGAGCCGTTTCTTTGGAGAGTTCTGTAGTTGCAGCATCTTAGGGGATCTATCATTCACAGTTGGTTTAAGGTGATAATCGCAAATCGTCAGAACGTCAGAAATCTATTTTTCTAAATGTTAATAAGTAATGTGGTGTTGATGGAACGAAAAAGATGAAACTAAACTTCAAGGGTACTGCGAGATTCGGACAAGGCAGCGTCTGCAAGCATTTCTTTTAATTAATGATTGCATAATTACCTTTGCGAGACGAACGTTAAGCAGGTCACTGCTGGACTTAAAACATTAATACCACAGCAGAGCACAGACTCATATTTTCTTATCCACATACACACATGCATGCTTATAAGTTAACTCATTAAATAATGCTGTCAACCTTTGAAAGAGAACAATCTGCAGCCTTTTTATTTCAAGTTTCCAGTTGTATCTCATATTGTATTTCAGCAGATTAAAAACACCAATTAATGGTTTTGCACACAACACACTGAAGCAATAGACTGAAAGTAGGGCCACCTTTTCTATTTGTTTAATCAATAATCAAATCAAAACAGCATTATACTGAAGTATTGCCGTGGCTGCATAGAAGCCCTGGCCCACAAATGTTGGTTTTCAGATGTAAGAGGAAGAAACATGTTTACAGTCCAGCCAGAGGAAAGAGAACTCCTTCACTTAATCAGGATTTAAGCAACACTTCTTTTAAAAAACTGCAGACATTCTTGATACTGGACCAACTGGCTGGTCTAACAGTAAGCACTGTTGAAGACAAAGTTAGCCAGAGAGTGTCTCATTAGTTGAGAGTTCAGTTCTGGTTCAGGTTTGATCTCTGTTTATCCCCCAGCCACACAAACAAGCTCCGGTACTGATGTAGAGAGAGAAACGGAGAGACGGGGATAAAAGAGAGCACACAGGAGAGAAAGTGGGACACCACAGAGGCTAAATTAACAGATGCTGAAATCTGACTTTGTTTGGTCTGTTTTCAATATGGTTACTTGTTAAATGTTTAAAAGATACAGATCGACATCTGAGCAGCCGTCAGTTAGTTTCCTCACACGGATTTAATGATCTGCTGATAGAAGGCGACGGTGAACTTGTTATCTCACACACGGATGACCTAGTTTAGTTAAAATCAGGGTATTGTTGTTTGGCGGTGTGACAGATGTGAGGTGGATGAACACGATGTACTATGATATACTATATATTGTATTTTAATATACATTTTGTACATTTCTGTGTTGGCTCAGGGGTTTAATAGGGCAGCAGGATGTAACAGAGCTGACTGAATTTCCTTTTCTTCTTTTTTTTGGGTGAACTGTCCCTTTAATTTAAACTTAATGTGCATGCCTTTAGTGGAGGCTTGTGTGCTGCGGTGTTCTCGGAGAAGTAATGTGAATCTATAGGTTCATCCCTGTCTGAAATGAGGAGGAATTTAAAAAAAAAATCTTTAGATGAATGTGTGTGTTGCTGCCTGAAGCGGTGTGAAGTGTGTGAAGTGTTTAGAGTGTAAACATCTTGTTTACCTCAGCTCCTGCAGTGAGGTGAGCTTCCTTCAGGACACAGAATATTAATCTCTCTTCACACACCTTCCTGCCTGCCTGCCTGTGTGACATCAGCTCAGGTTCCCCCGACTGACCTCATTTATTCTTTTCCCCTCTTCGACACATCACACCCTTAAATCCCACAACACCAAACTAACAGAGAGGTCGGTCACCACTTCACCACCTTTCAAAAGGTGGGACTTGATCTTTACCTCCTGCTATATTTGTCTTCTCTTTCTAATATCGCTTTACTTTTACAGTTGCTGCCATTGTGACTTCCTGTGTCCACTATGTGGCGTTATAGAACATTAAAACTACAACTTTTCATCACAAGGGTCTTAAGATTGCCTCGACAAATTCTTAAGTTTCTTGAGTTAAATCTGTAGAACTTGACTATAATTCACTGTAAATTTATACCAGCAAAGAGTTTTCGAGCAAGTTTATGTGATTGTGATTCATTCAGACAAGAAAATAATAATAATAATCAATCAAAACATTGACATTTTAAACTGTGTTTGAGAGTAGTATTGACTATCAGTTAATTGCTGCATCCCTAGTTCGGTTACCATCTGTAAAAGCCAGAAAAGACTGTTCTGTTCTCCAGCAAAATGCAGGTTTAATGGACCAGGTGTTCATCTGATGAACACCTGGAGATGATGAGTTTGACATTTTCACCTGCCGTTTGGCGACCAGATCGGACAGAAAAGAATTTGCCAATATTTGAAAGAAAATGTGCAGGACGGAAAGCGAGAAGGGCCAGTGGAAGGACCAGAAGGGAACAATATGAGAAAAACGGCAACAGAGTGACTTGTCATTGATTTGAACCTTTCAGCTCATCAGGCTCTTTTTCCCCTCTTTTCTTGTTTTTACCTGACAGGTGAGAGGCTGACAGAGCGAGGGAGCGAGTGACAGAGAAGGAACAAAAGAGAGAGAGGCCATGGAGCAGCAGAGACAGAGAACTCTCTCCACATCTGGAGAATCGCTGTACATCGTGCTGGGAGTCGACAAGAGCGCCACCACAGAGGACATCAAGAAATGTTACAGGTATCTGTTAAAACACACAAGATTAGACATATTGTTAGATCCGTTCTGGAGCAAGGCAGCTAAGAGTCCACAAATTCTTTCCTCCAGTAGAATTTCAGATACCTGTTTAAAAAAAGGACTCTGGTAAAAGCAGAAGTTCTGATTCAGCTTCTTTCCTCCAGTAAAGTAATAGATTACAGGCTCTGACATGCACTCAGAGTCTCAGAATAAAAAGTCTCCCTCTAAAGGACATTTGTGGTCAAACTGAAGCTCACGTCATATTAACAGAATTCAAAGACTATTAAAGTTACAGGTAGAATCAGTAGGATTTGTCCCAGCTGTTCCTGAACGCACCACAAAGACAGCTGATTGTTGAGTCTCATTCCCAGGACGTCAAACAGACACATGTTAGGTTGGTAAAGCGTCCCGAGCAGCAACAAAGAGAGAAAATCAGAAACTCTCTGCAGACGGCTGCAGAGTCGCTCCACCTGTCATGTTGGTGTTTTATGTTGTGAACCACTAGAGGGAGCCAGAGGCCGGTGACACTTTCTTAGTGGGTCAAATCAATGAGATTAAATCAGGTTACTGCTGGTTACTGATGATAAGTGGTGACATTCTGTGTCATAGCAGGAAAATCCCAGGTGAAAATAGAGCAATCATTTAAATCATCATCAGAAGTGTGCTGTGTTTAAGGCCTGCTGGAATTGTGTTGTGTGTTTTATCCATCATTCTTTCTCTCTGTCTCTGTACAGGAAACTGGCGTTAAAGTTCCACCCGGACAAGAACCCGGACAATCCAGATGCAGCCGAAAAGTTTAAGGAAATCAACAACGCCCACTCCATCCTGAGCGACACCACCAAGAAGAACATCTACGACAAATACGGCTCGCTGGGGCTCTACGTGGCGGAGCAGTTCGGAGAGGAGAACGTCAACACCTACTTCGTTCTGTCCAGCTGGTGGGCGAAGGTAAGATGGCCGCTCGTGAGAATAATCATCTGATACCAGCGAGCCTGTTGTTTTCTGCTGGTTTTTAGATCATTCCACAACTTTCCCAGCCTTGTGTTGCTCCCGTCCAAACTTTTCTGAGAGGTGTTGCCTGCATCAAACTCAGAATAAGCAGATATTTACAAAGAATAATGACGATGATGAAGTTAAACATGTATTGTATTTGAACTTGTTTCCAATTGAGTGTAATGATCGCGTTCTGCTTTATTTATGGTTTTCACAACATCCCGTCTATTTTTGGAATCGGGGTTGTAATTTAAAATAGATTCACAACCAAATACAAATTATCTTAATCTGTCTAAACAACTGACTGCTCTGATGATTTACTGTAGGTGTTGGAAATCAATTCGTCTATAATAGGGCAGCAACTAACCGTTATCTTCATTGATCTTTAAGTGATCAGAGAACATTGAAATGACAATAAATGTTTCCTGAAGCCCAAAGATATTCAGTTTACTGTCACAGAGGGAGCAAGAAAACAGAAAGTATTCACATTTAAGAGGCTGAAATACGAGGATTTGACTTTTGACTCAAACGAATTGATTATTTGTTGCAGCTACAATGTTTTTTTGTCACATGGATCATACAGCATAAGAATATTACCGTTCACATGGAGTTAAGTTGAAATTAGACCCCAACCAACACTGTATTTTTGTTGATAATGCCGTTGGCAATATTGGGAAGCAAAAAAATTCAAATATTAGTATATCAGGCAGTGTTATTCATTTAATATATATACATAACCACATTTCACACAATGATACCCTGTAAAATGTTGTTATCAGACACTTATATACAGATATTAAAGCATTGAAACTTCACCGGGAAACACTGAATCATGAATGAGCCTGAGGAGAAGTGAATACTGTCTGACACTCAGCAATGTATTTGATATTTAAACAAGATTTTCCAAGTGTTAATTGTTTGTTTTCCCTCCGCCTCGACATTGTTTACCTTCATCAGTTTGTCGTCTGATTAATATTTAATATCTCTGCGTCTCGGCTCTTCGTCCCGCAGGCCCTGTTCGTCTTCTGCTGCCTGTCCACAGGCTGTTACTTCTGCTGTTGCCTGTGCTGCTGCTGTAACTGCTGCTGCGGTAAATGTAAACCTCGGCCGCCGATGGACGGGGAGCCCGAGTTCTACGTCTCCCCCGAGGACCTGGAGGCCCAGATGACCGCTGACGAGAGAGGTGAGGGCAGCAACAAACACACAAAAGTTCCCTGTGAGGAGTTTATTTTAAACCTTCTTATAATGACTTGGTTTGTTTGTGTGTGTGTGTATCCGCAGATGGCGGCGAGCCCATCGTGATGCAGCCGTCCTCCGCCACAGAAACCACCACGCTCACCTCTGATGCCCACCACAGCTACAGGACCGACGCATACTAGACACACACACATAAACTCACACACACACACACACACTCAGAGTCAGCTGCTCCACAATCACAGGACGATGCTAACACAATCTCAACACGTTTCTCATCAGTTCTTCATCTGTTATGTTTCTCTCCAGCTGTTCAAAAAGGCCAAAAACAATTTTTAATTAATAATGATACCACAAACACACACACACATACACACACCAGCAAATCATCACTCAAAGTCAGCCTGAGCTCAGCAGCTCTGACCAAACTTTTAATATTTTTAAATGTTAATTTATGATGGAGTGAGTCAAAGAGGAGGAGGGAGAGGACGGAGGAGAATAAAAACAGTTCTTGCAACATCAGTTAATGAAATCCAGGCACAGATCAGACCGGTTCTGTTAGCCCGGATGTAAAATATTCTTGATAACAGTCGTCAGTCGGGAGCACATCTGGATATTTGAAGGGGGGTAAGGGTTAGGTACAAATTTAGAAAATCAGAAGTTGAATGTATCTTCAGTCATTTTGTAAATGTAAGTTTAAAGCACAAGTTATACTTGCCAGCCGTCTGCATGACACGATTGCACCTGCGACTGCAGACTGTTTGCACACAATCGTGGAACTGGTGGATCGTTCACAGCACAAACATGTTGGCAGACACGTAGTCTGAACAGAACCAGGTCTGCTGCTCAAGTCCACGTCTGTTTTGAACGCCTGGGGTGCTCTCCTGATTTTTACAAGTTAAAATACTTTAAATTTTTCAAGGCATTATGGACATATAATGACCAGTAGCAAACAGAGCTGTCTTGCACAAAACACGCTCTTTAAAGACGTTGTTTGATGCAGCGGCGAGTCTCCGCGTGTCTATTTCAACCTGAGAATGAGGAACACGTGGTCTGCTTTTAGCTCGCTGGGAAACGCTTATCAAAGCCTCTCTGTCAGCCCACCGCTGGCTGGAAGTAGGTCAGAGATCCCGTCTTTATGTTCCATGAGCAGTTGATATGGCTGTGTGGGGGTTCATTTGTCCTCAGTACCCTCATGAGCAGCATGCAGCTGGTGCCACACCGGCATCGATTCCACCGCACTTAAATCTGGTTCTGCTTCTTCATTCTGAAGTTTTGCTTCAGTGAGAGAAATCGGAACATGTGATCACCAGCGTAGAGCATTTCCTAAAGATTTGAACTAATTATTTCTGATAAATTTGCCACCCTCAGTGTGTCAGCTGTCAGCACTTCATGATCAATCAGACGAGGTTTCAGCTGGCAGAAACACACTTCCTTGAGAAATTACTGGAAGTCCTGCAGCTGCCGAGACTGAATCTTAATCAGCTTTGGCACATGTGACTGTGACTGAGCGGATACCTGGAAATCCACATCAGTCAGCAGACACACAGTCCTGTTCAACGTTAACTGTAACTGCTGTGTTCCTCCACTCCATCACAGATCATCCTCAGAATGTGTGAACAAATTTGCCCTCTTATTTTGAAAATGTAGTGGCCCACAAAGACAAATCCGGTCCTTCTCCTCTTCTTCCTCACTTCTTCCTTCTGTTATGTTAAATCCACTCACATGAAGGTTTGAGCTTCCTGCCTCACATTGAAAGCCGTGTGTGTGCTGAAGAGTCCAGTGTTATTATGAAGTACATTAACACACGTCAGTGGAAGAACAGACATACACACTGATTGAGCCCCTTTTTTTTTGTTTGTCTGTTTATTTTTAGTTTTCAATTTGTTTTGTGGGAAAGTAAAAATGCTGTACATGTCGTGTGAACTGTATGTTTAGATTTCACTGTATTTCTTTGCGTTGGTCAAAAGTTTGAACACTATTTTTTCTTTCTTTCTTTTCTCCGTTTGTCTCCGTAGAACTGCTTCTCATTGTTGTTGTTTGGTTTTTTTTTCATATTTATGTTGTTGATGAAGGGAGGATATCATATCCAAAGTCTTATATGTTCATGTGGCGGCAGTTTTTGTAGATTATACAATCCTTATAGCATCTGAAGAGCAGTTTACAACAATCACACAGATTAGTTAGGGTCTAATTGTATATCTCTCTTTTTTAGTAGTCTTTCCTCTTTTTTTTTTTGTAGCAGTCCAGCTCTGCTATAGTAGAAAATACAGGAACATTGTGCTTGTTTGTGTCAACTATTTTAATTTTTTATAAAAAAACAACTAAAAAAGCACCTACACTGAACCAAACAGGCGAATTTATTCACTATATGTTCTTTGATTCCTCACTCCAACACTTTGTTCATTATGTATTTATACATATCATGAGAAAGTGCAATAAATCTCTTCCATGACTCCACTTTCTATTTCAAACGTGGTTTCAGGGAATCTGCAGGTTCATAAAAAGTCTTAAAAGTCCTCAAAATCAAGTAAATACAAATTCCAAACCCTAGTTAATACACATCATGTCGTCTCCATTGAAAACATTTGACTAATTGAACAATAAAAAGATATTTTAATGGCCCAGAAAGGGTTTTTGTGAAACCTGCAGATGTTCTGTTTTCACCAGATTTTCTCTTTTTGTGCTTCATGTCATGTGACCACTGAAATGCCACATTGTTAAACCTCCCCAAAATCCCTCCTTTTCTTTTTTTTCTCATTTTACCTCTATCGACCAAACACGCAACGGTGTCCGAGTGAATGCAGCGTGAAGCCTGAAACACACAAACCTGGAGTCAAGAAGCTTCCATAGCGAGATCTAAAACGACGGCATAATTAACAAGAACTGATCTACGTGTGAATATTAGCGACCAGACAATAATAATGATAGTAATAATGAAGCATTATTTTATTTATTTTATTTTTCTTATGTTTTTAATAACCGATTAACGACTAGTGGAGGGGATGTATAGAATTTTAGATGTGAACCATTTTGACAACGAGGTGACAAAATGGCGGACCCGCTGTATATACACGCAGTGGCACAGTACATAGAGACGTAGAGGTTTTCTGTTTTTAGCATGGACTGATCATGTTTGCGTCTGTCAGGCAGACGTGTGCGTCAATGAAGTATTTGATGTACTGTTGTAAAATAAATGTTTCTGTTGCTTCAGAGCCTCGTTTCTCACTGTCAGTTTCTTTCACCTAAAAGTGGAACAACTTCTGTTTTTTACTTTTAATTAGGGTCATGTGGCCTAAAGAAGTCACAGTAACGATATTGTTGCGATATCTACAGAAAATTTGAAAAGAAAAACTCCATCTTTAACATAATTGATTATGCTCATAACTGTAGGGGAGTAGTAAGAAAGTATGTAACCATAACTGCACAAAAAAATCAGTTACACTAATTTAATTAGGCCACTTTTCTGTTAAATGGCAGGTGGTAACCAGATTTAAGGTGCGTAACTGCCGCCTACTATGATAATGCAAGAATCGAAATAAAGAGGTTACTTTTACTTTTTGTATAATTGCTATAAAAAATTGCTAAAGGTAAATATTTGTTAATGGTGGGAGAAAAAAGAAGAGGACCAAGACAGCTGCCCTGTGGGACACCACCACGCATTTTACACAATATCATGACTGTGAAGCACCTGTACTTTAAAATACTGAATTGATCTCGGCTGTAATTCACTCTCCACATGTACAATTTGTTTTTATTGTAGTGTTGTTAAAATTAACCAAAAGTCAGACAAAGATTTTGTGTTAAAATATTAATTAGTTACTTATTTATCATGATATGTATTAATAAAAGTCTAAAATCTTTCTGAAATTTAATTTTTAACTGATCAAGTTGGTGAGAACAAGTTAGGTAAATTATACATAGATACACTCTCATGTGTGGACCGTGTTTCTACTAATGTCGCCCAGAGGAAGCATGTCTACAAAGAAAAGAAGAGGATCGAGACAGCTGCCCTGTGGAACACCACAACGCATTTTATACGATGAAAGTCACAAGTATGAATTTGAGTAGAAGTCTAGATATCGTGTTGCTTTAGGAAAAGCAAAAAGATAGAAATAAACAGAAAATGAACGACAACTATATTATAGCATGTTGTGAACAGTTTACAAAGTGCTGTGACAAACAAGCCAAAACAGAATAAAACTCTGGATGATGATATTACAGGATAAAAAACACCATCACAACACAAGGAAGATGAGTTGAAGGTGAAATTAAAACAAGAAAATATAAAAACGCAAAAAGACAACGTAATTAAATAAGAGTAAAAGTAATAAAAGTCAGAAAAGAACAGATAAAAAGATGGTTAAACATGTTAGAAAGTGTTTATAAATGCTAGACAGATGGGTGTCACTCAAAAAGCAAAAATTAAACACAATAATCAGGTCACAGTGTGCGTAGAAACACTGAGTGACGACTCTGCAGCGATAAAAGCGTTTTAATTAATGCGGTCATTATCAGAACACATTAAAATGCTGCAGCTGGAACCTTTAGGAGGGACGGCGAGTGTGTGTGTAACAGTAGAAAGAGCAGAGTGGCGTGGTCTTAATCCGTCCACATACCAGCCACGGCCTCATATGGTGTGTGTGTGTGTGTGTGTGTGTGTGTGTGTGTGTGTGTGTGTCATTTCAGAGGCCTGAAACCTGATGCCCCCCCATGACTCAGATCGGTGCCCCCCATGCGTCCTCTCACTGCTGCGGATGGCGAGGAAGCTGCGAACACACAAACGCAGCAGTCGCTTCTCGTGAGGGAGAGAAAAGAAGGAATGGAGTGAGTGTCGGATGAGCGAGGGAGGGCGAAGTGAGGAAGAGGAGGAAGAGCACTGAAAGGTGAAGAGGAAGAGGGACTCGTGGTCCAGAGTCCTGCGTCGTTTCTTTTCTTTTCTGGGATATGAAACAGATTTTTTGTTGGACTGCTCGACCTCGATGTGGCTTCTGACCTCTGATCTTACAACTGGACGTGAAAAGATTCTCACTGAAAGCTGGAAGCTCATGTTCAAACTTGAGTTGGGTATTTTCTTTCCTGAGAGAGCTGAGACGGACGGTGTTACGTGGTCTGTGCAGTCAGCAGCCTCATGCAAACACTTACCCGGCAACTGACTTTTAAAGTAAATGAAACCAAGACAAATTAAACTCCAGAGTGTCGAGGACTGTCTGTATAAGATTAACCTGCAGAAAACCAGCTGAAAACTACTGAGGAAGATCGAACTACGTTAAATAATCGAGCTTCACTGACTCTTTAAGACCTCTCAACTCTACAGGAAGAGTCTGAACGTGGATTTACTCATCGACACACAGATAAATCTCGACAAAATGATTATTTGATTGATTGTAGGGACAAGAAGACAGATCACACACAGGAGAGACTAACTGTAGATGGAGAGGAAGGTGAGTCAACAGGTTTCTTCGTGTGCTGTCGGCTTCATTATGTTTTCTTTATTTCCCAGTAAAAGTGATGTGTGAAATATTTTAGCCAATAACTACATGTAGAATTGTTCAGAAAGCTTTCATTAGTCACACCAGACAAGCGGTGTCGCAATATTGCGATAATCACGATAACCGCGATATTAGAAACAAATAATTAGAAATAATTGATACCGTGTTAATAATCCAGTGAAGGTTTGTTTGTTCACTTTTGTCTCCTTTTTGCCAAATAAATGACTCTCAACATACGAGTGTAGGAAGGTGGAGAGAGTCTGTGACTTTAACTGAAATAAAACAACGTTTTTTTTAATTACAATAACATTGTTATCGTGAATTTGTCTGGCTACAATCATTGTGTGGAGACAATCTGACAGCCCATTTGTTTAATAGACGGCTAATTGTCCAATGTGTTAACTCGATATATCTGTTGTCTGTTTAAAGGGGGTGGGTCATGATTTTTAAATATTCAAATAGAATCATTAAATCGGGAAATCAGGAGCCTGATATTAAAATCCCACCTCACCCACTGCTGGGTACGTTGTTGCAGACTCACACTAATGCAGCCAAACCTTGTTTGAGTCTGAGATGCTGATTTCCACATAAATCATCCACTCAGTGTAAACATTAATCAGCTTCAACCAAGAATGAGATGATACAGAACACGTTCCTGTTCCTGACAGATCGAAGGGAATACAGTTATTTCTTTCAGTCCAAAAAACAACAAAAGAGGGACTTCAACATGAATACTGAGGACAAATTATATTGTTGTGGTAGTTTGTTGGTTCAGCAGCGGATGATCAACACTCAGATTTCTGACTTTTGTTCAGATTATTACATAAAGTGTCTTGAACAGGTTTCAGGTCCATGCAGGAGGATTTTCAAATACCTGAACTGAAGTCAGAGTAAAGACTTACAGTGTGTTTTGTAAAGAGGTCAGCTGTGAATCAAGTATAAGTAAAAACAAACAGCAGCATCTTAAAAATCAACCCCACAGCAGCTAACTGCACCTCTGGTCTCAACAGGAGGAGGTGAAGTTTGGTGGAGCGTCCATGTCGCTGCCGGTGGACCTGAGCTGCCTGCAGGGCGGCGGCGGGGGGGCGGAGGGCGAGGCGGCGCTGGCGGCTCTGGAGAAACAGCTGATCTGCCCCATCTGTCTGGAGCTCTTTAACAAACCCGTGGTCATCCTGCCCTGCGAGCACAACCTCTGCAGGAAGTGTGCCAACGAGCTCTACCAGGTCGGTCACACACACACACACACACACACACACACACACACCATGTTACATGTGTGTGTTTCTGTATATTTAATCCCTCAACGGACACACAGTTCTGTACATTTGTGTGCAGGAGCTCTTTTTATAACCCGGAGGCAGCACTGACATTGTTACCACTGCATTGTGTGTGTGTGTGTGTGTGTGTGTGTGTGTGTGTGTGTGTGTGTGTGTGTCCTGTGGATTATCAGTGTCTAAAATGAGACGTGTGGATATTTAACCGGTTCACTCATGAACACAGAAAACACCTGCTGTGACCTCCAATCACTGCCTTTGTTCAGAGTGTGAGATCCTTTAAGCCCATTTTCACCTCGTTTGTTTGTATGTATAAGAGCTTCAGTCTGTGACTGTGTAACAGAAGACTTAAACGTACTACAAGGAACTTTAACTGATTATGAAACAGTCCAGAAGAGACGCGTGTGTCGGAATTACCCCTTTTTTTTTGGGTGGCAATTTTAAAAACCAAACACATCAACCTGCTAATGATGCTACAGAGAAACTACAGAGAAATTCACCATGAATGTCAAGATAACAGATCTGATATTGGTTTGGAAACTGAGTCTGAACCATCAGAACGCTGCTGACAAAAACAAATGTGTCACCATTGCAGACATTTTATCTGATTACGAGAAGGTTACTAATAATAACACGTGCGCACGGCTTCTCTCCCTGTGAGAGCACAGAACCAGAACATTAAACCTCCAGCGTCTCTCAGAATATCCAGTTCTTGTCCTGCGCTCTTCATCACTCGCTCAGACATCTGCTTTTTACTACTGTCTCCTGAGTGTGTGTGTGTGTGTGTGTGTGTGGTAACTTCCACGTTCACGTGCCTTCATGTGTGTTTTTGGGTGTGTGTGGTATGTGAGATGGAAACTTAACTCCTCCCTCACTGTCATGCTCATGTTCGTGACCTCTGACCCTGAGACGTGCAACAATCCGGCCAAAAACAAAAACAAAATCTGTTCATTGCGTTTTAGTTCACCTCGTCTAAATCTTTCTTTCTTACTAAAATATTACCCCACTACCTCAACAACCTCCTAATACACCTTCACACCCCTCCATCCTCTCCACCTTCACCCAGCCCGGCCTCTAAAACATCTCCTGCAACATTAATACTTAATGTCTTTGCACTGTTTTCCCACAAAAGTCAGGTTTCATTTCAAGATCCTGGTTAATCACACTCCTGCCCTCTGACCCGGGTTTGTTAACTGGTCCTGGACTCAGGAGCTGTTCTTCAGCTGAAGACTCATATATTTAGGCTGTGAGGCTGGCTTCATTAAAGTGATGGAGAGAGGTGAACCTGCTCAGGCATTATTAAACAACAGGTGGTTTCTAAATCAGTCATTCCAAAAACATGGAAAGATAATGAAGGTAATGGAAGCCCTCGTCTCCACTGCAGAAAGAAATGTATCTAATATAGTTGAAGCTTTGAGAGGAGACACTGGACTCCATCAAAAGACTCAACATGCTCTTTCAAATCAGGGATGTGCAGGATTAAAACAGATTGTAATAAAAAAAAAGGGTTTATTACGTAAATATCAACAGTGCTCAGTGTCTGAGCAGCTGAAACTGTCGTCAGCAAACACCTGCAGGACCTGAAGGAGTTTCATCAGAAGACTCAGATAGTTTTCCTGCTTCAGGTCCTGTGGCGGCTCGTCCGTCACCTGCAGGAAGAGAAAGAGGAGCCGTGGTAGTTTGATGTCTCTTTGTGGAGGTTTTGTGTCTTTCTGTTTGTTTGTAGAGGTTTTGAGTCCATTTGTCATGTTTTTTGTTTGTTTTTTGTTTGTTTGTTGAGGTTTTTTATGTTTTTGTGGAGGTTTTTTGTTTGTTTGTGGAGTTTTTTTGTGTGTTTGTGGAGGTTTTTTGTTTGTTTGTGGAGTTTTTTTGTGTGTTTGTGGAGGTTTTTTGTTTGTTTGTGGAGTTTTTTTGTGTGTTTGTGGAGGTTTTGTGTCTTTTTGTTTGTTTGTAGAGGTTTTGAGTCCATTTGTCATGGTTTTGTATTAGTTTTTTGTGTGTTTGTGGAGGTTTTTTGTTTGTTTGTGGAGTTTTTTTGTGTGTTTGTGGTGGTTTTTTGTTTGTTTTTGTTTGTTTGTAACATGTGTACATACAACCATTTCGCCACAAGATTAAAACCAATGAGAGGTGAAATAAATAACACTGATCATCTTGTGACAATGTCACGTTCTGCTGGGAAACTTTGAGTCCCAGCCTTCACATGGACGCCTGTTTGAGCAGCACCACTGACCCAAACACCACTGCAGACCGAGTGCGGCCGCCCAGCAGAACAAAGCAGCTGCATCACTGCAGAAACTGCTCAGGAACGACCCGAGGAACACGACAAAGAGCTCAAAGTGTCGACCTGGAATCTGAATTCTCCAGAATGTCCATTGGATGTACCATGAGCTGAGAACATGGATCTGATCTGGCGCTGCCACATCCTGCAGATGCTCAGCAGACAGAGAGCTGTGACGTGTTTCACACATCACCTTCACCTAAAACTCATTCTGAACCGTCTCCCTTCGAGTCCTCAGGCCTCGGTGTTTGTCTGTGAGCGCCTCTGATCCTCCGTCAGGCCCGACAGCAGCTGAAGCTTATTAAAGGAAACTATTTCTGGACGCTTCGCCCTCCAACGTCTCTCTGCTCTCGTCTGTCTGTCTCACAACTCTCAATTCTCCAGTCAGTTTCTACTTCTGCTCAACTTTTCTCCTGCGATCGCTTGTTTTCTGCTGAACTCTCCGTCCTTATTTATAGCTGTCCAGTGCCACGAGGTGTGTGTGTGCGTGTGTGTGTGTGTGTGTGTGTGTGTGTGTGTGTGTGTCACACAGTGTTTACATGCTGGATGGTGAACAGGGGACTTTCCAGTCTTGTTTTCACCCGGTAACCCGTCCTGAACCGGCTCTGACTTCACCGGGGAGACGTTTGGGAGGATCTCACACATTCTCCACCGGTGACCCCGACTGAAAACTGTTGCTAATTATTGAATTCCCAGCATGCAGCTGTGCTGTATGACCACAACCTCCAACTGTTGGATGTTGACAGGCCGCCGTGGAGGTTTGAAGGGCAGAACCATCATTAATATTTCGTATGTTTTCTTTCTCTGCAGCCGTCCTTGTTCCAGGCTCGCACCACCATGCTGGTGAACAGCGGCCGCTTCCGCTGTCCGTCCTGCAGACATGAGGTGGTGCTGGACCGCCACGGAGTCTACGGCCTGCAGCGGAACCTGCTGGTGGAGAACATCATCGACGTCTACAAACAGGAAGTCAGCAACAACCTCAACAAGGAGCCGAGGTGAGCAGAGACACCAAGCGGAGTGATGATGTGAACATGCAGGTGTTTGAAGGTGTTTCCTCCCTCTGCAGCCCCCTGCCTCCTCCTCCACCTGCTGCTCAGGTCACCTGTCCGGACCACGAGGGGGAGAAGGTGAACATCTACTGTCTCACCTGTCAGGTTCCCACATGTTCCCTGTGTAAAGTGTTCGGGGCCCATCAGTCTCATCAGGTGGCTCCTCTGACGGACGTCTACCAGCAGCAGAAGGTAGAAAACACTCCGTCTGTTTTACATCAATGCTGAATATTCAGATTATATCATAATTAGTTTCTGTGAAAATCAACTTGCAGGAAGTCCAAATCTTTCCAAAGTGTGTGAAGTTTCCCTCAATGCGATAAAGTGTTAAAAACGACTTTACCTCACCAGGCTTAATATGACAAAACACACAGAATAAAATAAAAACCTTGATGATTTCTTTCCCTCCTGTGTTTCATTCTCCAGGACGAGCTGAGTAAAGAGGTCAGTTCTCTGGTGGCGTTCAACGACAGAGTGCAGAGTTTGATCAGCGAGCTGGAGGAGACCTGCAGGAACATCGAGGTGGATTATAACGCTGCTTCTACCAAAATCAATACACCTGATATCTGTTTCATATATAATCTCACTGATCCTGGTTCTGCCCTCTGCAGGAGAACTGTAAGACTCAGAAACAGAGTGTGAGTGACAAGTTCAGTCACGTGTTTTCCATCCTGGAGGAGAAAAAGAAGGTCAGACTTTATTATTTTCTATCAACTCACTCACTGTTGTGTTTATTTTTAATTAAATACACATAGACAGCAGGAGCAATTAAGCAATTTTAAGAAAACTTTATTCTGAGGAACAGAAACCTTTTATATCGTCACGTTGAAGGCGATGACGCAGCGAATCAGCTCCGAGCAGGAAGAGAAGACGGGCCACGCCCAGGCGTTGGTGCGTTGCTATGGAGACAGCGTGGCGACCAACAACAAACTGATGGAGTGGGCGGCGAGCAGCATGGAGGAGCCGGACATGGCTGCTTTTGTCCAGGTGTGTGTGTGTGTGTGTGTGTGTGTGTGTATTTTGATTACATGTGAATGTTTCGTTTCGTTCATCAAGTTTTGTTTTTTATGTTGAATAACTGTTGGAAACTTAATGTTATCAAAATATCTTAAGTCCACATTTTGAAGTCACACACTTTTCTTCTAATTTTTAGAAGAAATCATTAGAAAGTAGAAGAAGTTTTGTTTCAGGAATGAGAAACAACAACTTCTGTGGGAGGATTTATTTGTCGTATTTGTGAGGTCGTATGTAAGCAGTTCTATTCTGAGAAGAGACTTGTACGTACATGCGACAGTCAACAACAACATCCATGTTACGATGTGTCGGCGGTTTGATTTAGGAGGCAGAAGACGACACCAGAGAGAGTCGGGGAGCGGTTTAAAGACATGAGTTGTACAGGAGAGGTTGAGTCAGGTGAGATCAGGAGCTGGTTTTGGTTTGACTCAGCTGGAGGTGAAGCGAAGGTAACACACGGCGAGGCGCTGAGGTCGATCGGTGGTGGAGCTGCTGGAGGCTGTTGGGAGAAGAACAGGTGGAGCGTGAAGATCAGGGTAGTTAGTCCAAACATGCTGCAGGTGAAGTGCACAAAAACCACCTCAAACAAGTCCAGATCTAACATTCCCACTAACTCATCACAAGTATTAAAGTAAACATTCATTTTTTAGATGTCAGAGAAACTCTGAGAGTTTTCAGCGTCACATTCGAGTCTTTATTTTGTCTTTTCTGTGTGTGACGTGTTTGATTTGTGTGCGTCATGATGTCGAGTCTCTAAAACTTTCTCACTTGTCCTCCTGCTTCCTTCAGAATTCACGGGAGCTGATTACAAAGTGAGTACAGAGATGGAAACATGTTGTTGCTGTTTAGGCATTTTATTTTCTACAGTAACACATTTTTCCTGCTCCTCTCCTCAGAGTGTTGGCAGCGACCGCCTCGTGTCCAGCAGAGACACTGAAACCAGGTTACGAGAGTCTGAGCCACTACAGATATAACTTCAGCCAGCAGGAGAGAGCGCTGAGGAGCTTAGACTTCCCCAGAGGTGAGAAGAAAGAAAACACCCTGAAACTTGATCTTTAACACGACACCATTCTGAATTTAAAAACACAGTTTTCCGTCCACTCTTTCCTCCAAATGTTCGGTCAGCATGAACAGACAGAAAAAGCTCTCCGTGCTTTTAAAGTGTGAAGCGTAACGCTGCCTGAGTGAGGATGAAATCTAAACTCAGTAACTGGATCTGCTCCGGGGGTTTTTTTTGGATTTAAGGTCTATGAGTCTGATCCAAAAATAGTTGAGAGCTGCAGCAGGTAAAGACGGAGCGAGCGAGACCTCGAGAGCACAAAGTGAGCGAAACATGACTGAGCTGGAGGAGTTATTGATCCGGACGGATCAAAGATTTCAACATCAGACATTTTGTTTAAGACAAGAATGTTAATATCAGAAAAGTACGTTTTAAATGTCACATGAAGCTCGATGCAGTTCAGTCTCAGCAGGTCTTGTTGTCCTCCTGCAGTTGTGGAAGATGTTCCTGAAGAACCAGAGGTGGAGCCAGAACCAGAGGAACCCAAAGAACCCTCTGTCCAGAACACAGACGCAAAACACCACCCAGGAACCTCCACCCAGAACCTGGAATCTGCTCTGGAACCAGTTAAAGAGCCGGTCTCAGCCCCGGCTCCACCAGCTCCACCGGCTCCAGGTCTGGTGATGGATCTGCAGCCGGAGACTGACGGCTCGCAGATAAACGTTGGAGGATCCGGTCAGGTGAAGAACAAGGAGGAGGATGAGAAGACAGAGGAGGAGGACAGATGTGCAGCTCCTGAGCCTGTTAAAGAGGGAAACATCTGCGAGGATCAGGAGGGAATGAGCACACAACAGGTACAGAACCAGAACTCATCTGCTCAAACTCTACAGCTGCTTCTTCCACAAGTCTAAATCAGGTTAAATATATAAAATCTCTGTTATGGCAACAATCAGATGTTTTAACGTTCAATAAGTCACAGATAGAAACATTAGACATGTTCAAGAGTCACGACGCAGCTCAGTTTCTTCTTCAGTTGATGAATAATCTGTTAAATGTGTGAAAAATAACAAAACTGATTTTCTTCCAGCACATTTTCCTTCACAGGTTTCTGTCCTTCAGTTTCTTCTCTTTCTCTGAACTCATTAACTACAATTTGTAGATTCTACAAAACACAGTTTGGTCTCAATCTTAAAACGTTATTTTTGTATCCTTTTGGAAAAAGCTCAGGTTTTTGGTCACAGGTGAAACAAAACACGCTAAATATTCCATTTGGCTTCTCAGCTGTCTGTCTTCACATGTCAGTGTGAAGCAGCAGAGGCAGGAAGTGAAGCAGGTGACCGGACGACGCCGAGCGAGTCAGAGGACAGACGAGATGCTGAGGATGAAGAAGAAGAAGAAGAAGAAGAAGTGAAGATGAACGAGCGAGACGATGCTCCATTTTACCCGAGCTGGTACAAACCAAGCGGCTGGTGCAGCCCGGTTCCTGCTGACATCCAGCTGAAGCTTCAGGATGCAGAGCAGACGATTTGTTCATCACGACCAGCAGAGGATCTCCTGTTAGAGGCTGAAGCTCCACCACAGTCTCCATCCCAGCCGCAACACCCGAAGGCACCTGCTGTTACACCTGTCCTCCACCTGAGAGCGACTCAGCAGGAGGCAGCAGCAGGAGATGATGTCACTGAAGAGGAGGACATGCAGGGCTGGGTGTGTCTCCCAGCAGCTGCAGATGGAAGTGTCAGTAGTTCTGCTGCTGACACTGACAGTCCATCATCCAAACCGCCCGGGGAGACTCGTTCTGGGCTCGAGAGAGGAAGATCAGAGACAGATGAGGACGGCGTGAAGCTCAGCGATGGAGGATTAGAGGGCGCAGAAGAGAAAGAGCAGCACGATGAAGATAATTTAAATCTGAAATGTGTGTCAGAGCTGAAACAAAGAGAGTCGGGGGAGTTTGAAGATGAGACGCTGAATGAAAGGCGGGAAACAGGATTAGAGAGGGAGGCTGAATCTACCAGGGACGATCGCTCTGAACTGAAACGTGGCGTCGTGGTTCCCAGAGATGATGATGATGATGTGGAGAGTTTACGAGATGGAGACTCACAGTTCGAGGCCTCAGGTTTTGCAGAAAAGAAGGAGGATGGAGAGAGAAGTATCTCCTCTGACTGTCTGCAGGTCAGTGTCGTCTGGTTTTACCTTCGTCGTCATCATCATCACCATCATCCTGCTCCTCCTCACACACCTGCTGACGTGGCTTCACCTCCACATTGTCTTCTTTTTTTTGTTTCGAGACATTTCTGGCTGAAGCTGCTTCATCACCACACCATGTTTCTGTGCCGTTATTGTTGTTGTCGTCTCTCACCACAGAGCTTCTCATCTCCTCACTTTGTCCACTTTCTCCTCCTTTTTTTCCCCATCACTCCCTCCTCTCCTCTCCTCCCTCCTCTCCTCCCTCACGGATGTATGTTGTCATTTTCCTTCCTCCACCCGTCTCTCCCGTCCATCCCTCCGTCCTCCTCTCCAGGCTGTCACTCTGCTCTTCTACCTGTTGGCCTTCCTGGTCATCCTGCAGAGGGTGTGGGCTTACATCGGCTGCTTCATTTGCACATAACACCGGCAGGAGACACACCCGCCCTCACCGCTGCACCGCTCAGGTACACACACACACCTGCTGCCTCCACCAGGAAGTGCTGCTGACTGACCGCTTTTATTTTGGAAATCAAGGAACATACACAGTTTTATTGTTTAAATCAAACTTTATTCTAACGTATTTTACTTTTCAGGACAGTTTTGACTCTGACTTTTTGACTTGAAAGCAAATACAAGGCGGAAATTTATATTTTATTATAAATACAGATGAAAACAGAAAATAAATGGGCTGAATAACAAATGATAACAGTTTTCTATTAAAACAAACAAACATAATCCTTCCTCTGCACCTTCAGCTCAGACAGAATCATTTCCTCTTTCCTCTGCTGACACCTGGTGGCAGAATAGTGTAATTACAGCAATACTGATCAATTCAAACCTGTAAAGACAAATTAACAATCTGACTTTAATCTGATAATAACTTGTTATTGTACTAATCATATTCTTGTTGTTTTTATGCTTCAGCATCACTGACATCACTCATCACAGCACATTTTGCTTCGTGCTGCGTGATAAATTGTGTTTGCGTGTTCATAAATCTGCTGAAGAGTGACGCTGAACAATCTGAGTAAAGGTTTTATTCTTTAGTCCTTCTTTATATTCCACATTTCACAGAGAGTTAAAGATTAAACCAGCGGCTGGTCTAGTTTGACCCCCTGTCACTTAGTGGCTATGTTGCATTGTGGGAAATGTAGGCAGCAGTTGTTTTTTTAAATAGGAAGATGAACGTGAGGAACAGTGAAGATAATCTCTGGTTCTGCTGTATCGATTTAAAACTGTTTGTAATTATGATAAAAATGTGCGAGTGCGATGCTAGATGAGTGACCTGCTTTTTAAAACCCGGTGCCTACATTACCCACAATGCAACGTAGCCACTGAGTGACATCACTGGGGGTAATTTTTCAAATTACATGCAGCTTCCTTTGGAGCCACAAAAGGCTGAATAGATACCAACTGGAATTTAAAAACAAATATATTGTGTTCATGCCGTCCGTCTTTGCTCCAGACGGAGGCCGAGTCCAGGAGTCCGGCTCAGACCGGTCCTCCCTCCTCTCCTCGTCGACCCAGTTTCTGCTTCTCCTGGCTGAACCCCCTCCACAAGAAGAAGTAGCCGGCGGAGAGAAGAGTTTGTTGGTGGAGATGGAGGTGATGGAGGCGCTTCACTCCGGAGTCAGACTGAAGACGCGCTCCAGAGTTACAGCTGTTTCATCAGCCATCTCAGTTTTGTGCTGATTTTTTTATCCACTTTAGAACATATTTGCACTTTTTGTGTCGTGTGGACAAAGAAAAAGAACACTGACTCTGTAGGTCTTTTATTTTGAAAACTAACTGAGAAGTTTTGTTTTAATTTGTTTTTAAATAGAAGCTGCTGCCCTCCACACAGAAGGTCTTTGGTTTTAAGTGTTATCAGAGGAAGTACGGCCTGATCTAGTATTATTGCAGAATTAGCAGTACTGGTCCTAATAAAACTAGAACTACTACTAGTAGTAATAATACGTATTTTATTATGTTACTGCAGGTGTGGCTGCAGAGGATGAACAACGATTCATGTTGCAATAATTTTACAGCATTTTTGTCTTTTTCTTGAACAAATCTGACGACGTTTCAGCTTAAAATGTGAGATTTAACAGTCTTTGAGGGATACGTTCATTATCTGCTCACCTTCATGATGATGGAAAGTTGAGTGAGGTCCATAAAAAATGTCAAGAGTCTCAGAGCAGAATGTTATAAAAATGACCAAAGACAAAGATAAAAATGGATCCATACAGCTCGTCAAGTTCTTCTTCTTCTTCTCCATCTACGTTAGTTGTTTAGCAGAATGCTGCAACAGCTGTTTTGCTGTTAAGCTCCAGAAAAATCTTTTGGACTTCGACACTTCACCTGACTTTAGATCAACATGGAGGGAGGAGATAATGATTGGGTTTTAATTTTTGGGCGAACTGTTCCTTTAACAGTCTGGTGGTAGAGCTACTAGCTGCAGCTCGATATTAGAAGTGTGGAAAACAGAAGTGGAGAAAAAACACTTGGTGAAATAAATGAAGTAGAGTCGGACAGCCTGTCTTACAAACATGAATGGTTCTGTGTCTGGATGTGGGTTAGAACTTTGGGCCGAGTTCTGACGACCTGGGACAGAGACTCAGGATCAGCTATGGTTCTCCAGAACCTTTACTAGATAACTAATTGTGTTTTTTCTTGTTAGACTTTTTTCAAATTCTGCCATCAGACCCAGACAACCTGTTTAAATTGTTGATTCTGGACGTCACATGTGATTTTGTTTGGTTTGGTTCTGTTAAAAAAAAGGTTTTATGATTTTGTTTGAAAGTCAGAAACTTTTAATGTGTGTTTGTGAGTGTGTTCGAGCACTTTGTGTGTTTGTGGATGATGACAGATGAGATACTGTGTTTGTGTTTGTTACATGTGTAGATTCAATAAATCTGATTTCACTCAACTGAAGCTTGTGTGTGTGTGTGTGTGTGTGTGTGTGTGTGTGTGTGTGTGTGTGTGTGTGTGTGTGTGTGTGTTTCTCGCTCATGCACATGTTTGATTTAAAATATAAAATATTATAACCAGCAGCAGAGAATCCGAGCCACTTCCCCCGCACAGAGAAAAGTCTTGAACCAATAACATATTTCGACAGCAGCTGTCTCTGTGACGTCGTTTGACCACGCCGGAAGAGGAATCCACTGAAATCCGTCACTGTTGGCAGTGAGCAACATCACTTCATGTTTGGAAGGACACGCCTTTAAAATAAAAGCATGAGAACAAATTCCAGTTTTCACACTTCAAAGTTGAGTGTTGAAATATATATAAGTAATGGGAAAGTCATGTTTAGATTTCATTATTTAGTGATTTTAATATTAAACTTTATTTAATGAGCATGTTTATAAACAGAGTTTACAAAGTGCTTGACTCTTGGAGAAGAATAAGTTCCCTATAATACTCCCAGAAGGAATGATATAAAGAAACAAAGCCAGAAAGGTGGCAGGGTCCGCCAAATATAAACAAAGTGAAACAGTATGAAATCACCTCAAAAGCACTTCATCAATCTTAGGATATGACGACAAAAAACAAAACAATCATAACATTGTTGACAAAAAAGGCCTTACTTTGATATTGATGTTGCAACGATATCATGACGGATGACTTAAAAGCACTTTCACAAAGTACTAACATGACGATATTTCTGATAAATAATCGTCAGTAATGTGGATTTAATAACTGAGTGGATGAAGACAAGTATTCAAACAGTCTGATTTGTTCAGAAAATCACATCACTTTACTAAAAGCAGATTTTAAACCAGGAAAACACAACAGTAATGTCAAATTATGACATCCAAAATCTAAGATTGTATATAGTCTCATACCATGATAACAATACACATCATACACAGGGCAGCTTTTAGTAGAATTTGAGGACTAACAGATCAGATAGATAGATAGATAGATAGATAGATAGATAGATAGATGTATTAATCCCAGAGGGGAAATCAGGTCATAGCAGTGGTACAAGTGCAAATACTATCAAAATGTAAGAAACAAAACAATAAAATCAGAATCAGCTTAATTGGCCAAGTATGCAAACACATACAAGGAATTTGACTGTGTTTTTTTTCTTCCGCTCACGATTTACACAGACGTAAACATGAACATAAACATAACATAGCAAAAATTCAACTAGAAAGTCAGTAAGTTAAATAATGGTATACAAATAAGTAAGTCAATGAGTACGTAAAGTGTTCAGAGGTCCATACTGTTATAAAAATGTATTCAACTATATATTATATTATTAACAGTGAGGATTGATGTTGTTTAAGTATGTACAGGTAGTATACTGAACATGATAACACAATATAGGACATATAAAGTGCAATTTAGTCTGTAAATGTAAATATAAAGTCTGGTAAATAAATAAGATAAAGTCCTGATGTAAATAAACTAAAATGCTGAGCTAAATGGAAAGTGGAAACTTTATTATGCTTCATGATGAAACGCAGTTAATAATACAGTGGGATCTCTTAAGAAATGATTAATAAAGCAAACCACTATTATTAACGCGATTTAGGTCTCACATGAGCTTTATTTTGAAATCCCCCCCGCCGGATGCAGCTCCGTCCTCCGCGGGCGCTTCACGCAGCGGTTGGAGCTGAGCTGGCTGTCGGGCTGTTTTGGGTGTTCGGAGCTGAGTTCCTGTCGACGACTTTCTCTGAGTGGGAGCAGTCGCTTAGAAAAAAAAAAACAGGAAAAAAAACCAGGAAGATTTCTACACACCGAGTGGAAAAGCTCGCTGTCAGCAGTCTGCTGTCCACACGTCACTCTTCACACCAGGCCGACTTCAACTTTTCCCCGGAGAACAGGAGCTCCAGCTCGGTCGCATCGACGCCATGGACCCCGCCAGTCAAGGTAACGGCTGATTGTTAGCTTAGCGGGCAAGTTAGCTAGCGTGTAGCTTAGCTTTAGTGGCAGAGATTGCGTGCAGTGTGACAGCTAGATGTTTTCAAATCAGCCCAACCTCACTTCTAATATGTCAGTAACTTTATCGTGTTTAGCTTGTTTGTGTGTCTGAAAGTTTGATTTTGTTTTTAAAGCTTAATAAATGTTAATAATGGAGCTAAATAAAGTCGTGCGGGCAGGACGGGCCGCGCTGGTAGTTAAATGACAGGGACAGGAGCAGGAAGGAGGATCGTGTTACTTCAAGTCACCAGCCTTCCAGACACCGTTTAATTTATGAGCTTCAACATTGTTTTAATTAAGAAGTGAACAATGTCATCTGTCCTGTTAGACGGACAGTTGTTTCCTAAATCTAACGAAAGCGAGCTTGTAAACAAAAGGACTCATGTTAGCTTAAACAAGTGTTAGCAGTTTGTTGTGGTGGTGTCACCAGCTCACCTTTACCTCTTATTTACCTGAAAACATCTGTGTGAGTTTACACCACCTTAAGCTAACTTTATTGGGTAGAAACAGCCTGCTGTGCTGAGTAATCGATCACTGATAACAGCCATGTTGCTAGCATGCTGTAACGTTAGCTGCCTTATCATTGTCACTATTGACAGTTTACTCCAATCTCCAGCTGAACAGAAGGTTTCCTCTGATAAATCTATAAAGGCTCAGAGAAGTAAAGACTTTATCTTTGTGTAACCCTCTCTGACCTTTTTTGTGATGCTTAAACAAGTATTTAGCACCAACATATAAAGCTGAAACCAGTACAGTTAGACTGTGGAGGCTGTTGTGTCTGAAATCTTGTGATCTTAAACAATATTGTTATTGTGATACAGAATATTTGCTTGAAATTCCTTTTGAGAAAGTTTTCAGGCAAAGTAACGCATGGAAATATGTACGAATGTTAAATGTTTTAATCAACAATAAGAGAAGAAATGATCAGTTTATTTAATTAAAATACAAGTAAAGACATTTTAAACAAACTGATATCACATTTTATCCATTTAGTTGCTTCAGTATTGATTGGATTTTGTTGCCAGTTGTTAAACGGTGACAGACAGAAACTCCATTTCCTTATCTTGTGTTTATTGGATTATTACTCAAGTAACTTTACTTTTATTTTATCTGCTCCTAATGGAGCCGACTCTGATTTTACAGCAAACATGCATCATGTCAGCGGTTAAAACAGTTATATTATATTCCATTAATGATCAATCAATTGTTAAACCAGCAGACTGTCAATTAAAGAAGGTTATTCAGCCCTAGAAAATGTTATTATGGAAGGATTCATTTTTCTGACAAATTCCAACTCTTAGATCCGAAAAATCCTGTAAATTGGAGCCCAACTGAACTCATTATTCACATGTTGATACAGAAATTAGGGAGATGAAAATTCTAATATCAATAAATTAGCCAACATACACATATTTGTGCAACGATCTCTTAAATGTGATTATCAAAACTGTGCAATATTATAATCTGTCTTCACCATTGTCCAACAAAACCAGGTGCATGTTAGCTGAAACAACAAAATAAAGACAAATGTTAGTCAAAATTCTCTTGTCTCACAATACGTACTCAGTCGTATCGTCCAACACAGTTAGACAAATTAAATCAAAAAGGATTTCTTCTGCTAAATCTTGACAATATAATCTGGAAAGTCTGTATTTTCCCTGTTGGGTCACTGACAGAACACAATCATCTGGAAATTGAACGAGTTCACAGATTTCATAGTGGTAAAAGTATCTCTCCTTGTGTCATCGTGTTCATTTTACATTCTGACTATAAATATCCCGTCGGGGACGTTCTAATTAGACTTCAGGGCTCTCGCAGTCTGTAACGATGAGAGGCCATGACGGACATGTCGTGGTGGATCAGGCCTCCTGCGCCTCAGGAAAAGATTGTCTGCATTTCTTCAAGTGTGACGTGAACTAGGACACGTCTGTCCAGATAAAATCCTGTTGCTACCGTTTCCTGAACCACGCCGTGAAACCCGAGAGCAGGAGTGTTCAGCCGAGTCTGACTGATGCGCTCTCACGTGACACTGCTGTCACAGTTTTCTAAAGAATAACATCGTGAAGCATCGTTGCTGTCCGTCTGAATCAAACAGCAGCAGCGTCTCTTGATGGAGCTGCCATGTTGTGCAGACGTGAAGCGATCGTAGGTAGAGAGCCGTCAAAGAGTTACAACAGAGACTTAATACATGAATCCATATCAACAGGAAATGGACCAGGATGCAATGCAGCAGCGAGGTTGAGGTTTTAGCTCAGGGGTGTGGCTGCAATCAAACACATGCCTCAGTATTTACAGACTGTGTTTGACAGCCTGGCCTCCTGCAGCTGATGTCAGCAGGCCTGCAGCAAGAGTCACGCTCGCTCATGACGAGGCACCGGAGTCTTCATCGACTAAATAAAGAGATACTTGGAGAAGTTGTTACCGATAACTGGGCTTCTTTAACTGTCTGCTGATGTTGTTTTAGCATTATTTACTAGCATTAACTCAGCCTGACGTTCCCTCAGTTTCTACCTTTCAGTCCGGTTGTCCAGGTCGAGTAAATGTCACAGAGTCAAAACAGGTTTTCCAGCTTCTTCCAGGTCTTTGAACAGCTTCCTCCTTCGCAGCGATGTTGTAATAATGTTCTGGAGCTGAATTCCGGGTCTCTCTGTTGGTCCAAATGTGAACATTACCCAACCCGGTGTTACACAATCTGGTGTTGTAAATTGAGAATGAAATTAATCTTGATTGAATTCTGGGATGTGTAGGGTATAAATCATTGTCAGATGGCTAAAGAATATCTGAGATTGAACTTTATTGATCTATAAATCCAAATCTCAGGAAGGAAATGAGTTTTTTGTAGGCGTCTTATTCTCACACGAGCCTTGTTGTCTCTTTTTAACCTCGCTGCTGTTGTTTCTGCGGTCGGTCTGAATCAATACATCTTGAGGGTGGAGCCGACGTATCTCTTTCCAGCCAGTATGCGGATGTTGACTGCTAAGACCCTGGATCACACAGGATTACTACCTGCACATACAGCTGACAAACCTGGTCTTTTGCAACACTGCTGTGTTTGTGCTACTGTTGTCTGGTGTGCATTCAGTCGTGTAGAGATGGAAACAGCACGCAAGCAAGCAGGGAATAATGTCAAAGTCAGTGTTGCGTTCAGATCTGATTTCATGCTCAGATTCTGGTAAGGAGTCAAGTAGAAGAGAGTCTTGACGAGAGGTTAACAGTTAACTGGCTGTTCAGTGGCGTTGAAGTCACTGGGTGTGTTTGTGGGCGATGCGAGGTGTGTTTACCTTTTATAATTAGCTCGCCCACTGAATAAATACTGCTCGAGTGTTGGAATATAGCTGCATGAAGCCTATTTTTACTCAGTGTTTCAGGCAGATTTTTTTCTCGTCCTCCGTGCCAACATCGACTGTGCCAGGCTCCCGAAGCTGCCAAGTTCATGATAGTTTCCTCAGGTGAATGACGCAAGATGAAGTCATCCTCATAGAAATGCTGACAATGGAAGATTTCGGTGTTCGCACTGGGGTTTTTCACTGGATGAATTCAAGTTAACTCAAGAATAGATTGTGTCCGTGTTTTGTTCTGTTTCTTCCTTCTTTTGTCTGTTGTAACCTGGTTGTTCCTGTGTACAGAGAGTGAAAGGTTTCATGGTTCTCAGACGGAAAGGTGTCGAGTTACTCTCCCAGAGTGCAGCTCAACTCCTAACTCTGCTAATTGCCACTTTCTCTTCCGGTCGGATATCTCCTGCTGGCCACACAAGCCTCTTCCTGGCCTCGGTTACTGTGTGTGAAACAGATACAGAGAGAAGGATCATCTCAGTAAACCACGCCTGGCTTTTAACACTCTCACAGATCTAATTGTGTGTCTGTTAACCCTTCTGCTGCCTCTGGACTTCACTATCACATTAACCATTTCTATTCCTTTTCTCTCTGGCTTCTCTTCCAGATATCAACCTGAACTCTCCTAACAAGGGTCTCGTTGTGGATCAAGCAGAAAGCCTGTCCGATGTGCCGGTGGAGGGAGCCGTCGGGAACTCAGTCAACCCTCTTCCACCGGGCCTGACGGAGGAGGAGGCTGAGGAGCTCCGCACCGAGCTCACCAAGGTAAGGCCTAGAAGTTCCTAAATCTCCAGGTGTTTACACGCAACTATAGGCTGAAATCGTTGTGTGTGTTTTGTGGACGCTGTAAAAGTCTCCATGCAGTGAATTGAAAGCTCCCTTTTAGCTTTTAGTCACAATGTTTTGATCATTTCGCAGGCCGGAAGAAAACCTGTGTTGGGTTGAATGAAAGCTTGAGAGAGCTCTGATTCCAGTGTTTGAGTTCCTGTCTTGTATTTTTTTATTATTATTATTTTACATGTAACTACCAGACTTAAAGAGTGATTTATCTTTACTGAAACGTCAGGAATCTCTGGTTTCAGCTTCACAAATGTCAAGAGTTGATTGTTTTCTTCTTTTTCATGTGCTATAATTAGAATCACAACCTTTATTTCATATTTCCCTACTATGAAATGTGTGTGTTTGGCTGCTTAACAGACTTGGCAAGAGAATTTAAGACATCACCGCTTTGTTTCCAAACTGGTGATGTCACAAAGTTGCTTGCCTGGTCTGCGATTAATGAGTTATTTGGTCTGTAAATGGTAGAAAATGTAGGAAACCCTAAGATGTTCAGTTTACTGTCACAGAAAGAAACCAGACAAAATATCACATTATCACATCTGGTAATCAGAACACACCCCTGTCAGTGCAGATAATATGGCATGTGAAAATAGAGAAAGTGCATCTATAATTATAACAATGATGGCTGCATTCCATTTCAATATATCAGGGTCAGAATCTGTGCAATCTGCTCGCAAGCAGTCAATAATAGTGTTAGCTGAACATGTGTTTTCTCTGCTACTACAAGTAGAACAACTCTGTTTAACCAAAAACACACATTGGTTCAGTTTTCTTTGGCGTCTCTCAAGCTGTGCTGGAAGAAAAATGGGCTCCAATACAGTGAAGACTGTGGAGTCAGAACCGTGGCAGCCTGACAGTAAGAGATCATCGTGATCATAGCAGAGAGATGTTAGGAATCAAAATAAGGACTCAGCAGCAAAAAAGAAAGAGGTTTTTCTGCCAAGCTTTGGGAGATGTTTGCCAACATGACTCAGAGTAGAAAGGATTTGAATTTGGTAGTACAGTTCAAGATAGAAAGTGGGTTTCCTCATCGGATGTAAATATAAATCCACTTTTAGAAAGCTATAAAAACAGAAGAGCTGTGGACCATGAATGAAAGGTAAATCCAGTAGACTTCACTCTGTGTGGTGTGCCGGTTGTGTTCCAGGTGGAGGAGGAGATCAACACCCTGCGTCAGGTTTTGTCAGCCAAAGAGAGACACGCCGCCGAGCTGAAGAGGAAGCTCGGCCTCAGCCCGCTCAACGAACTCAGTCAGAAAATCAACAAGAGCTGGCAAGACGTACAGACCTCCAACGCGTATGTATCAGTTCAACCTGACTGCCGAGACAGAAAACACACCTGGAGTAAATCGTAGGAGAAAGTTAAAGTTGAGAATAAATCTCAGGTTTGTTTCAGAGTGTTCAGTCGCACGGAGAGTTGATAAACTTCCACTTTAGCTTCTGTTTGACCAGATTTTCTTTCTCTGATAATCAAATGACTTTTTACTTGTAGGCTAAACAAACATTTAGACATAGGTAGATTTACGCTTGCCTAGTTTTTCCAAAAATGTAATTGCCGTGAGATCAGCTCATTAGTGTAATTTTTGGCTTGTTAGAAAGACGAATGAAGGCATCAGTATTTTAAATTTTAACCTAAATGATGTCGACTCATTCTCTGACGGTAACTGCTGCATCAGACAGAGGCAGCCACAACATGACTCATCCTGCGGTGACACATCGCAGCCTCTGAAGGCTTTTAGATTATATTCCGTGGAGGTTTTACATCAAACGGGATGACTGAGATGAAACGAGATGAAACCGAGGCAGCTTCATGTTGACTTCAGCAGAGGTGAAGGTGCTGCTCGATCAGACACGGTGATCATTTGTTAATCAGGCTAATCACAGCAGGGAAACACATCATCATCTGCAGTTTGTCATCTTAAAGCAACACTTTTTTTTAAAAGACACAGCAGCTGCTCTGTTTGAAATCATATTTTGACGGTGAGATATGATTACACGTGATTAATTGAGCAGCTGTTAACCTCAGCAGGAGGTTTGAAGGAGGAGGACGTCCGGAAAATGATGCTGCTGAAACTCATTATTGAGTAAATTATTACTGCGCTCCGTCTCCATCGCGCTGAGATGATGAGAGTGTTCATCTTGACATTTCCAGTTCCTCATTTAGGAAACAACCACATAGTTCAGCATGTTTAATATTTCATTTGGTGGTTATACAAACTATTAGATGGTTATTCTACTTATATTTTATTAAATATGAAGTCTGACCTTTTATAAACAGGGTTGTCGTGCTCTTAAATAATGTTGACTGTAGTTAAACAAACTGCTCTCTTATTATCTAAAGGATCAAGGAACATTTACCAGACTTATAACATTTTAAAGAGGTTTTTAAATGGACACCACAATAAACTTTAAGTAGTGTATTGATTATCTGTGCAGAGTAATATGAGACGTAAAGAAACCTAAGATCACACTATCACATATATACATTTTAATAATGCTTCAGTATCTTCAACACTATCACGCTGTTCACTTAAAGCTCCTTTTTCCATCGAATCATCACGAAACTGCTCGTCAGTCATTAACAGATTTCATGCTGCTGTCGTCAGATCAGATCTGAGATTGTTCCATTTAACGCATCAGTGACGTCGTCCTCTGTTAATCATCTCTAACACCGAGTGCACAACATCACTACTTACTTCATTTATACTAATTTCTTAGTCGATTAAGTTGCCGGCTTTTCACTCAGGTAACACTTATTACCACAATAACAATATATCATTGTTGACACGATGCTGTTTTTCACTCATTACGGTTTATTGACCTTCTAGCTCAGGTTGTACAGATTTTAGGGGTATGAAGTGTTTTAAGAGAATCTGGGAGCAGAAATGATGATGTTGACAATGAGAACATTGCAGATGAAACTCTAACAATGCTCTTTTGCAACACCTGTTGCAAAAACTACAAAATGTACACAGTTTGAATAACTTGTGGAATGTTTTGTTAATTTTTCTACAGTCAGAATTGTTTTGGATCAAGATGTTTTGTGTGTTTAATTGGCAGAACACTGTATGACGTAACCTTTTAGCTTAGTTTGTAGAGGTTTTTAGGGATGTGAAGCATTTTAAGATTTTCCAAGAAATGACATCACACTACGTAAAAATGCAGCGCCAATGTAAGTATTGGCGTATTGAGCTATCGGAGCTCAAAGGGCTGAAACGAACCAGATTTCTCAGACTGCGTGACTTTGTATCTCTCTCGCCAATAACAAGAAGAGATTAAAAAGACGCTCACGTCATCATTTATATAATTAAGACCTTGTCCAGACAGGTAAATAAGAATATTCTTTGGGACTGTCTAACCCCTGGCTTCCTCTTGGAGCCAGCTAGCTTTGACTCCATGCTGAACTTCTGCAGTGTAACACCTTCATGTCTCTGTTTTTAGCTATGTGGCAACCGCTGAGAAACTGGGCGAGTGGAATGAGAGAGTTTCCAGTTTGGAGCTGTGAGTCCATGCAGTCTGATGTCTGGCCTTCTGCTGTGTTTGCTCTCTCACGCTCTTGACTTCTTCTTCTTGTTAACTCGCCGTCGATGCCTCTCCGCTCTCACCTTCTAACCGTGTTTGAGAACACTCACAGCTCTCCGGTCGGTGTTTAACCTCGGGTCTGCGGTCTGTTTATTCTTTTTTGGCTCGGTGCTGTTAAAAGAATGCTTCTATACTAGTGTGCATTAATCTTCTAAACTTTATCGGTGAACAGTTTTCTATTGTAGATTTGTTTGAGCATGAATTAAAAAGAGGAAAACCTGTGTGAGAGCATGTTGAGATGCATTTTCTTGTAACTAATAATTCCTGGTAGATTGTTCGTAGATGTTGGCGCCTCTCTGGGCTGTTCAGGAGCTTCTCTGGGTCTGAGGAGTCTACTGTCGGTTCTCCTTTTGCATGTGTGGCTCGACTTGTAGCACCAAAGTGGGATTTGATGAGTGTCTCGGTTCTTAACGCTGCAGACTGAGTTACATAACTGATCTACCTGAGTCTGTTTGTCCACTGTGGCCTCTGACTCACCTTTTAATCAGAAGTTTGAGACCTGGGAGGTTTCTCTAATGGAAGTCAGCGCTGACAGGACACGTCTGTCACTTCTTATGTTTTTAATCTCTGTCTGCTGTCGTATACATTTATATTATTATTCTCTGTTCAGTTTTCTGTCTCTACCTTCCTCCTATCAGTATCACCCATCTGTTTTTTTTTTTTTACTTCCTCTTGCAGAGGTCAGGTGTCCTCTCTTCCTCCGTCCAGAAGTGATGACACATGTCCTCCTCTCAACTTCCTGTCAGCAAATCAGCATTCTTCTATATTTTAAGCTCTCTCAGATGCTTCCTCTCTGCTTTTAGCACGCAGAATACCGACGCTGTCGTCTGACTCTGTGTTTGAGTTTGATACATAAAACGAGGAAATCGCAAGGATGTTATCATAACTGTGAGATTAGCTGAGGAAGTCTTTAAGCTTTGTTGTTGTATAATCAATCCATATGATTTTGTGCATCAACAATTGATTACCTAGATATCCAGAATTCACCGTTTTATATGTTTAAAAATCAGACTCCATTAAGCCCAACACGAGATGTAGCAGCTGATTACATCATGATTTCAGCCTGAGGGCTAATTGGCTAAATAGAATGAGTTGGCACTGAATGGAACAGCAGAGATGATGTAATGCTTTCAGTAAGCAGCGTTCAGCTGATAGAAGCAACATGCTGCATCTATTAGTAATCATTAGCCACGTTTTATGGTCTGATGTCAGGGACTCTGCGACTGGGAGCAGCTATAAGTCTGTATGATGGCAAAAAAGAATCCCTGTTTTTCATACAAAAGACAAATTACACTATTCAAAATGAGTCAGGGATATGTAAGTGTTTCACTTGCATACGTGCCCCCATATCCTAATATCCCTGCCTCATTTTGAGTAGCGTATGTTAGTTGTTTTTGTCACTTTGGGGCTCAGCAGTTGTCGAAGGCCATGCAAATAATTTAACGTATCAAACCGTCATGTTTATCTGTCACCGCCGTGAGAAACAGAAGCTTCCTCTTCATTCGTCACAGGTCTTTCTATATCGGTTAAACATCAGTAAGGCAGATTTAGCAAGTTTATTGTTCTTACATTTAAACAAGTTTGCATCAAGTAAACAAAGAACATTTGTAGTTTCTTGTTTATTCTGCTAATTTTCAGTAAACTCTTAGTTGTAAACTTTCTCCAGGAGTTGGTTTTTGAGATTTTTAGGATGTTTCTGTTCCGCTGTTGAAAGAATCCTGAGAGTCTTTAGTCGACACGAAAAATCATGAAATCTGAGTATTTTCTGCCCGGCTTCCACTGAGCTGCTGCTGCTGCCGCTGTAAAAGTCTGACGCTAATGGAATTTTCCATGTGGCTGCCTCTGAAATGAACTGGATTGGCAGGCTCTCTCAGATAGTTCAGCTTATCCTGACAGGGTGAGGCTGCTGACACTCTTCTTGACTTTTACACACACACAGTCACAATCGGCGGCAGGTGCGCTGCTCACGGCTTGTTCTGCTTTTCACAAACAGAAATAGACGGACATGTCTGCTCGCACTTTACTCACACTCTCCCGTCTTTGGTCTTTTGTTTCATGTGTTTTACGCACTCAACCAGAATAACTGTGGATTATTACAAAGATTTGTTTTGGAAGGGCAGAAACACGAGCGTCAGTCTAAACGCACAATGCCGAGTTATAGCACAGGAAATTATGGTTCGTATAATCTGTGGTCAGTGCCTGACGACCAGACGGGCTGCACTTGCTCCTGCAGGAACGAGTGGGAGGAGAGGAAAGGAATGTGAGAGAGCGAGATGGAGGGAGGGAAGATAGAAAGAGAGAGAGACGGTGTTTTGATTAGTCACATGACGAGAGAGGGGAAGAGAGAGAGAGGGAGGCTATGAGGTGCACAGAGCCGAAGTGATCTAAACAAAGAAATAAGTGGGTTATGAATTATGAATAAGTTGGAGGCGCAAAGACTCGGAGTGGGTTGCCATGAAAACTGAGGTGGGTGGAGGGAGTCAGTCAACTGTCAACTCAATTTTCAGCTCGGTTAAGTGTGCTTTATTAGCATAACCAGGTTTTATTTTGTCTTTTTATACAGCTGTGTGTATTTCCCCTCAGCTCCTCTCAGCACGTGACAATAAATAATATCGCCTTCTGACTTCTCTTTGGAGATTGGCAGCATTTTAGTGGTTAAACTGGGATTATCTGCCTTAAAACACACCCTAAATGTAGACGGGAGCGTTTTATCTGCTGGGAAACAAATGCAGCAGTTCAACAGGGAAGTGTTGTATGGACAGACACTGTACTGTGAGAGGGGTGTGTGTGTTTATGTGTGTGTGTGTGGAGTCACTGCGCTGTACAGTAAGCAGCATTGTGTGGATGTAAGTCAGGATATAGAGGCCAGCCTTGTCTGCAGCAGTGCTGTCTCCTGTTACTGTAACACTGTTTGTCCAGCCCTGCTGTCTGCTGGCTCATCTTTTACATTATAGCCTGGCTTGTTAAAACTCTGATCGCTGTGGTGTTTTAGCTCTGCATTTACATATCTGGTCATTTGGCAGTCAAATGGAGTGAATGTAGCTTTTTTTTTTGGTCATTACTTTGAGGAGTAAGAGTTAGTGTCGGTGCCATTCTGTTCTTTTCTCTGTTGATTAATCTAACAAACCTGTTGCTGTTGCGGCTGGAAATGTCAAATCCGTCCCTCTACGGTGTGTAAAAGTCTGCCAGTAGTTGCTCCATCTCTGATTTATGAACGACAGATGAACTTGATGTCCTGTTGCTTTTTTATCGTGTGAATATGTTGGCAAACCTCCTGTTAACTTCTGTTGAAGCCTGCACCAAACGCAGCCATGTTTTGTCTTGTTTTGGTGCGATCTCCAGCAGTCTGACAGTCTTGCAGCTAATTTTTTGCTCAACTTCGGGCTCCGCAGCCAATAGAAACACTGCAGCTTTGCAGCATATTCAACTACATTGATATAATACAACACAGCATCACTTTCATGCACTGTCTGGAGTTTGGTTGTGATCAGATCTGCAGCTCTGAATACGATGCTGATAATTATTAGTTTTCAAGAAATGTAAACATTTGCTGCATCCAGCTTCTTAAACATGTGGATGCCCAGTCGCCCAACGCTGCTGCAGCTGTTGAGTGTTGTGATCAGGAGTCTTATCACCTCCTCAAACATTTAGGGATCAAAGCTTCCACAGATGAATGTGAAGTTAGATCTCAGCTTCCTTCTCTGCTCCGCTATTGTTGTCGAGAGCAGTCAGCACAAACACACTTCCTCTGTTTTTCTAGATAACATACAGGCAGGACTCCGTGTGTGTGTGTGTGTGTGTGTGTGTGTGTGTGTGCGCGTGTGCGCGTGTGCGTGTGTGTGTGTGTGTGTGTGAGCTTGCTCTGTTGCTAATCATGAACATGCTGTGCAGTCTGGTGTCTGATCTATTAACCTGTTTGCCGTCACTTTGAGTCACTATGGGACTGTTTTTCTTCACCGAAACAAAAAAAAAACCTCCTTCAGCTTTTCCACTAACAGTCATTTTGCCTTCACCGCTTCCTGTACACACATTTAATGACCACAGTTACTGTAATATTAGAAGGATATGAATGGAAACCAGTACCTGTTGTTATCAGGAAGTACTGGAGATTAGCTGGTGACGGGCGTTTGTTTTCTAAATGATGGAAGAAAATGTAATCACCGAAATATATTACAAAAAAAAATGTTTACCTTTGTAATGCTCCTCTAAAAGCTGTATCAATCCTTACCTGTCATTGGTCAAGACAAATGTCCTCTCTGACAAACAAGGTTATCTTAATCTTGAATCTTGTTCATGCGATAAATGAAGGTTTGTGTCTCTGTAAACGTCTGAGGCCTTTTTCTTCATCAGCAAATCTTAATCTGGGAGCGTTTTGTTCTCCGTTGCTTTGAGAGTTTGCTTGTGAAGTTTGATCTCGTCAACACATCTTAGTTTTTACTATAATTTCAAATTAAAGATACAGAGTGTCCCCGTTTATCAGAGCCTCCATCTTCACCTGCTGCTCTGTAGTTTGGTTTCACCTGCACAGCAACGTCCAATTAGCCAACACGACATCGTTTTCCTTCGTAGATATCGATGTAGGTTTTACTTTGCTGAAAAACAAAGTATTGCAGCCTCAGCTAACTGGGAAAAGTAATGCGATTACAGTATGTTACTGTGTAACATGTCATCAACAAGTAGTCGTCCTGCAGTTAACAGTGTTCCCGGTGTTGCACAGTGGTTGGGCATACAAAGATTACATTATTTGCCCATCTCCTCCACCGCCACCACTCAAACTCTGCAGCACAGAGCAGCAGGAGTCACATTTCACTCATCGGGTAACGTGAGTGACAACAATAATATGTCGTGTTCACAAGGAACCTGATTAAAGGTCAAGAATGAAACTCCTCGCTGAGATATTTAAGATCGATCTGCTGTCAGAAAACAGAAATATAACCATCGTTTTGCTTTGTGGACACACTTTCTATGAGCACAGCGTTGCTAATTAAACACATAGCATTTCCTGTGACTCGCCTACTTCAAAATAAAGGTCAACTCTAATTTAGCCAAGATGAAGTAGCAGCTGTAGCAGTGAATCATTACAGCACTCTACAGATAGTGAGAGTCTTTTAGGAAAACAGCAACAACTCTGCCAGACGTTTCTTTGTACTTATTTTCCAACTCTTGAAGTTTACTGGACAACCTCTCATGGTGGTCCTGATGCTTGCTCTAGAAACCTTTGGTTGGGGTTTAGTTTATACATTTTACTGCTGTAAGAACGTAGGCGATGACTGTCAAGTCACAGGACACAAACCTGATGCCATGTTGCCTTATTTTGGTTTTACATTTACTTCCTCAAAACTTCAAAACCATTGTTGTTGGTAACATAAGAAAATGATGTAGGGAAGTTTTCTAAGTCTGATCCAGTTCACACGTTACAGAGGAAGCGTTTGAATTCACAGCCTGACTAGATTATTAATCTGAAATACTTTTATTAGTTTAGTAACTTTACAACTTCTACTACAAAGGATGAAAAGTCTGATTCCAGTATCACAGATTAACAGCTGGATGTCATTTTTATGTAATTTGCAAATGGTGAATATAAATCTAAAGTCATGTTTTCCTCATAAACCAGGATTATTACTTCTCCACTGACCTCATTTTGTTTGGGTCGTGTTCGGTACTTTGCAGTCACAAAATCAATTTTCATTTTCATTCTCATTAGTCGTCTCTTTGAAATGTTCTGGAGCAGATTCTCTGCTATAAGCTGAAGCATACAGCGCATGTTAACCTATAATTTCTCAGGGAGATAATAAATACACTCTACATTACTCCTGTGATTTTATATTGTTGTGTTATGATGTAAACGCTGTCATTTCTCCTGTATGTCTTGTAGAGAAAGATGTTAAAAGCTTTTTTTAAAAATCCAACTGAACGTCAAGCAAAACCTTCATATCCAGTCATTGAAACAGACGTCTGGAAGTCGGTTTGGAGTTTGAAAATAGAAATCTGGAGGCTGTAACTGTTGTATTATACTGTACTGTACTGTGAGTGTGTGTGTCTCTCCCCCTGTTTCATTATCCTGCTGTTGTGTCTTCAGATATCTGTCTGCCTCAGCCACTTTGGATGACATTGCCCAGTCCGAAGTGTGAGTTGACCCCTTTCTCTTTTGTGTTCTTGTTTTGCTTTCTGTAGATGAGTTAAGGTTTCTTTTTAAGTTTGGGTTTTCTTTGTTTTGGGGGAGTTTTTCTTTCTTTTTTGTGACTGTTCATCCTCTTGTGTTTTCCATTTGCTCTTGTGATGGTGATGGTTGTTGATCGCTGCGTATTTGTTTCTCGTTCAGTTGAGTTGTCGGCTGCTGAGGTCAGACGAACATCCCTTTTTTTAAAGACGGGGTTATACAGTTCACACTAACTTTACTTTCATTTTGTAGCGGATCCTCCAGATTTGGTAGATTTGGAATGAGCACCTGCTAAAATGGCCACAGTCGTGTGTTGGTACTCGGCCACGCCGGCTTATCTCCAAAAACTGTATTTGCCTCGTTCCTGTGAACCATCTGCCGCCGAGACCTGATGTGTGTTTGAGCGGCTCAGCCGATCATGATGTTGGCTTTCATCCACAATGTGTGTGTGTGTTTGTTGTGTGAGCGCGTGTTTATCTCAGCCGGTTGGATGTATTGAGTGTTTGTTTTTTTTTCTGTGCATATTTTTGAACATCTGTTTGTTCGTGTGTCCTTGCACGTGTAGTTTGAACACACCTGTCAACCTTGTAAATCCCAGATGGGAAATACACTCACAAACACTGTCTGTCTCAGAGAGAAGTGAGAATGAAGGTGGAGCTGGAGGGCAGTTAGCTTAGCTTAGCTTAGCATAGCTGTTTCCTTTGCTTCTGTAGATAATTGAGAACAAAGGGTGTGATTAAAAGTTTGGGTTGGTGGGCCCTCGATGTATATCTTTTAAGGTCCGTTTGAGGACTAACTTAACACCAAGTTAAAAAACATTTTTTCACCGACAACCTCTGATTCAGAGTCCCCTGCTCCTCTAAACACACCCAGCAGCAGTGAGTGAAGATTAAAAAATTACATGCCGTATGTTTTTGGACTTCACGTGCCGGCAGGCAGCTGATCGTTAATAATAAAAGAGCTGCACTGCACGCAGAGTTTATGCACATTCTATAAATACAAGTTATCGCACACAGCTGGAGAGCAGGCGTCTACGTAATTTATCATTTTCTGCAGAGATGGAACAGGAAAGTCTGCGCACCGATTCACATACCTGGAGCCAGAAATATGCAGGTCAGACCAGAGTAAACAGGCGCTCCTGCAAAACTCAGACAACAGGAATGTACTGTAAACAAAGAGGGAACATGGCAGCTGGGTGTCACTGATGTGTTCTATTTCAGCTGGAATTAAAACAAATAACCAGAGAAATCTAACTTGGACACCTGAATACCTGCATGTTGTTTCCTGGGTTTTTTATCTCGAGCAGCGTTTAGCAGCGTTAGTCAAACACGGTCGTGATGCTACTAGCTTGAGTCGACAGTGTTACTGTGGTTGCTTTCTACTACTTTTTACTTCAGTTTTCAAAGTCATCGCAGTTAAACGATGCTCAAGCATCGCCGAGCAGAGGTAGATGGAATTGATGATGATGCTCGAAAAGGCATCACGCTGGAGCGCATCGTACCTGTTCCCACAAGACCAACGACAGTTGTTTGTTTGTGGGTCAGTATAAGAGAATAAATGTGTTGTAATAATACATCACTGACTTTATGTGGAGCAGGAAGACGAGTACACTGCTGTATTTTAACATCGGTCATAGTGTTGGTGTTTGGACGAACGCTGGTTTTGCACATTTAGATTGATAGTTGCGTTTTCATGATGTGCATCAGAGAGTTGTGTTGTTCCGTCATTAGCTCTCAAAACGAAAACGACACTCATCATCTCGAGCCTTTTGGCTGCAGCGGGACAAGCTGAATCACATCTGCCATTAATATCAATGATTCTCTCTGTGCTTCTGTCGTTGCGGGTGTTTCAGGAGAATCGACTAACTCTTATTAGATTGAGTCGATGCTGAAACAAGGAATCTGTCTTCATTTAGTCTTGTGTCAAATGTTAGAAGTTGTTGAGGACACAAACAGAACCGGAGTCGTGGCGGCAAACAGGAGGCTGGCGTTCTGACACAACAGCCTTTTGGCATTTGCTAACTGTGGCCTGAATTCCTGCGATTCTAACTGTATTTCTGTGTGAATACTAACCGTCGGGGTGGTGAATGCTGCACTTCTTCATGTGGCGGGTGTAGCACTTAAATCACTGTTAGCTTTTGTGTCCGTTGTCGTCGAATGGTCTGATTTACCTCCTGTCTCTTTTACCCTCCCGTCCCTCTCCTCTCCATCCATCTGCCTTGTTTTTCTCCATCCATTTTGTTTATTTCCTCTCCGACTGTCGTCTTTTCCTCCCTCTATCCATCCTCCTCCTTTGCTCTTTCTCCCCATCCTCTCCTGTCCTTTTTCTATCTTTCCCCTCCTCTTTTCTCCATCCCACATCTTCTCTTCATTCCTCTCCCAACCATCTGTCCTCTGTCCTCTTTTCTTTCCTCCATTGTTCTCTGTCCATTCTCCTGTTCCCACCTTTCCTCTCTCCCTCCATTCTTCCATCCATCCCACCTCCTTTCTCTCTCTCTGTAGATACAAGAAGACTCAGGAGACTCTCTCCCAGGCGGGACAGAAGACCAGTGCAGCTCTCAACACAGTGGGCACGGTCATCAGCAGGAGACTGGGCGACATGAGGTATGGTGGAGCGGAGCCAAAATGGCCGACACTTTGGCTCGGCTACAAGAACAAATAAGCAGAGCGGACAGTGTTGAAACAGAACGATCACAAAACCAAAATACACCACAGATCTGTCTTTATTCTGGGAGACTAAGAGTTTAATAAAATATAAGCAAACTAAATTCAGTCCTTTTCAGTCCAGGAACAAAAATCTGATGGCACATCAAACAGCTGACAGAGTTTATATCTAAATGTTGTTTGCGTTTGTGGACTTTGTGCTTATAAATATTAAATCCTCACTTCAGAAACCTGCATGAAACGGATCCTTTTTAAAAGGCACACGACATCCCACAATCCAATGAACAGAATTGAACTGATTTTGACAATTAAAATGTATTTTTTCATAAAGTTGCATCAACTGAAGTCTCACTTTTAGATCTGTCTTCTGAAAAACAATGTATTGATCGTGCTGTAATACGTACGATAAAGTAAATATGCACAGGAGGACGCCACTCCGGTAATACAGAGGATGTGTTTGATGGAACCATTACCGGTGATGAGATGGTTCTTATCATAAACATACTCATCAATTTGATTGACGGCAGAATATTTGCTCACTGTCCGCTGCTGTTTTGCTTCTTGTAGCCCTGAATTAGACGCATCGATCTGACCAGTGATCAGCTTGTTGTGCTCTTTCTCTCATCTAAACTTCACTTGTAGTGTTGTAGAGATCATGTGTAGAACTGACTAACAAACCTTTAGTGTCTAGTTCATCTAACAGCAGTAAAGGTCTTTATACTAACTCAGCGGGTGGTTCAACACGAGCAGTTTTCTTCAGAGATGCACATCTGTTGGTCTTAGTAAAGTGAAGGTCCATCAGTTTGTCTTGGAAGTAAAAATTCCACATTTGAGCTCCTTGATATTAAAATAAAACATCCTTTAATAGTTAAGTTGTTGGACCATCCGTATTCTGTATTAACTTCCTTCTTTCCACCCTGAATCACACTGTCGTCGGTTCATTCAGCTTCAAACTGACTTGCTCAGGTACAAACATGAGAACTCATCAGTAATAAGCGACAACACAAGTGTGATTTTAGGGGTGAGAAAGAGAAAACGTCTAACTTCTCTCATCCTCCGGCGTCTTGTTGACTCACACATCCGTCTGTAAATACATTAATGTTTCCATTAATCCACCCACATTTGATATTTGCTCTCATGCTACGATGAATGTGTGTGTGTGTGTGTGTGTGTGAGGAAGTGATACAAGGGTGTGTCAGTGTGCTGATGAATGTGTGTGTACTTGGCCTTTATCCCATTAACATCATATTTCAGCAGTTTTTGTTCCTGGTTTGGTGTTTTGTGTGTTTGCGTTGTTTGTCCTGCATGTTGCATGTCTTCAGTTTGTTGATATTGTTCAGTTCGTGCTCTAAAGGTTCCTGTTTTGCTCCGACACACAGTTTTCAGTGCAGGTTGTGTTGATATTAACGATCATTAAGAGAGCTGTGCTTTGACCCAAATTACCGTTAAATTCTCAAATACTGGCCAGAACCAGGTCT
>CAEMYA010000063.1:208440-231546 GCA_903131615.1 Diplodus sargus | reverse complement strand
TGGGTTCTTTGCCATGAGGGGGTGCAGTTGGTCTGAACGGTGTTTGGGTGGGTGGTTTTTGTCTCAAGTGTTATTGATTTCTGTTCTGTACTTTTACCATAAAATGAATTAAATCAAATGTGAATGATGACTTCATGGGGATGATGTCACAGAAAGGGGCGGGGCACTAGTACATGTTATGTATGTACTAGTGCCCCATCATGTAAGAATCTATTTCTTACCTTTTTATTAGGTATTGTTTATTTTGTACATTTATTACTGTGTATTGATTAGGCTGTTGTGACACGCATATATCCCCGTTTGCAGGATCAACAAAGGAATTCTGATTCTGATTCGAGTCAATCACGCTTATGGGAATTGCATGGGGAGGTCAGTGACGTGATATTCTGATCAGTCATACATAAGAAAATGTTTCTAATATCTTTTCATGTTATGTTTGTTGTGGAGCTGCTGAAAAAAAGAGAACAATTCTGGGGAAAAGGGGACAGGTGGCATCTCTAGAGAGAGACCTGGCGTGGTCGTTTGGTGGGGCAGCCGAAGCATTTTGGGGGGGCATTGTCCTCCCTCCATACCCATGCCTAGAACCGGGCCCGGGAGGGTCCCTAAGTGAGCTGGCATGACGTCACCCAAATTTATAAAGTGTACAGCAGGTTTCACTAACACTAAAACCAGTCCTGGGGTTAACAAAACAAGTGTTCCCTGACCGGGAATCGAACCCGGGCCGCGGCGGTGAGAGCGCCGAATCCTAACCACTAGACCACCAGGGAAGGATGTTAGTCCAGTGACGTCACACAAAAATAAAGTTCACCGACTGTCTGTTTTTCCAACATTAATTGTTGTTTTCTTGAGTTTCTTTTTCATCGATTCGAAGATAAAAACGCATTGAACACATAAAAACGTGTCTTTCTCTGACAATATCTCGTTTCCAAGAGTGACGCAGAAGTGATCCGCCCAGGTCTGACTTCACTGTTTATCAACCGGTATCGCGAGATTTCTGGAAAGCGCCTGAGAAGTGAGCCTTCAAGTTGTCGTGGCCGAGTGGTTAAGGCGATGGACTAGAAATCCATTGGGGTCTCCCCGCGCAGGTTCGAATCCTGCCGACAACGATTCGCTGTTTTGACTTTCTCACATAGTTATAAACTCGAAGTTGAATTTATCTCTCTAATCAACATCACACAACACAGTCTGAGCACAGGCGAGGAACAGGTATATGTTTCTGCTTGTCGTGATAATGATAAGATTGTTGCAATTCATGTATTTCACCACCAGGGGGAGCTGCGTGCTTGTTGTTTACGTTTGGGACGTTTGTCGTTACACTGGTGAGTCAACTGTGACCATCAGTGACTGTGCAGAGTGTTCTGTACACCTTGACTGTCACAGATATCTAGTCACGTTATTTATTTAACTGTGCGACATGTTGCTGAGGAACACTTAGACAACATTGCACTTGAACATTTGTCATGAATGTTAGATTGTAAAAACAAAAAGAGGAAGGAAAAAATTGGAGTAAAATATATTTTAATTGCAATAAAAAAAGACAACAAAGCCACCAAACTCAGTTGTGTGAGTCGTCTTTGTTTTCTAAGTGGAGCAACAGACACATTGTAGGCTATAACAAACCATGATATAAAAAGTCAAAATTACAGTGGAAAGTAAATATATATCTCATAATTTAGATTTTTTTTAAATCTGACAATCTGGATTTCAATTTATAATTTCAAAGCTAGGTGACGGAGTTGGACTTAAATGCTCAAATATGTAATAAAAACAGATAAGGTATAAATAAACATATGAACAAGATGAACATTTTTGATGAATAAAAAAAGGAAAGGAAATGGAAAGAATTATTAAAAATACATTAAAATTACAATACAAAGGCAACGAATCAAACCAACTCAGCTGTGTGAGTCATTTTTGGTTTTTATATTGAGCGACAGAGACACAGGTTCAACTGTGTGACAAATGTAGCTAAAAAAAGATAAAGCTGATACCCTACCAGATAAAAAATGTGACCCCATGTTGAAGTGATCGATAGAATTTACACAGGGGAGTTTCCTGGAAATGTACTGTTTGAGGAGAACACTCAAATGAATAACAACTTTCAGGACATTATGCCTGCGAGACTCGACTTTTAATAAAAGCTTAATAAAAAATATCAACTGTAGACATATTGATAAATTTAACAAAAAACTTTAATCTAGTGAGTCTGGATTGTAACGAGGTGTCTTATATTTTTTATGGTTTATATTTGTAGACTTATTTCTATTTCTTTTGTTTTCATCATAACCCCATATTCTTTTTACTATATTTTATATAAATTTATATATATGATATATAGATACATGTTACCATTGTTCTTATTATTCCTCTTATCATTATATAATATCTTTTATAAAACTTTTTTAATCAAATTTTATGTGCCATATTTAATTTAATTTCTATTATAATTTTTAGTGCTTATTTTTATGTTTTATTATCTTAAATTTTTTGTTTTGTTGCAGTTGGTGAGCATTAGTCTCAAAACCTGTTTTTTACCATGTTGTTTTTAAACTTCATCACTGTGCTTTATAGATAAAGATTGAGAACAGAATAATCATTATTTAAAATAAAATCTACTAGTTTAATAAGGTGCCTTGAATAAAACCATTATGACGTAAGCAGATTTTATTGTGAAGTCGTACTTGATGAGTGAAGAGCAGTTACCCGGTAAGCCCCGCCCATGACTGATGCTACGTCACCAACCGTCTGTATAAAAGCCAGAGCGGACCGTTGGTTCGGGAGGAAGCAGCGTCGATCTCCGCTCGGACCTTGGAGGGTTACATTTACCCAAAACTTATTTTCAAATGGGCCCCGTCGCCTAGCGTTTACTCCCCCAGCCGCGCCGACTGAGTTGAATTGGGTGCTACTGAACATCAGCACGTCTGGGTCCCTATAAGGTGAGGCCGTCCGCGGTCATAAAATGGTGGTTAACACCGAGGGTTTCTCTGGTGGTGGGCTCCCTATTTAGGGGGGAGGGCGAGCTAACGATGCTAGCTAGCTAGCATGTGATAATGTCAGCTTTTGCTCTGCGGCTGTCTTTGTTTGGGTTAAAGGCAGAAGAAGAACACGTTTTGTGTTTACTAGCTTTATTCAGGTTTCATCCCCAGAATTCAAGTGGTGGTCGAGTTGTCGTCAGCTGACAGTTCTGGTGTCAACCAGTTGGTCGTATAGATTGTTATTGTCTCTGTCGGGGCAGAAAATGTCCTCGTTAGAGACAGAAAGTGCCCAGCTTTACGATCTCATCCTTCCCCTCCTTCAAAGCACCCGTTGTCTCTGCTCGTGGTCCCGTTAAATGGTTCTTCTGTTGTCCTGTTCGTGATGAGAGAGAGAACCGAGCCAAAATGTCGGTTTGTCGCAGAGACTGTAATGTAAACAAGACCCCTGCAAAACATGGGCTGACGTCATCACACTGAAGACGCGCTGAGCCACAATCTGCAACTGAGCAAGATTTACACAATATTTATCCTTTATTATTATTTTAAATACATAGAATATGTGTATCGTGGCTGTGAGAGATAATCTGTTAATGTGCATTTTAATGTGCAGCCGTCATTTGTCTTTGTTCTGTTATGAAGGCGTCGAGTCTTTGTTTTTTTTCTGCATAACATGCAGAGTCCAGCATGTTGTTCTCTCTCTCTTTGTGTGTGTGTGTGTGTGTGTGTGTGTGTGTGTGTGTGTGAGAGAGAGAGATCAGTGCAGAAAGGATTAGTTGATTCAAATGTAGGGTTATCAAAACATTAGTTATATTAACAACATCCTAAAAAATACACCTTCCTATTTATCCCCTAGAAATAAATCAGACACTTGGGACAAAGATATGCAAAGGAGATGCTGACAGCCAATGTGCTGACATCTATATGTCTGTAGCCAATGTTGGCAATTGAAAATATATATTTTGCATATTGACACCTAGTTAATTGGTTTGTACATCGATTTATTACCAGTAAATTTGATTATTACTCAACTGGTGAACATAATATTGCAATATTATATGACACACTAATATGATAGAATTCAGTACAGTAGATGGGCAAATGTACACTGAACTGATTAATTAGACAGAAGTTGTCAGAAAAATAATCTGCTATAATTTGAATATATTTGTTGTTGTTGTTGTTGTTTTTGTGGTGTAGTGGAAAAAATCAGTAGGTCCACGCTCGATTTCTATGTAAGCAAACTGAGTATCTTATGTTTTGGACTTTTTATTAGACAAAACAATCCAGTTCAATACATCAGAAGGTTTATTTGACTTTAGAGACATGTTATAGATTAAACATTATGCGTAGGATCAGCACACAAATTGATAATGAATTGCAAGTTATCGATTAGTTGGAGCCACTGTTATGAAATCATAAGTTCTGGCCTGGACACATGTGTGGGCAATTGCCTGGAAAGGATTTTTAAAAAAAAAAATCCCTGAAGCTCTGAGTAATGTGGCCCAGTCTGGTTTTGCTGAAATTGTTTTTCCTTTTGCCAGGTTTCCATCAAGCACAGCTTACAGCGACCAACAACAGCAGAATGGCAGCTATTCCAGCAGGCGGTTCTCTCGTGGCAACCACTGACTACTACCGAAGTGAGTCTCTCTTTTTAATCAGAACTAAACTGACTCCTCTTTCCTGTCTGGTGACTCACTATAACTCTGCAGTTGGATATACTGTGTACTCCCACTAGAGAAACAGTCAGCAAAGTGGATTAAGTTCAGCTGTGATGAGTCATTAGTCCTTGCCTTTCTCTAGAAGATGATCAGTAGGTGTCGTCACCTCCTATCCTTTATATCCATCAATGTGACTAAATCTACTGTTCTGTTTAGTTCCCAGAGTGCCAAATAGACTGATAACCTGACTTGGTAGTTCAAATGAAAGGAGTGCATTGGAGCTTCTGAGTTGTGGTTGTATAACCAGAGGAAAAATGGATTTTTAATATTTGCGCCCCTGCTAACGCCTCATCACTCTCTCTCAATAGGAGTTATGCAAGAGCATTAAGTTCTGCCTCTGGTTCAAAGAATTAACCCTTCACTAGTGCCCAAATTAAGCACAAGCCACCTGCCTAATGCTGCTAGAATTCACAAGTTGCGGGTAGATTTGCTTCATCCCAAGCCAAAGAAACATCTGCAGGGTTTCCCCTACATGTAATTGACTGTGGCGCACCGCCACGGCAAAATAAAAGCAGCCACACCTTAAAAATTCAGGCATAAATAAATCCAGTGTTAGAGGAAGGAAATATTTTTATTGTCGTCTTCCGTCTTTTCTGACAGTAGCACAAATTGCAGTCTGTACCCGAGCCGACCCGCTATAAATTGATCCCCTCCCACGCCACAGTCTCAGAAAATACTGGGGGAAACACTGATCTGTACCTGTTACTTTTTCAGTTTTGCGACTGTGTGATAAAACTGACCACTACTTCTTCTTCTTCTTCTTCTTCTTCAGGGCGCATCGGCTCTACGTCCAGCAGCAGCTCTTGCGGCAGTTCGGAGTACAGCGGAGAGGTCATCCCTCACCATCCAGGTGGGTGTTTCAGTCAGTGAAGATGGAAAAAGCAAAGAGAAATCAGTCCTTATGCAAAGGAGGACTCCAGAATAAATATGATGAAATGTTTATCAGTGCTGAAAAGCTTCTGAGAGAGACATGAGATCGTCACTGGAGGTTTAAACTCCATCCTTTTTTAAACTTGTATTAATGAGTGCATCGTTTATGCTTTTCTTAGAAACAATATCCTCAAGCTGGTTATAAAAGTCTGCTGTTGATGTCAGTCCAACTGTTCATTAAAGGTTTAATAGTGTCAACACAATGCTGTGTTCCAAATCCCCTGAATCAAAGCTGCTGCCTGAGGATTTCTCAGTTTGTAGTCGAGACAGAGAATGAGGCATGAAAGGCTCTCGCCCTCAAAGACATTTCAATGACTGTGGAGTTTTGGAGAGAACAGCATGTTCTGCTTTAGAGAAGGAGCACCCACAGGAAGTGTGTGTCTGTGGTTTCACACACTGTCCAGATGTTTCTGTCTGTCATGAGCAACCTCGATTTAGGGGATGGAAAAAAATGTGGCCTCATAAATAAAACAGACTGATCATTTGTCAAATGTACTTGTTGCGCACTGCTTCTTTTGTAGGAGACTGGGAAAGTTGTTGAATTCTCCAATGAAACACCTGGTTAATTGGTAACAGATGAAGATTTCATGTTTGCTCGTGATCGACTGAGCTTTTCAAGGATTCCCCTTTCAAACCCAAAGATAACACGCGGTTCAGCACTTTGCAAAACACACGATTGTATGAAGGATGTTACTACAACTGCGTTAACAGAATACTCCTGTTAACACAGTTGTATGTAAATGATCGCATTCTGCATTTGATGACCGTTGACGCAGCACTCGCCCATGTCCTGTGTGCAGTTTACGCAATCATTTCAAAGGATTACAACATTGCTCAATCGAAGCTGTACTGCTGCTCTGGTGACGTCTCAGATGAGGCTTCAGTTTCGGCAACCTCACGATTGCTGCGGTTCAGTCAGCTGTTGCCTCAGACAGCGCGGTTACTGTGGTTGAGTAATCCTGTGACACACCTAGTGCGGCTTGCTCCTGGACCTTTTAGAGTTAAAGTCGTTTTCAGTCGGGTGTTCTTTTACTTCCTGCTCCCTGGTCGAGCCCCTGGTACACCAATATAACCCTCAGCCCCAGTTAATATCAGCTGACTTCACCAGTAATCCTGGATCAGCGTCTCAGTGCAGCTCTGTGTGAAAACCATCTGGGCCGTCTTACATCTGTGTCTGTTTTAACCACCTGGATCAGCTTTAATGGTCTCAGGGTGCTGAAATATTCACATTCACACCCCCGGCGCTGTGTGCCAACATAGGTAAAAGGGGGGAAATCAGCACATGCATTCATAGACAGATCAGTTTAATTAAATTCAATTCACTGAAAATAATTTGGTAAAGGCCTGTGTGTCTGCTCAGATACATTTACACCCCCAACTGGTATCACTTTTAAATTTAGGTTGACCTAGAAGCTAATTACGGCACCCAGCAGCTGTACAGTAAATATAACTGCCTGTAATGTAAATGCAGTTGTCAGAGGCGTCGCAGTCGGTTTGACCCAGATCCAAACACGCGCCTGAGACGTGACACCGGAAAGCTGATTCATGTCTCCCTCAGGGCGTAGCTGTTGCAAGACGGCCATAACTCACACACTTTAACGCCAGTCGCTGTGACGCTCTGTCTGCTGTCATGCTGCAGGGAAGTTACTGCTCGGTACTTTTTCCTCAGCTCACAAAGTTTTAATCTGATGTTGAAACTCATTACTGTGTTGTAAAACTGTCAAATGTGTGTTCAGCTGAGGTGAAAATGCTTTCCTCTGAGCACTGACTTCACAGAAGCTATGTTGGCAGCATGAATTTAAACAGTTATGCCTTCATTGTCTGCCTCCACAGGACTCCCCAAGCAGGACTCCGGCCATTGGTGGTCCAGTTTCTTCTTTGGGAAGCAGCCAGGGATGACCCCACTGACTGAGGAGGCACAGCAGAAGTAAGTATAAGTGTACAGAGACACACACACACTTTGCTGACTCATTCCCTAACTCAGCTGCTGTATCTGGGTTATTTTAATCCTGGACATAATCCTAAACCATGTCTTCTTTAGATGCTCAGTTTCTTCTTTCACACATTCACCATAGTGCTTGTCACACTGCACGTAGCCCCAGGCTAACATAGCTGTCAGCCCCATTCTCACAGAGCTCCAGCACAATCCTGGTACCTTCCAGAATGGGCTAACCCTGACTTTAGCCTGGGGCTTGCTGGCTTTGCTCCAGAGCAGCGTAGCTGCTATTTTAGGATAGCCCTGAGCTTACAATGTGCAAAGGGTGAAAAGCCCACACGTTTCCAAATGTAGCTTTGGTCTTTTTACAGCACTGTTAGAGAATCCATTCTTACATATAGAGCTTTTTAGTCGACTTTTTAGTCTTTTACTTACATGGCTGCATTAGCATAATTGAGTAGTGGACTCAAAGATGGTTCACAATCAGCCAGAAAGTTGTTTCCGTGATTTGATGCCCACCAGAAGAAGAACTTTTGATCCGTATCTGTTTGTTTGACACACAGATACATTTATTTTATATAGCGCTTTTCAGGTACACAAAGACACTTTACAGGTTACAACAGAAATATAAAAACAACACGCTTAAACTATAAAGAAAAGAAACAAGTTACACAACTTGTATGCACCTTTTCTATTATTCAGTGTCAATAATGGCTTTTCACAGTCTTCCTCTCTCTCCGTCTCTCTCAGGGCGGGGGTCCCAGGCGCGGTGACCAACGGTCAGATCACCTGCGTTGCCAGGGAGATGGTGATGCAGCGACAGGCGAGTGAGAGCAGCGACGCAGGAAGCCCCACCTCCTCCTGATCCCGCTGCCTCGCTCTGATCCACACCGCGCCTCGGGAGGAGTCCCACCAATGACCAACGCTAGGTGACGGGAGGACGTCCCGTTTACAACCTTATTAGTTTTTTGTTTTTTTTATATTATTCATCGTAGGATAGGCTGCCTAACTCGGTTTTGTTTTGGTAACCTTGTGTTTTTTTTATTTTTATTGACAACCAAGAAAAAAAAAAAGAATTTAAAAATAAACAAAAAAAACAAACAACAAGACGATGATGCAACTGATAAGCTCCTATGTTTTTATTTTTTAACATTTGTAATGTTCTGTGTTTGTAATACTGTGGTGCATAGACACAGTGTGGTGCATATTCATCCACATGCCTTTTGTTAAACATGTTTTTCACTTTTGTCACCCTGTGATTGCAAATGCAATAAAGTAGACTCTTGCAGCCTAATGTTCTGTGTCGGTTCTCGTCTTTGATTTTACTCGTGCACTATTATGGAAAAGCGACAATGTGTAAACAGAAGAAGCATATTACGTTTGAGTTCAGTAAGCACACAGCCTTCTCTGTGGCTTTTATGGTCAAACTATTTTTAATATATTCATCTGCAGTGCTGCGTCCTGTTGGTTGAAATAGCCGTATAAGGACCAGTCAGTGAAAGTGTCTGTTTGCCAGGGAGTGGTTCACTGGTTTTGTACAGGGCTGTTCACCAACTGAGTAAACACTGAGGGAGCAGCACTTCATGTCCACTAACTGCTGCTGTTGGAGTTGTGCAACGCTTGGCTCAGAGTCAAAACACAGGAACGCATCTGGGAACTGAGCCCAGCAGTCCCTATGGATAAAAATGATTCCTACACAAAATGAGGTTAACTTCCCCTGCAGATGGTTTTTTATCCCTGAAATGAAGTTTAAATCCCAAGTTTTAGAGTTTAGAGGCGTTTTCTTCCTAAATGAACATTTCACGTTGGGACTAAATTTGATTTCAATCACTAATTACTGAAAGAAACTCAACTACAGGGAAGCTACAGAAGGGAGAGGTTTATTTTTGCTTGAACAGTAAAGTCACATGCAAGAAAATGTAGTTTATTGCAACAAGTGCCCCTTATTCACTGGTGTGACATTACCCACCATTATACCTCACCATGTCTGACCAGATGGTTTGTAAGAGAAGTACAATAATCCCTCTATTTCAAACTGGATCGACTGTCTTTGAGCAGAGGAGGAGGCCTAAGACATTACCTATTAACCACCTATGGGTAATGTAGTGCTGGGTTATCTCCCCAGACAGCTTAACAACCATTCACACCTGGGCTCACCTGGCCCATTTTAACAACCTGCATGATGGCCGGTTGCCACTCTGAAACTCAGATTGTGAAAAATGACGACCAAAAATGTTGTATTTACTGCACATATCACAAACAAACACTATATACAGTAAAAAGTGATGGAGATAAAACATTTCCCACTATTCTGTGCGGGGATCGTTCATTTTCCCGATTTTTCCGAGAGCAATGGAACGCATCATATTTGTGTTAGCACATCTGCTAAGCTAGCTAGCTCAGCTGCTGAAACTACCTTTAACGATCACCACAGCGCCTCTAGTGTCATAAACAAGCTAGCATACAAAAAAACACACGATGTTACATCAGGATGTCTTTATTTTATTTAGCTGAATACTGAAGTTTGTGTCGTTTTTTAGCTGTTGACAATTAGCTAGCTAGCTGTTAGCGGCAGACGGACGCCATTTTTAAAACGGAAGTCGGAGTCTGAGACCACCATGACAGTTCCAAGATGGCCCAGCTTATCTGGAGGTTCTGAGGAGCACTTCTTCAAGGTAGGACCTGTTTGTGCTAACAGTTTTATAAAGGCGGATTTTTTTGGCTTGATTATATGATGATAAACTTTGATGGTGCTGGCTAATTCCTGGGTGTGGTTGATGTTTTGGTATCTGCTGGGCTGAAGAGCTTCTACCTCTCATCTCTCTTCACAACTTGGATTAATTATTGATTAATTAATAACACAACTCATGTGATTATTACAGGTTTTAGGCAGATAGTATCTTCACTGACTCTCAGGTGATGTTGAACATTAGATTCATGGCTGTCTTTTACCACAAAACACACTTGCATAGTAAATTTTTCTGCAATATCGAATGTGTGACAAACTCATTATACTATTGTTGCATTCAACTCAGACGGTCACCTTAAAATTCTCTATAACAATGTAGTTTATCATGCTACATAACATTTAGTTTGTTTAAAGGTGATATGTAACTTCTAATCTTTTGCTGTAGGTGTTGAGCTGTACACACCTGCGTCACAGGTATAAATAAAGCTGAATTGAACCCATCTGTACGATGAATTAACTCTATTTCTGGTCATCAGCTGAGTTAGTTTCAGACCTATTTAAATCTGACAAGCATTGATCACCACATTGCTTTTGATGCAGTTGAGATGACGACGATGCAGAAAGCAATTACCAACTAACTTTTCCACAATTCCACGAACCCGCCCTTTATCTTTTGACTCCTACATGTTATCCTGACATGTGGAGAAAAATCTCCCTGCTGACTGCAGAGCAGCCACAAATCCTGACGCCAGGATTTTTCCCATTTGACTGTAAAATGGGTTTGTGTAAGCGCCGCCGTCCCCTATTCAGCCCCCCTCCATCACTCTGTCTGTCTCTATGAAACAGAGGAAAGACAAACAATGGAGCGCCGCTGCTGTAAAGTGGCCCCCTCTGCATGACGGTGCTGAAAGGTTGAAAAGAGGATTTGTTCTGTGGCTCATTTGAAGAGCCGAGCGGCCGGTCGTCGTCCCACGCTGCAGTTTTTCCAGGTCACTGGGTGCTCGGAGGGGTCGTCGAAAAGTGGGAGTGAAGGAGGTGATTCATTTTCTCCTCCGTCAGGATCTCTGTCGCTCTTTGTCAGGCTGTTCTCCGTCTCCTCCGTCTGTTTCTCAACATCTGCTCTTCTCTTGGCTAACTGGATATAGTGCTGGTTGAAATCAGTGTTGATTAGAGTATAAAATGTGAAAAACAGTTCAGTTTATTCCTCGAGTTGCTTGAAAAACATCCTAATTTCTTATTTCAGGACTTTTATCTAGGAACATCAACTGTTAACTGAAACCTTGAATATTTTTGATGTATGTCGGTGTATTGATCAGCAGTTTCTTTCCACTTAAAGCGAAACTCAAAATGCAACCAAGGCTTTTTTTGTGAATGAGTCAAACCTTCATGTAAAAAGCATAATCACGACAAAAAAGCCAATTTTAAGGTATTTACCGTATTTTAATTTTCGGGTCAAACTCATTTTCAATGGGAGTGCTACGGGCACTTTTACGATAGCATCAAAAACTCTATTTTTAAAACACTAAGAAGGTTCGACACAACATGAAACTTTGCTCGTAGTATCACCAGGGTCTCTACACATGAACACGAGCATTGAGAACATTGTTTGTGTACACAGAGTTACTAAAAAGAAGGTTTTTGAACAACTCTCGTTAGCAGCAGCTTGTTCCAGTCGCCGCCGTCATGGCAGTGGAGAAGTGTCAATCTCAGAATGCAACGTAACTTAAAAGTGCCTCTTTTGTCGTAACTATGCTTTTACACGAAGATTTGACTTGTGTACATTTACAAAAAAAGCCTCGGTTTCATTTTGCTAAGAGTTTCACCTTAATTGCAGCTCAAAATGTGTGTTTTCTTGGCCTAATAACTCAAGTCAATTTAGACAAAAAGTGCTATTGGGTTCCTGCTGTAAGCTGCACGTTTGTTCACACGGACTGAAAACAAGAATAAACTCAGTGGACTCTGCAGGACGCCTGGAAACAGACTGAAGTTGATGCTGTAATTGAAAAACGAGAGTGGAGACAATACTGTTTATTAGCACTGAACAATAGTTTAAGACACCAACTAAAAAAAGTCACATCCAAACACACTTGTCTGTGAATCCAGACAGTGAATCATAGCATACTTTATTATTCTCAGTACCTGTGTGTTTAACTTGAGACTGGACTCACTGCAGACATACATTCTTATAAACATACATTTCTTAATTCTCACAGTTGTGGCCCAATTAAATGATCATGTTGTGAAGCTGTTTCAGGGATGTTAGGCTACATTTTTCTCCATTTTAAGAGCTGCAAAATGTTAAAAATATACAAATGTCTTTGCAAAAATGCAGCTTTTTGATGATATTTGGCAACGTTTGACTTCACTTGAGGCCAACATCGGGTCCGTGTTCTGATGTTTAATTTTCAAAAGTCCTTCTACTTGGAATTTGTCCACTTTGTCTTGGCTTGTCCATTTTAACCCGGGCTGTAAAATCCTGTGCAGCCAAGAGGGGTTGATAAAAGCAGGGAAGTCAAATGATCCAGATTTATTTTTAATTTTTTTAACTTCCTTTGAGTCTGTAAACCAAAGAGGTGCGTTTGTTTCCTTCTACTTGACACGCCGGTCAGCAGGGCTGGTTGGTTTAGAGATGGAGAAGTGAATAGATGAAGAAGAGCCCAGGATGATGTCGACCCATAATCCTTTGGTTCCAGTGCCACCTGAGAATCCAGGGAAGACAGAGAATTAATTTGAGTCTGGAAACAAATTAAAAAATATCTTTTATTGTAAGAGAAACCACCTGGACAGCCATTTTTTTTATCCAACTTGTCAGTTTTGTTTCTTCGTCTTACTGTCCACGAAAATCAGCATTTAATGTAGGACCACCAACAATTAGTCCATCAAATACCATTTGGATTGATTAACAGAAGGGGAAATAAATCAGAACATATTTACAGTGTTTGATCTCAAAAAACATTTGCTGATATTTGTGTTGGGGCGGAGCTGTCGGCCATCTTTTGAGGAGAGTGGTGGTTGCAGATCCAGACCCTCTGGAGGAATAAACACTTGGATTCACATCGGGTTCTGCTCTGATTCAGAGTCGTTTACTGACGGGAGGAGAGCTCAGAGATCATTTTGTAACTTGTGGGATTGAAAAGGAGATTCTGACAGGACTCAAGTGTTCAAGTTCTATTCATGTAAATGTAAAGTTAGAGCGACCGGTGACATTATGGGATAATGTATGCACTGAACTTAATAAGATAAAACGCAAAGTTCCAGTCGTTTTTAGAGATCATGTCTGAGTCTCACACTGAGACTGATTCCACAGAGCTGTTTTCCACTTAGACTGCAGTTTTACTGGCTCACTGGACTCACTGGTGTTTGCTGACTGGGAGGAAAGGATCAGACTTTGACTCAGTCACACGCTGTAGTTCTTCCTCTGTTGTCTGCTTTCTGCTCTCTTGTTTTTGTCTCTTCAACGTTTTTGTAGTGTGTTTAAATAAACACCAAATGTATCATCATCCTCAGCTGACAAAATGCAACCACAGCACATTTCCCTTTGGTTTGACCATCACACAGCAAGTTTTAGGAAAGTCTTTTTTTAAAAAGGAAACTTTCTATTTGTGGCGCCCGTCTTTAAAAGATTTATGTCCTCAGTGGGAACAAACAGGCAGAGAGCTGCAGACGGCGTAGGGACGTCTGAGAGTAACAGACGAACTAACGGTGTTGGTTTCTGCTTTTTTCACAGAATTTGTCCACAAAAAGAAAAATACAGAACAGCTACAGCCTTGTTGGTTAAACCCAAACCACCCTGAATGCGTATTTTAACCCAATTTGACATAATCTGGTTTTAAAAAAGGCCATTTTGTTTCTGGATCTAGGTTTAATTCTGCATGTGTGTGAGCTGCATGTACAGTTTTGTGTATCCTGGCCTACTTTCTGAGCGCACAGAGAGGTCTTTGTAAACTATAAATAGTGTGTGTGCTTGTATTCTTGTAGACCTACTCACCTGTTTACAGACCGAGGCCACAACAGCTCTTAAAAAAAGTGAAGGAAATCCCCCCACAAGAGGCCAGAACCAAACTTTCCAAAGCAATATGAAATGTTATGTTTCTGTGTGTAGCAGTAAAGTAAGACGAAACCTTTTCTACACACATTTGGCCTGTTTTTCATTCATGCTTCTAACTTTATTATGTGTAATTAGAGAAGGAAGCACAAAGGTTTTCCCGGTATGCTGTAAAAGGATTCGACTGGGCTGCACTGAGCTCAGACCTCAGACTCACTCACCCAACATCAGTGATGGTGGGAGTGTGAAGCCTTTAGTGTGCTGTGTTTGTGGTATATGTTTACCGGGAGGTGCTGCCATGTTGACGCAGACGGTGAGCTGCTTCTGTTTGTGTCGGTCGGAGTCGTTGTGACGGCTGAACACAGGTTTCATCTGCTCCGGACTGGAGGGCAGGTCTGAGAGAGAGAGAGAGAGAGAGAGAGTCTGTGGTCTTTATGCTGTTAAACCATCGAACATTTGAACGTAGTTTTACTTCTGCGATCAGCTCCTCCGCCGTCGTTGCTCAGAGCTTCTTGTTCGGTTTCCCGTCGTTAAGATCACCTGTCAGTCAATCAAACGTCTTCCTGTTCTGAGTTTCTGTCACTGCTGACGTTAACCTCCCCAGTTCTTCTTTCAGTGTCATGTATAGATGTACATTTCTGCAAACCACGGATACATTTCTGTATGTTATGATCTGAGATCCAGTTTTTGTAAAGTGGTTTAGACCTCCAAGTTCTGCCCCGCTGGAAACCTTCAGTCCAGCCGTGATTTGATGCTGAGTCACGAAGAACAATTTGACTTCTGTCCAAAAACATTCAGATTACTTCCTGGTTTATGCCTTCATTGATCTCACTTGTTGTGTTCAAACATCACACACATTTTAGCCAACAGGATGCCAGATTATTGGCAGGGTTTTCCCCGACCATTGTAAGATTCGGGCGCAGCACCTGAGCGTTTTTTAACATTGTCTAAAATCACATCCGCTTAGTGAAAAAGCAAACTTCACTTGGAACGTAATAATTATATATGACCTCCAGAATCTTTTTCTGCGTAATGACATTTAATATTTATCACAGTTATCTGTGGAATCTTATTGTACAACTAAACCAAAAGTTATTCTCATCCTATTTAAACATCAGTGTAAGAATTCATCATCGTCACAACCGTCTAACGAACGGATGGTGGTTTTGGTCTCTCTTTTCAAGGCGAGTTTCTACCTGCGATAAAATGTTCTGGGCTCTGATCCAAACTCACTGCAGCGTGTCAGGAGCACGATTGTTACGCCGGTGGCTCAATGTTTGTCTTCTTCATAAGAACAGGACGGTCCTTTCTCCACTAACAGGCTTCAGGGAGGCTTCCACTTAAATTTCACAAAGTGTGCAGGAAGTTAGAGTCACGTGCACACGGCAGCACGTCACAAAGCCAAACTGTGTCTCTGTGTAAGTGCTGATTCAGTTGGTGTGTGTGTGTGTGTGTGTGTGTGTATGTGTGTATGTGTGTATTATGGGAGCGTCTGCTGTATTTGTTAGCGTCAGTAGGAACAAGTGAGTTTCTTTTCCTTTTATCACTTCTGTATTTAGTGCAGATGTGTTCGAGGAGCAGTTTCAAATCACAAAAATTGTTCTACTTAACTGTTAATGGCCTCCAGCAGATAAAAACACTGTGGATAAAGTTTTCTGCCTCCACTTGAAGACAATTAAGGCAAATGATTTATTCATAGCTGCAGCCAAAAACCATTTCTGCCAATTATTATTCTCCATTTTCCAACAATCCATTTCATCTATAAAAGGTCAGAAAATAGTTTAAAAACGCAATAACAACCAAATGGTTCCCAGAGGCTGTTGTGTAAAAGTACGATAACAAAATACACAAAGATTCTTAATTTACCGTCTTAAATTATGAAGAAAAGCTGCAAATCCTCACATTAAGAAGCTGGAACCATCCTTCAACTGAATTATTGATTAATAAACTAACTCTTGCAGCTTTATGTCACACATCTTTAAGCCGCCATCTTTAGTGAGTTAGCTTCAAGCTAACAAAGCTTTTACACAGGCGCAATTTTAGATAACCCCGACTTTAGCCTGCGTCAGAGTTTGTTGGGCTTTCCGCTGAAATTGGACCAAACACAGGGCTAAAAGACACCAGACTTTCTGTTCTGTGCAGATTCAGATTCAGTCCACTTCCCGTCTAATCAGACTTATTGGTCGTACAGAAGAAACAGCGTCTCAATCAGGTCACATCCCGGTTCAGTGAAGACGGGAAGGATGTTATTTTCCCTTTCGGGGGAACATGGAGTTCAGTCCGCACCTGTGAGCTCGTGAACAGTCATGCAGGAAACGCGTGCACATACACGAAACACATGAACTTTGTTTCGGTTCAAATATTTGTCCTCCCCTTTGGAACAACACGTTACAGTCAGGATTTGAAAAATAAGGTTCAGTGTTCGTGTGGTCTTACTTCTGTAGAAGCGGTTGCGGGCGAGCAGACAGGCGGGAGAGTTGACGCTCGTCATGGCGTGTCGGATGTGTGAGGTCGCTGACCTACAGGGTCGACATCCTAGAAAGAGAGACAGAGAGAGAGATCACGACTCAGTTCTGATGACACTCGGGTCAGAACTCAATTATTTCAGCGTTTAATTCAGGCAGCAGATTCTAATTGAGCTGGACGTCAGGCTCAGTGCTGCAGAAGCAAACACAAAAGGAACATTTACAAACGTCCTAAATATCTAATAATTCAGCTTTAATTGTGAATGAGCCGTACATCAAAGGAAACAGATGGCTTGTTTGTTGAGTGTTATTAAAGCCGATGTCACGCCGATCAAACAGCCTCCAACACACACAGATGTTTGTTCGGTGTGTCGTGGCTGTCGGTGTTTGTTTTAGGATGTTTGGTCAGATTCAACAATCTTTGTCCAAGTTTGGTGAAGTTCAGACAGTTTGCCAGGCCACTTGTGATATTTTCCTCCACCGACACCCAGTGTGCGTCTTTGGTATTACAGCAAATATTTACAAGCCACAATTTTTCAAAAGACTGTGAAAATAGGTACATTTATACGGACTGCACAGCCAACAGTCTCGATGAACGGTCGCCAAAACCTGAACATCAGAAGATGCAGACGACATGCAGATCAGACCGACAGGACGGAGATCAGAGCTGCACCTAAACTAGGAACTGCACCAACAGAAAGTCAAACGAATATTGTCGGAGAGATTCTGACGTGATGGAAAGAAGGACAGGAGAGAGGGAAAGACAAATCCTGAGCCGGATGTCCAAACAGATAAAAGGAGCAAACAGAGTCAATGATTACTTACAGTGAACGCAGAGACCGTTAGTTCAAGCTGAACACTGACGCTGCTATTTTTAGATACTGTGTGTGTGTGTGTGTGTGTGTGTGTGTGTGTGTGCCTCTTGTCTCCCTGTCGTATTTGCATTTTCACTTCCACATATTATTTTATATGTTCACCATTATTACTGTATGAAGGAATACGAGACGTTCTGTGTTATCTGTTCCTTCCATATTCAACTGAAAATCCAATATCGGGAAATTAAAAGGTTATCTCGTTTTTTTTTGGTTTATAAATCTGATGCCATCTTCGGAAAATCTGATTTGATTTGATGTCCTCTCTCTTTTTTTCTTTTTTTTGGTGGAATGACAAAAGGAGATTCAACTGATCTTTGATGCTTTTAAGATTTACTCTGAGATTTCACCAGATACGCGTCCACTGTGTTTTGCTCCGCTGTCCGTTAACCCCCACCGGTTGCGTTTTGAGTCCGCCACGCCGGCAGCTGGCGTCGCGAGTTCCCGCAATAATCCCATTATCGCTGGTGACCGCAGTTATAGGTCTTTGTTATAAAAACAACAACAGGAAGTGTTCCTGACTGAAGGATTAGTAGGAGAGCTTGTACTTGTATTTGAGATTTGTGTTTTATTTTGAAAAGTAACCAGATGTTATATTGCTGTTTCGGTGCGTGACTTCCTGTCTGCTCGGTGCTAAATTCAGCTGAATTGCTGCGTCGTGTTCCGGCATCCGCCAGAAATAGAATTCCTGCGTATCTGTTCTGGAGGGCTTCGGACTGCCGGAGCTGGACGGAGCAGATACGCATCGGACCTGCTGGACGTTAACACAGAGACTACCGTGAAACCATCAGCTCTGCTGGTTTGGCGGAGACGTAACGCAGCGGACACGTATCTGGTGGAATCGCAGGGTTAGAGACTTCCTCAAAGCAAGTCAAGCTGCAAGAAAACACGACTTCAGATCACAAAAGTATCAGCATGTAGTTACGGAGATGAGCAGCCCGAACAGTGTGTCTTTCATTTGTTTGAGTCTAAAATAAGAGCGTGACGGAGTTGTTTTTGTGTCTTCACTGTCTCTTTAGATCATTCGGCGTTCCTGCAAAAACAAAAAAAATATGCCTGATATCTTTTGCCATCAAATACCTGAATCTCTACTAACAAAACTGTCATAATTATTCAGTCAGAACATCTTCATCAGTTCAGATTCAGGTACTTTGGTGATAAACTGTTAAAAATAGGATTCACGCTACGTGTCCTGAAGTCAAGGTCAGCAGGCCGCATGCTGTGTGCGTGCTGGTGTTTATTTAAGTCCTTTCCTGTCCTGGTTCAGTCGCGGGTATCAGTGCAGCCCTGTTAGCTTTAGATAAAAAAGACTTTTTCGGGAAACAGAATCTCTAAAAAACATTTGTTTTAGTGTTGAAATGTGAGACGGCGGAGCGGCTGGACATTTATTTTTAGAGATAAGATCCGTTTGCGGTCCAGGGATCATGGTTTGTTTTGCAGCTCCAGTTTGGGCTTGATTTTCTTGTTTGTGCTGTAAACAGTTTTTGCTGTTCACCTCTTTTCTAATAACACATCAACTGCTTTCTTAAAAGGAACATATTTTATCTTGATCCTTCTGTACTGCCAATATAGTCTTGTGATATGCAGGGATACTGTCGAGTATCAAAAAATGTTGAGTAAATCTCATTTAAAGCCAGTGAGCCACTAAAACGAGACCCAATCCCAGTGACATGGAGAATTAAATGACATGTACACTTCAGATTGTATTTGTATAGCACCAACTCGTACAAAATAACCCAAAACAAACCAGTCTGCAGAACAAGATGTTGGCATTTAATACTTCTGCAAAACACAGAAATGATCTGATTCGTACGTATTATACATATTAACCTGATGTTTCTACAATCTGCGTCACGCTACGTTAAGATTACATCCATATAAACTCGGACGCTGGCAGATGGAGGGGATGGTGCTGACGCTTCAGCTGTGTGAAATGGCTGCCATCCAGAGACCACTGTTTAAGATATTCTTTCAACTGTAAGCGTGAAACCGCTGGGTATTTTACCAAGATGTCAGGAAATCTGACAGACCGGGTATATTTAGCCAGAACGTGACCATTCCAGCCCAATCGGCACGATACAATGAGAGCAGTTAACGTTTAGTGTAAACCACAGATACGTTGAAGGCTGATGTTTGTACCAAATGTTGCATATTTTGGGTTCAAATTATTGTTTTAGTCACCTTTCACAGCAGGAGGTGGTGCAGACAGTCGGCGTTATCACAGCCAACAAAGGTATTTAAAGGCAAACCGTGATTTGTCCAAAAACTGGGGATATTAGTTAGCAATAAACTTTATTGTCTAAACTTAGATCAGTGAATTGAAACTGTGGTATTGCCGATACCAATCTGTCTGTGATTGTTCAATAGTGCCGACTTTTCAACATAAAGAAACATTCAGTTTTAACTTATCTGTGGTTTTGCAGTAACGTACTCTGCTAACGTTTGCTCTGCTGATTGGGTCGATGTTTTTTTACAACCCAACAAAGTGTTTTTTGTGCCTAAATCTTAAGAGACAACAAGCGCAACATCGTCACGATGTCAAACTGAAAACTCAACCTAGAGACAACGAGTAAAGTGAAGTTTCACCATATCTGTGGTTTGCAGAAATGCACACTGCCATAATTAATTCTGGTGAACTGGTTCTTGTTTGTTCAAGAAAACGCAGTGTGCAAATAATATTCTAATGTAAGAGACCGTAAAGAAAGTCTTGCCTAGAAAAACCATTCAGCTCAGTGTTAAGTATTAAGAAAATATGAGCAGTGTATTTAGAAAAGCTTGGATTTTTGCTGTCACATTTAAAATGGGTTTGACTCGTGGTCACATAAATCCGTTTGGTCATGCTGGGACGATAACGGCTGAGTGTGCTGGAGCGATAAGTATTTGTGAGTCTGTGTAGTATTTCATATGTAGGTGACCCGTCTCTGCACCCCGAGGCTGCTGTGGTGTGTTCAGTCCACATCCAGCACCGCAGCACCACCCGCAGTATCGGCCTTTAAGTAGGACGTGACCTAAAGCGCAGTCAGTAAACAATGTGTTGCTTCACTTCAGCACATCGGATATGAAGCGTAACAAAGACTGTGAGATAAAGAATAGGCTTTAATGTAAAGTCTGTCTCCTTGTGTTTAATAATTGGCCACTCAAGGCGCTAAATACCAAATGTTTAACGGTAGCACGCACACAAAGATCTCTGGGACAAAGTTGATTAAGTTGAATATCACTGATTTGTACTGTAATGTGTCGATGTTCTGACGTTGTCCACTGAACCGCGGCTGGTTGTAGAAGGTTCACTTCAGCGTTCAAGTACGACAAGAAAGCACCATATTTCTGACTAAACATGACTTTTTACCTCCAGTATAAAAAAAATTCATTTCGTTAGTGTACATCTTTGTTTCCCTACTCTTAAATTGCGTCGCACTGATCAGACAAATGAACATTTGTTCTTCTGTTTCTTGCCAGACGTGAAGTTGGGATTAGCCTCCCTCAACTGTGTAATTCGGGGGGAAACGTGCAGAGTGAATGAAAAATGGGTCCTACTCTGTTCAACCAAGATGTAAACAACATGGAACAACTGTTAATTCAAAGTCAGAGTCTGTCCGTTTTGTTCGAGTTGAGCCAAAACAAGGCCTGAAGCTTTGTGATCTTAAGATCTTAAGATACAGATATGTGAATTTGTATAAGTGTGGTGCACCAACGCTCCGGTGACTCTGTATCGAACCAGTTCAGCCGCGCCTGTCTCTGATTTCATGCTGCTGTGTTGTGTAAGGCTGTTCTAAACATTGCTTATGTAAGCCTGGTCTGTCAGTGAGATGTAGGACAAAGGTCGCAGCCACCCACTGTTGTTTCCTCCTATAGACTCAGCTGCTCATTCTGCTTCCCTCAGTCTTGGAATAACGTGGCTGCTCGACTCTCTTACATCTGTCTCACGTACACACATGCAGAGCTTTATGATCTGTGATGTAAGATGAAATGTGGAACGAATCTTTCTTATACAACTGTTGCAGCCTTCAGTAGATCTGAATGAAAACATGAGCTGAACAGGAACCGGAGGGAACGACGGGAGGAAGGAAAAGGCAAGATAAGAGGAAAGAGAAACAACAACAAAGAACAGCAAGACAGGAGGAAAAGGAGAAAGAAAGGCTCGAGGGAGGAAATCAACAGGGATGGAAATGATAAAATATGGAAACAAAGATGTAAACAAGGAAGAAAGAAAGAAAAGATCAAACAGAAAAAAGTAAATATGAAAGAATAAAAGGAAGGAAGGAAGGAAGGAAGGAAGCGCTCAAGAGGAAGTAAACAGGGATGGAAAGAAGGGAAGATAGACAACAACAACAAGGAAGGAGGAAGGAAGGGATGACAGGAAAAGAAGTAAAAGAGGAAGAAATCAGAAAACATTGAAGAAGAGAAGAAAGAAGGGCACATTGAGGAAATATTATTAGGAAACATGAAGGAAAGAAGGAAACATGAATTGAAGGAAGCAAGAAAGAAGGAAATGCACAACATGGTAGAAAATGAGAAGGAAACATGGAAGGAAGTAAAGAAAGAGGTTAAATGGAAGGAGGGAAGGAAAGCAGGAAACAAACAAAAGAAGAAATTGAATTGAAGGAAATATGCAAAGATGGGAGGAAGGAAACTTGAAAGGCAGAAAAAGATGTATGGAAGGTAAGAAGGATACAAGGAAGAAAGGAAGAAGGAAACATGAAAGGATGAAGTAGGAAGCATGAATTGAAGGAAGCAAGAAAGAAGGAAATACCCAACATGCATTAAAGTCAGAAAAAAGAGAAGGATACATGCAAGAAATGAAGGAGGAAACAAAATGATGGAAGGAAGGAAGAACTGAGAAAGCATGAAGTAAAGTAGGAAACATGAATTGAAGGTAGCAAGGAAGAAGGAAATATACAACATGGCAGAATGAAAGAGAAGGAAACATGGAAGGAAGTAAAAAAAGAAGTGACATGGAAGGAGGAAGGAAAGAAGGAAACAAACCAAAGAGGGAACATGAATCGAAGGAAATATGCAAAGATGGGAGGAAGTAAACTTTAAAGGCAGAAAAGGATGGAAGGAAGAACGTGAAGTAAAGAAGGAAACACGAAGGGAAGAAGGAAGGACGGACCTGTCAAAGCACCTTTTAGCCTCAGTTGACGACTGGCTCACTGATGATAGTCGGACCTGATCTGTTCTCATGCACACACGCACCTTTTAATCAGCTCTTCAGACGCTTCAAATCTTTTCCCTCGATATAATAAACCAGACGCAGATCGGAGCTCTGCAGGATCCTGAACATCTCGTGCAGGAAATGAACCAACATCTGCAGGTTCCCCTCCGAGGGGGGGATGACGCTGCAGGTCTCGTACGCAGCGTAGGAGTGGCGAGGAGTCAGGTAGCATCCAAGTCAAAAGGTCAGCAGCTGCTTTTACCTCGCGGCACACCGAGACTCATTTTAGCTCCGTTGTGACCTACATATGCAGTAACTGGAGGG
>CAEMYA010000063.1:197018-207311 GCA_903131615.1 Diplodus sargus | reverse complement strand
TGTCTGTTTGACGTCCTGGGAATGAGACTCAACAATCAGCTGTCTTTGTGGTGCGTTCAGGAACAGCTGGGACAAATCCTACTGATTCTACCTTTAACTTTAATAGTCTTTGAATTCTATTAATGAATTCGTGAGCTTCAGTTAGCTTTGACCACAAACGTCCTTCAGAGGGAGACTTGTGTGGACTTTTGGCACGTCTGTTTATGACTCGTGTGTTTGATAGTCACGTCGTTATCTCCCGTCGCTGGACTCTGTTATGATGAGCAATTAAGATGGCGAGCACAGCGTTATCGTACTTCTAAGAACAGTGCTGACAACACAGGTTGTAAAAGAAGGGAGGGAAAAAAACCTAGAAACGCTCTGAGAAGTGTGCTGACGTTAGCAGATTTAACCCTGAGAGGGGAAAAAGAAAATACTTGAAGAGAATTTCATCATGAGTGGAAACTATCACCACGATATAAAGGACACGGGGTGGAGGATCGCCACTGTTGTGATCTTGTGCCTTGCAGCGGGTGCAGTGCAGGCTAACCGCTGTAACTGGAGCTGGCTGAGCTGCACTCGGGCCAAGTCAGAAGTCCCAAGCTGAAAATCCAAAGGTCAAAGTCATAATCATAATGCTTTCACGTTATCGTTGCATTAATCAAATCAGTCAGAGCTGCAGTGTTTGTTAAAGACAACAGAGTTTTTCAGTGGTAAAGGTTTTTGTCAGGAGTCTAATTTGAACGTGCTGATGTGAACGCCAAGAGAAAAGGTCCAAACAAAGACTGTAAGATCATTTTTGATTTAATATTTTTGTGCAAGTGATTGACTCACGTCTGAAACGGATCGTGTGAGTTTCCAGGAAAGGAAACAAAACTAAAAGTCACCTTTTTGTTTAGTTTTACCAACACAAACATCCCCCTCACTGCCTGTTCTTTCCTCACAAAGAAATATAAAATACACAGACCGACACTTTCATATTTCACATTCTAAAACCTCTAAGTCTTACCTTTTTTGCTCAGTATTTGGTTGTCTAATCTCAGATCCACCTGTGTGAGAATTTGACATCAGTAAAGCTGCAGAATTCAGATGAACACAGGAGCAAACGCTGGATGATTGGATGGAAGTGTGTCTGCTCTCCACTGCAGACACAAACGACAAACACACATCCTGAAGCTTTATTATTAGTCGAGGAAGCAAACCTCCCGCCCTCCTCCCTCCTCATGAGTAAGCCACACTGTGCACGAGAAGCGAGCATGCATCCAGAATAATTATTCAGAATGTCAGAGCAGTTTTTAAGCCTTTTTGGGCTGAAGTCCAAGTCGTGTCACAGGTCTTCATGTGGTACTGATCTGATCTGTGTTGCTCGTTCACGTTACCGATCAGGAACTCTTGCTGCAGATAAAACATTTCGATGAATAAGAAAAATCATTTTGTCCACATGCACCATGCATGCACCGTGAGCATGCCAGCATTCAGCCTATCAGACGGAGCCCTGGATACAAGAGCCAATCAGATGGAGCCCCAGCTAGCTGTTAGCTACCCTGACAAAATGACTTGGCATCAGTTTGGTGGCGGTTGCCAGGTTATGATGGCTGAGGGACGAGAGAGAAGCCATGAAAATGTGGTGAAAAGAAACAGCACTTCTGTCATACGGAGACGACGTGTTACAAACACAGGAACTGTGTAAAACAAGCTGAGCAGTCGGTGCAACTTAGAGGAAACAGAACCAACATCCATCACCAGCTGCAGTACATAAAGACCTACAGAACAATTCAAACTAACGTTCCATCATTAACTGGAAAGTTAATAATATGCAAACTTCAATATTTGTTTATTTAACTCGTTATATCGTCATCGATCCTGCTGGGATCTGTTCCTGGCCCTTTGCTCTTTGGCCCCTGAGGGACCGTCTACCTCTTGGATCCCCTGCTGCCTCACGTACTGACGGATCTAGATAGTCACACCTGGGCTCTGCTGGATCAGTGTTCTCCTCTGATCTCCTTGCAAGCTGTGATTCTTTCTGTACATGCGACATCTATTTCATGTCCGTCCGTCTGTCCTGAGGGAGGGAATCCTCCTCTGTGGGAGTTTTTGCTGACTGGAATTGAGGGTCTAAGGTTGTGAAACCCTCTGAGGCGATGTGATGTGATTTTGGGCAAAATTGAGTTGAGGTGACAGAGAATGAAGCGAGAGAGGGATGACGGGTCGGACTCAAACCCTGAGCTGCTGCAGCGACGACAAAGCACCTGCTCGATCTACCAACTGAGCTACTGGGCCGCCACCTTTTCTCATTGATGCAGCTGTAGTTGCAAGTAGGGCTGATTGATTGACTGATTGATACACCAACCCAGGTAAAACTTAGTGTGGAAAGATGCCATTCTCTGATCCTTCTCTGTTCTAGAACAAGGAAACAGTACAAACGTGTACCAGCACTTTAAAAAACACAGCAGGCACCTTCATGACCAGCTGAAAGGAGCGATACACGGTGAAATCAGTGTTTTAGTTGCGTGCACAGTAAACGGCAGGTTGTTTGTTTGAGAAAGGATCCGACGTGTGATCAGCTGTAAAACAGGAGAAGCAGGTTTCAGTGTTTTTGTAACGTTCCCCGTCTATTTTACTGTCCTGAATTCTTGCCTCCAAGCTCAAAATCACGCATGAAGTGTTAATTAATTAATCCAAATTACAAAAGTATGGATTTTCCCACCACTTCCAGTCGAGCCAGCAGCAGACACACAGAACAGCACACGTACTGCAACGCATCTGATAACCTGGTATGAAGTTCAGTCTGTATAAAGGTCACTCTGTATAAAGGGGATGAGATTCTGGAGCAGCTGAATAAAAAAGCTGCCAGCAGGAGGTTTTCTGTCTGTCTGAGATGTCGAACCGTCTCTGGTAAACAGAAAAACAAAACAAAAACTGTGACGTGTTCGTACGGAAATGTGTTGTTTTCATACCAAACTAACAAAAGTGCCAGACGGATTTGATTTGACTACGAGTTTGCATGCTTGTTCCGCCTGAATCAGTTGTTTTAAGCCAGTTTAAGCGTTAAAGTTTCATGTTTTGAGCATAAAGTTGAGAACGGTGATGTGAGTTTTGCAGCGTCGTTGTTCAGTGTGTATCAGGAAAATAATTAAGATCTGAGGAGACGAAGCTGCTCTTCATGAAAAGCGTCCACACGGTTTCTCACAACAAGAGTTGTTGTAGCATTTTTACAGTTAGCACACAAGAAATTAATATTTACCTTTTTCTTACTAGCACCAACACAGCGAAGGAATGCAGCGTTAGATATCAGGGCTGAAGTGAAACAAATCAATCGGATGAATGATCATCAATCATCTGTAAACGTTTCCTTGTCACTGCGGGTCTGGTACCAATCAGACAGCTGATCAGTACCAGCTCCTTTCTCAGAGATCCTTCATTGATTTGTTTTGAAAGAGGGTTTACTCTGGACAGATTTGAGAAGCTGAACCTTGTTACAGACTTTGTTTATTGTTAAATGGCTGCAGAGTGTTGAACTTTTATTTTTGGTGACTATTATTCAAACCTGTCTAACATTAAAACCAACAAAGAACCACCAGGATAACAGCAAGAAGAGAGAAATCTGAATCTGAAAGTTTAAATAAAAAAAACTAAACTTGAATCAAATCATGAGAGGAGAATCGTGACACCGCGACTTAAAGTGGATTTCTTTCTTTCTTTCATTTATCCACTTTATCATATTAATGAATGTTACTGTAAATATACCTGCAGGCTGGTTTTCAGCTGTAGTCTTCGTCCAGGTGTAAAGTTGGCAAACTCAAATCGAAGCGTCATGAAACAAGTTTGAAACGCGATGTGAGGCGTGTCAGGACGAAGACGAGGGCAGCAGAGCAAATTACAGCGTGACGGAACAAAGACGATAACGAACAGGCACAGACGTGACGCGGACATTTACAGAACAGCTTTACAAGAAACAGACGGAGACTGATGGGAGAAACGTGACGGCAAGAAGAACAGTGGCACAAGATCCGGTCGGAATCATGGAGGGTTCATATGCAGCGAGGCAGAAACGGGTGTCGACGTTTAGGAACGTCAGCGAACACATCAGCAGCTAAACAATATGAACTACAGCGACATCGTCCGTAAATCCACTCTGAAATACAAATGTAGAAAAAGACGCAGCTTGTAACTTCTGAGAGAAAAACAACTTGTTCTCAGTTAGTAGAATTAACTTATCGAAGTGTTGTGAGAGCGATTTTATTTGCTTTCCTGTTCTGTATGTTTAACCTCAGATGTTCTGGATATTTTAGTCTGTTTGTTTTAGCTTTCTGCTGTGGTGCCAGCCAACCCGTCTCCGGGTGACCGGGTTCAGGCCTCAAACCGGATCTACCGCATTAAACAAAACAAACCAAACACAGTTCTGGCTGGTTTCCCACTCAGGTCAGACGGTCCTGGAGCGCATGATCCGCTGAATGTGGGTCAGACTTTGGTTGTATTAACACCAACCTTTCTGTAACCAGAACAGGGAAACTGAGCTGATATTAGAATGTGTTTTAAAGTCCTCAGATACTGAAGCAGATTTCGTCGCTTTGTCATTTAGATGTTTTACTTCCTGCAGCGGGAGAAAACTCTGTCGTCACACAATGTGGCGCCTTGTTTCGGATTTCAGCTCCGAAGTCTCCGAGCACAAACCAGAAACATATTCTGCAGTACAAGTCAAGAACTGTTGTAAGTTGTGTGAACTTGATGGTTGCGAGAACGAGATGTGACGTCAGAGTTTGTTCCTGTCGAGGTCACTGAGTCCACTCGGGGAGTAATCTGAGGTTCTGACTCTATTTCTGACCGCCTTCGTTCATCTGGGTTCGCTCGGCGCCCTTGCCTGTGTTAGGACCGGAGGACGGGGAGTCGTATAGAGCGCACTAACACACACATTCCCACACATATACAGTTTCAGCCCGTCCTCACGCTGACCCGCGAGGCCGCGACGACAGTTGTGGCTGTTGTGAGTCCGCAGGTGGTTTCAGGTGTACGTGTGAATGTGGAGCTGCTTTGTGTCGCTGCGTACTTTCTAAATATGCTGCATCATCACTGGGATTATACAGGGAGCTCAGTGTGTGTGTGTGTGTGTGTGTGTGTGTGTGTGTGTGTGTGTGTGTGGTAACTGCTGCTATGGAAACAACTGCAGTGTCATTAACTAAACAAAAAACATATTCAAACTCGTCTGCGAACAGTTTTTTTAAACGTGTGAAATCCTGCACGCTTAACTTTACTGCATCTTCATCAGGTCGATGATCAGCAGCACGACGTCTGCGCTAATTAGATATTATTACGAGGAATCAAATATGGCGGCTCTGAGGGTCGAAACACAACAACACGTCAGAAACTTTACATTTTACAAAATACCACAATTCAGTTCAGTTTTTTCAGAAAATGATGCACAAACTCAAAAAAACTTTTTTTGGTAACAGTCGAGAATTTGGAACTTTTTCAGAGAAACTCAATCATTTCATCTTCATCAGGTTGATACAGAAATAAAATGTATGCGATTTAATTGATTTATTGTGAGTTTATTGATGGTTAAAATAAAACATTTCTGAAACATTCTCATTGTTTTTGGGGAAAAAAATTTGTTTTTCTGAAGAAGAAGACAACCAAAACAAAGAAAAAGTTGTTGACGTTTCTGAAAAAGTTGTTGACTTCCAGAAACACAAAGAGAATGTTATAGAAATGTTTTCTTTTAATTATCAATAAAACATAAAATCACGTTCATTTGATCTCTGTATCAACCTGGTGAAGATCAAAACAGTAAATTGGTCGACAGTTTTCAACTTTTTCAGAATAAAGTTGTTTTAAATTTGATTTTTCCGGGAAAAAAAAAAGGTCAACATTTCTGGAGAAGTAGGCGACTTTTTGCAGAAACACAATGAGAATCTTTCAGAAATGTTTTCTTTGAATCATCAATAAACCATAAAATCATATTAATTTGATCTCTTGTACTGATCACTCACACCGAAACTATTCACAACATTTCAGAAACTTTTTCTCCCGAATAAAAGGTTGTCGACTTTTTCCGAAAAACCATTTTCAATGAAGAAAAACAAAGAGAATGTTGTGAATTGATTTGGTGTAAGTGATTAATACAAGAGATCAATGAATGTGATTTTATGGTTTATTGATGATTAAAAGAAAACATTTATAAAATATTCTCATTGTGTTTCCTGAAAAAGTCGACAACTGTTTTTGGAGAAACAACTCTTTCTGAAAAAGTCACCTTTTTTTTTTTTTTAATCTTTTCTTTTAAATCCAGTTCAAGTTTCTGAGATGATGAAACGTGTTTGTGTTATTGATCAGTACAAGAGATCAAATGAATCAGATTTTATGGTTTGTTGGTGATTTAAAAGAAAACATCAAATCACAACAACATTTCAGAAAGCGTGACGTTTTACAAAATACGTCTAAAAAAACATTTCCATTAAAACGACTTCTTTGGAAAAGTCAACAGCTCTTTGTGTTTGTGAGTGGATTACACACACACACACACACTCACACACACTTACAGACCATTATCATAATATTCACATACTTTTTTATTTAATGCACTTTGAAGTTGCATACAAACAGACAGAATACAAAAAGGATTGACTGTACATGTGTAGCGAGTCTCGCTGTGTTGGCAGCAGGTGTGCAGAGAGATAAGCAGGTGACGTTCACGACAGGTGTTCAGGTGAAGCTGTCAGATGTTGAAAACATCCAGTTACAGTCAATCAGTGACAAACCTGACGCTAAAAACAAAAAGTCTTTCCAGGAATTTCATCAGCAACGTCGACAACGTGGAGAAAAAGGGAATGGAAACAAAATGTGTTCAAACATTTAAAAACATGGTTCAGAAGTATTTCTGCGGACGTCGTTGATGCACTTTAAGGCTTTTAAACGACTGTTATGTTCGTCTGTATGAATATCGAGGTTCTCTGCTGCCGACTGGAGGGCGACAAACTTTATTAAAATTTCTCACACAGGTGTATGAAAGCAGAGGAAAACATTTTAATGTGACACAAAGTTTCCCCGAGTGTTTATAGCTGCTTACCGATCAGGTTACGTCCCTTCCTGAGGACTGAGACTCTGATCTATAGCTCTGATCAGGTTTGCTGGTTATTGGAGCTCTTCCAGTTGATAACAGCGAAGAGAAGACTGTGTCAGATCTGAGAGAAACTGTTTCAACAGGACAGAAAGTCAAATGTGACTGTTTCTGCTGAATTCACTGGCTGGATAAGAAAGGAACATGTACTCTGAGTGTGCTGCCCTCTGCTGGTCAAAGGTCAATACTGCAGACAGCTGAAGGGTTCTGGTGTCATCCATTTATGATATATAAATATATTGTATTTCTGTAATATATACAGTATTTTTATGATTGTTGTCAGGCTGTCATAACTCCAGACTCATTAGTTTTTACTCTGCTTCCGTTTTATCCGGCACCAGTTAGAGAGCGACGTCTCATTCAGTCGATCCTCTGAAACGTTTGATCGTTCTCCATCTTTGTCAGCTGATAGTTTGTCCCGTCGTCACTGGAGAGGAGATGCTCCTGTTTTTGTTTTCTGTGCAACATGAGGATCTCGCATCCACGAAACCTTAAATAACAAACAGTCAAACGACCGCTGAAGGTAAAAATCATCGTAAGCTCTGGAAAATCAGATCTGTCTGAAACGATCAATGCATGATTTCAAACCTCCTCTTACTTTCTCACTTTGCACCTTTTGTGGAGGTTCTTTAAGAGCCGACTGTCTCAAGTCAAAAAGTTTTCTTACAGACCACTGAAGAGTCACATTATGAAGCTTCTGTTCGAGATTCTAGCAAACATGAAAACACACCGGATGAAGATTTCCTGCGTTTGAAATTGAACGTATTTGGATTTCAGTCTGTTGATCAGATGAAAGAACATTAGAGGTGAATAATTATTTTCGTCAGCTTTATCTGCCACATTATTGTCTTAATCAGCTGTTTAACATCCAAAGCTATTGCAGTTTACTGTTTGAAGGCCAGATCAGGGAGCAGATTCTCACACTCGACAGTTTGGATCTGAAACGTCAGTCGATTACAAAAGCAACTCAGATCGATCGACACTGAAAGAAATTAATATTTGCAGCCCATTCGGTCTGAAAGAACCACAGAACGCTTTGCAGGTTTGCACGTTGGAAACACAAACAGTCTTTCTTGAAGTAACATCAGTTCAGTTTCTGCTGACGAGGCCTCAGCATCAGTGTCTCTCTCTGCTGCCCCCCTGTGGTGAGGACGGTGTACTGCAGGCCGTCACTCCAGCTCGTAGGAGCTGCTGTCCAGTTGGACCTTGAGGGACTTGAAGTCCGGTCTGTCGTCCGGCTCGGAGCTCCAACACTTCAGCATGATCTGGTAGAGGAAGTTGGGACATTTGGGCGGCGCTGGCATCCTGTAACCGCTGGCAACCTGCTGGAACACTTCCTGGTTGCTTAAAGCTGCGGAGAGCAGGTAGAGAGGAAATGTGAGTGGGTGAACATTTGGTATCGGCCCAGTCTGCAGGATGTACTGTGAGCAGATGTGTCTAAGATACTTTATTGATCCTGAGGGAAATACAGACATCCAGTAGCAGCAGACAAGTTAAAACAGGAAACATCACATCTAACAAACTCACGACCTCATCTTCATTAACGATCCTGGTGACTAAAACAGGTATTTTAAATTAATCCAGGATGTTTTCTGAACCCTAACCAGGTGGTTTGTGGGCCTGAATGTAACCAGAGTGTGAGCACGGCGTTGTGAAGAGAAAGGAGAAGATAATTCAACCTAAACATGATGGAAAGTTGCAACGTAGAGAAAGAAATCTTTGGTTTTCTAAGAAACATTTAAAGCTGATGTTTATTCTGCTGGAAGTAACGGCGTCTCTCTCTTCTCGCAAACTTTCCAGAGGACTTTGTCTCCGTATTTCCTTTTCAAATGAAAGAAACACGTCCTGCGACCGACCTGGGTAAGGAACGCCTCCGTAGGTCGTGATCTCGTAGAGCAACACGCCGAACGACCAGACGTCCGACTTGTTGGAGAACTTCCCGTGGCTGATGGCCTCCGGAGCGCTCCACTTGTAGGGGATCTTCTTGTCTTCTGAGATGTAAAACGGCTCCTGGATGAGAAACGTTCGTCTTAAAAAAAAAACCTGCAGAATTTATTTGAGGTGCTGAAAACGTGCTCTGACTTTTCCTCCCTCCGCTACCTTGATCACTCTGGCCAGTCCGAAGTCGGCCACCTTGCAGGTGTAGTCCTCTCCCACCAGGACGTTCCGAGCCGCCAGGTCTCTGTGGATGCTGTTCTGCTCCTCCAGGTAAGACATCCCATCAGCCACCTGGGCGGCCATGTCAACGAGCGACGCGATGTCTTGATTCTGGCCCTCCGGACCTGAAACGGACAAACAATCAGACCCCAACGTGTCTAAAGCTTCAAAGCACCAAAAGACTTAAACTTCAGATCTCAGCGTAACAGACGAGCAGTGAAACGGAGAGTTTACCTCGGAGGAAGCTGAGCAGGCTGCCCTTCTCCATCAGCTCCGTGATGATCCAGTAAGGCGTCGATGACGTGCACACAGCGAACAGAGAGATGAGGTGACGGTGACGGAGACTCTTCAGGATCTGAACTTCCCTCTGAAACTCTCTTTGGTTCAGCTCCGAGTCTGAGAGACAGACAGAAGGAAGAAAAATAAGAATCCCAGACATGACAAAAAGAGGAAGAGAAGGAAACATCTCAACTCTTGGCCTTTTAACAAATATGACTAACTGAACAGCAGTGAAGTTGTGGTGAAGATTATAATTATCTAGCAGACGGAACTTTCTGTTCCTTCTTAACTTGATTTTAAAGACCAAGTTCTTCTAACAAAGTGCAAACAGAAATTCCCTCTCTGCATCTGAACACAAATATCTGAACTTTCGCCTCCTCACATTTTCAAAACAGACTCGTTACTTTCATTTTTCAGACGCAGCGAGACGAGACAAAGCCGTAAGAAGCCGTAAACAGACAGAGAGGGAGACTGGAATGTGGAGAAAAGGCGTGTTAGTGTCTCGTATCTGCAGAGAGTTTCTGATTTTCTCTCTTTGTTGCTGCTCGGGACGCTTTACCAACCCAACATGTGTCTGTTTGACGTCCTGGGAATGAGACTCAACAATCAGCTGTCTTTGTGGTGCGTTCAGGAACAGCTGGGACAAATCCTACTGATGCTACCTTTAACTTTAATAGTCTTTGAATTCTGTTAATATGACGTGAGCTTCAGTTAGCTTTGACCACAAATGTCCTTCAGAGGGAGACTTTTTACTCTGAGAC
>CAEMYA010000063.1:182290-196972 GCA_903131615.1 Diplodus sargus | reverse complement strand
TGATGAGTTTTTTCCAGCGCCCGCTGTAGACGTCGGCGAAGTATCCGCTGCCCAGCTCCTCCTCCAGCGTGAACTCCTCCTTCGGGAGCTCCCACTCGTCCTTCGGACAAGGATCCACGATCGGGGTCCCGGGCTTTTTCTGAGGGAGGAAACACAACAACAAGCACAGTGAACACACTCATATCAATACACACAGGCAGGATTTAAATGCAGATCACGTGCACACACTCGGTCCAGATTGTCATTGAATGTTGTATGAAAGAAGTGAAAAAAACGCTCTTTGTAGGAGGCAAATCTCTTGTTTTGTCCCCCAGAATCCAAAATATATTCAGTTTCAGGAGGTGAAACTCTGAACAAACCTTCTACAGTTAATTATGTAACAAATAGTTGTAGGTGATTATTTCCATTAAATAATTTCAGCTCTAGTTGACATAAAACCACAAAAAGATATTTACTGTGATAACGGAACGACTGTCCTCAAAGCTGTGAGTGTGATGATGTATTTGGATCAATGTTGGTGAAATAGCATAAATAAAAAGATAGAAATCTCAGAAATAAATACAGTAAAACCCTCGACTGACCCCACAGCGCGTCTCGCTAACGTCTGGATGCTCCTGATCATTCGGTCAATTCATGTCTTTATGATTTTTTAGAACTTAGCTCTTTAAAACTTCCTCAGAATCAGACGCCCCTCTGGCCCCATTTTAACTTCTGCTAATGTTTTCATCTGTTGGTTTGTTTGTCGGCAGGATCGCACAAAATCTACTGAACGGATTTCTACTAAACTTGGATGGAGGATGAGTCTGGAACCCAGAACGGACCCCGTCAACTTCTGGTCAGGAATCTTTTTGTTTACGTTTTCATTAATGTCTCATTGAGTAATAAATCAGCCTGGTGGAGGTATACGCTCTACTGAGTGCCCTTCTATTTATTATTCTTTATAATTTAGACAGAATAGCTCTAAAATGACGTTGCACTCATGGCTTAAAGGACAAGTTCACAATGTTTCTGTGGACACTGCACACGTCCATCATTTCCTTCTTGAGGATGTTAGAAATTAATCTTTCACTGTCGAATATTCAGCTGAGAAAACTTTGATTATGTCCAAGTTAATTAATTCAGCCTGACACGTCGTCATGTCGCCTGATTTTCACGTTGATACAGAAGCTGTGGTTGAAAATTCCCCTCATGTTTTTTTACTTCACATTGCTGTTCAATGTTTAGATCCATTCACTCCCGTCCAAACATCAGCTCCTGCAGCTGTGGGATTTCCTAAACCGAGATCTCGTGTTCGGGGCTCAGTTGTGAGAAAACAAATCATAAAAACATCTCCAAACACAAAGACAGCACATTTATCCAACAGCGCTCTATGGCAACAACGGTATCGTCACATCTGAATGTCCACACTTCTTGTTTTTAACGACCACAATTAAGAGGAACAAACAAAGAAGAAATGAAGAAGCTGTAGAGTAGTACTGCGGCCCGTCCTACCCTCCTGCAGGGGTTTCCCAGCGCGCCGGTGTTGTGCAGGCCGTTGATGCTGTAATGCTCCACCAGGTCCATCAGAGAGCCGAACTGACGGATGTGCTCCACGTGATATTTCCCGTTGGCGGCTTGGAGGATCTTAAAATGCTTCACTCGATCGTCGGACCTCACTGCGGAAAAGATTCACACAAACACAGTCAGAAAGGAGCAGAAGGGGTCGAACGATGAGGCTGAAAGATCCTCAGCTGAATCAGATTCGTCACGTGTGTCTTGTGTTTGATCCTGACGGTGTTGTCGGTCTCCAGCAGACCTGTTGGACGCGTCTCTCTGTTGTGTTGAAACATAAATACTGACCTTTTTCTCTGGTTACGCTCGTGATGCTGCTCTTTGAAAGGGCACCGAGTAAATGTCTCGTGACCGAACAACACGGAAGGAAGTGATGAGCAAATCTGAAGAGATGACCGTCGGTGGAGTTCAGTCTCTGTGCTAAGCTAAGCTAAGCTAAGCTAACCTCCTGCTGTCTGTAGAATCATATTTAGATGACAGCGGGATTCATCTTCTCGCCTTCTGGTCTCCAGACTCTCTGTCGGACCACCAGCTGACTTTTAATAATCTCTTGGATCAGGTTGTGGGTTTATTTCTCAGCGCCTGACAGCAGAATGGACACATGAAGCTGGAATGACTTCAGGTGAACAGAACGGGGAATAAAGAAGAACTGTGGCTGTGGACGGGAAGGGTGTGAATATTTCAGCCACACATGGACCCAAAAATCTTGAGTATCGTACGCAGAAGGCCAGATTAGATTAGATTAAATGCACCATTAAAGGAATAGTCTGCCGCAGTGGCCGGTAGCTCCTCCTCCTCCTAATTTTAACCTTCATTTTAGTTTTTTTAACCGTTATTTTTTTGTCTTTGTTGCTAAAACACATACAGAATAACCGTCATCATCACCTGAGAAGTCAGCGGGTGTTCTGGATCAGGAGAAGTGGACTTTGAGACCATCGTGGTGTCTTTGGACAGGAAGAGAGTCGTATAAGAGCCGCGCTACGTTTAGAGCTGCTTATGACTGAAGGTGAAAAAGGAAATGGGACTCAGAGATCCATCTCCGCCGCTCGACCAGCGGGCCGGTTCTGACCCGACGACAGCTGGGCGAGGAAAGGTGGACTCAATGAAACTGATCCCAGTGTTCCTCTTTTTAAGGTCTTGGATTACTTTCCAGCTGAAGACCGACACATTTCCTCTGTATTTCATTTTTCTTACTAAAAGATACAAGAACAGTTTGTGAGCTGAAGTGAAACTCGCTGTGTTTAAACCCACAGACACCAAACGTGTTTCCTCCTTCACCTCCGTCTCCTCCACCTTTTATCTTTGTCTTACCTGAGAGAACGTATCCCACGTTGTCCTTCTCGCTGCGCCGGATGAGGAACGCTCCCTCGTTGTTTCCCGCGGCCAGCAGGTGGCTCTGGGCCTGGAAGCGGTTCATCGGCCCAAAAAACCACCTGGAACAAAACAAAGACATAAATGAAAGTGATTAAAAGGAAGCGAAGCTCGGTTTCACACTTCCGCCTCGTAAAAACCAAAACAATGATCAAAGTTGGTGCGCAAGTAGCAGGTAATGTTTTCTCAAACCATGTTTGGAGAACCGACACGCCGACAGTTTCATACGTATGAAAACATTCCTACAGTGGACGAGGAGACGAGTTTCACACCTTGAGGCCGTTTGCAGCCTTTTGTCAGGTGACAAAAAACTGATATTTTAACGCCAAACAACGATAATAAAACAACTGGTCATGTTTTCACCTCGTGAGTGTTACGGTAAACTGTGCACCTGGAGAATCACCACATGTGATCCTTAAAAACTCGGTGTTTTGCCCGGACGGTCGTGGGTTTGCAGGATGTTGTGGTGCACGCTTCATCAGCTCCGTGACCGTCTCAGCCTGTCTTTTCCACGAACGGTGATATTCTAACCCTGATCTGGGTTTTCTGAGAAGTTTTCTGCTTGAAAACATTTTATGAAAGGTGATAAAAAAAAGTGTTCAATGCTCAGTTATCGTGTGAGTCACCAGAGTTTGTGTGCTGCACATATTTAGAGTTTGATTTTCTGGCTTTTCTCTACAAAATGTATCGTCTCCAGGTAGTTATAAGAACATTTCCACCTTTCAGTCGCAGTTTGGTGAAGTTCAGGTGATAAAACAGTGAAGTTAGAGTCAGAGAATAAAGATACTCAGTGAGGTTTTGGACCTTAACGTTTTGGTTCTCACACGGAACAGAAGCAGCGACGATCACCAAGAACAAAAATCATCTTGACGGAACAAATGACAAGACACACGACGGGCAGTTTTTTCAGGGAGTCTGTTTGGCAGTCTGGGATCATTTTATCACAGCTCCAATCGATCCTGTTCGCTCTGATAAAAGCTGGTACTGTTTTCACCTCGTCTGTCTGTCTGTGGACGTTTCTGTCAGTACAGCAGTGCAATCCTGCAAGATACAGTCATAAAACTTCAGAGGCGTGTCGCTCAGATAAAGATGAAGGCAAAGTCCAGAGGTGAGTGTGACTGTCAGTCCAGAGACTTCCGAGTAAAACCATAAAAACATAATTTAAACAGACTGTCAGTGCTGCTCCTGAGACGTTCACAGTGGACGTTCAATGATAATAAATGATATAAATCTAAAATCATGTAACCAGCAGCTTTGTAATGAACGTCATCGCTGCAGCAGCTGTCGACACACAGGAATAACCGCGTTACACACTTCCCATTCTGCTGAAGCAATAAACAGCCAGAGAGAGAGACAAAACAAGAAGTGGTGAGCCGGCCGGCAACGTGTCGTGTCCCAGTTTGCATCGCTGCTCGGAGACACGAGGCCGACGTTACAATCAGGCTGCTGTTGACATTTCTCACAGTGCTACTCAAACAGACGGCCGGCAGCAGATAGCGGATGCAAAAGAGCGAATAAAAGGACGGAGATCTTGATACGAAGCCGTATGAATGATCACTTTCATTACAGACAAATAGGAGGTGAAAGATAAACAGCAGCGGGAGGAGGAAGGTGATGGAAAAGTCCCCGTGTGGTTTTAATCAAAGTTACAAACACGCTGCATGGAAATTTAAAATGTGTGGGAACCAGAGAGGAGATGGAGGACGTTATTTAGTCTGACGCTGCAGGAATCTTCCTGCTACTCCTGCAAAGAGTTGATTTTTCTACTTTTTAAGAGAATAATCAGCTTGTGTACGGAAGCCCTGAGAGGCCAGTTAGGTTTGTTTTCTACTCTGACCTTTTGATTTTTAATCCTCACAGACTGAGAACATTTTTCTGGTGCCTGACTGACCTGAAGGTATTCAGTACATCAGCTGACTCAGGAGAACGTTTAGATTCACTCTGCTGCGTTTAAAGTCCCAATTTTACACTCAGACAGAACCTTTTATTTATATTTCATCTAAAAAGAAGAACTTCCATATGATTTTTTTGCTTTTCCTGAGCAGGTTACAGCTGTTTATTATATCAGCCTGTAAAAAAAAACAGCTGCTGTCTGATATTTAATTTATGACGATGTGTCCAGTGAAGCTCAAAGTGACTTTTTTCTCAGACACAACAGAAGTAGGTTGACCCAGAGATCATTGACGAATGCTGCAGACCATGACGGGGTAATCACGTTCACTACGGTGGCCCTGGAGGCCCAAACAAAGACGCGCGATGCCACTGAGTTTCTTCTAAAAGCATCTGATGGATGTTTCCGCCACCGGCTCCGTCTTTGAGGGTTGATATCACACTGATGTCCCAACCGTTGTTTTCAACACATGTCGACGCCCTTAATTACATAAAAAGTATGATTTAGCTTCTGGTGTTATAAATATTGTGACATTTCATAGCTGCAACGTTTATCAGTTTGGAGTAAACGTGTGAAATAAGATGGTGAAGTTGACGACAAGAAGTGGAAAGTGTTATCTGTTACTGACGGCGTGTTTATGCATTTGTCACACGTTGCACTGTTGTGACATAATTTAACGAGTCCACCAGGCAGAACTGAACCACAAGCTGTAAATACACAGCGGCTGTAAATACACAGCGGCTGTAAATACACAGCGGCTGTGAACGCAGCCGCTGTGTATTTACAGCCTGTGGTTCAGTTCATGGTCGATTGTTTGACGGTGGAATTAATATCTTCCTGTTCCAGCTGATGATTCGTTGATGCAGCTGAATCTTCTGTGTGAAACGTTAAACATTTACACACGATCCACATTTTATAGGCTAATGAGTCACTAACCAGCATTAGTCAGAGTTTCTTCCATTCTTTGATTCTTCATCAGTAACAGAAGTTTTGACCTCTTGACTAAAGCCATAAAAACAGAAGTGTTGTGGCAGAAAATGACAGTTTTTTCGATGTGTTTCGGAGCAGAAAAGATGCGTGTTTACATCTGATTCACGTGGCTGCAGCTGCCGACAAGGAAGGAGTTTCAAGAAATTCAGTCGGTATCGTCTCACCGGATTAGTTGGTTTAAGTTTCGTCGTCCTCAAAACATTTCTGGAGCTTCACATCAAAACAGCGTCGCAGTGTTTTCTCCTAAACAGCCGCAGTAGCTGGAATTAAAACAGAAAACGGCTCCAGACTGCTTGCTGGAGTGAAATCCGACCCTCAGATCCCACAACGATGGAAAAACACGTCATTTATACTTTTATTTTAAAGCTGAAATCTTCACTGTAGCTGCAGTTAGAAGAGTTGGATGTCGAGGATTTAAACAGCGTGTTTTCAAACCAATCTGTGATGTCAGAGGAGCCATTCTATGTTTGTTTTTTAAGTTTTATCTGTTTTGCCGTGAAGCTCCAGAACCAGAACTACTGACTGAATTATAATTATCAGGTGAACTGCTCCTTTAAAGCCTGACAGCCTGTTTGTGCTTCATAACTGCACATTCATCTCTCTGCTGTTCTGCCTCCTTGTGAGAAGAATTTCCTCCTTTTTGTATTCTAGGAAAGTTTTGCTAAATGTTTCAGGGACCGTTCTGATGTTCTGATCCAACAACCTGCCTGGAACTTCGTCAGAATTTACAGGTTTTATTCCTTCAGCTGGTTTCATGTGCAGTTTAACTCTCAGCAGAAGGAGGAACTACAGTTTCAGGTCTGCGCAATCACAGTTGTATGAAACGACAGAGCGCACTCACGGTTGCATCTCCAGGGATTCGGCCCTCGCCAGGTAGTTGCTGGGGACGATCCCGGAGCCCAGGACGCGCCCGTTCTTGTCGATCCTCCGCGCGGTCCACCAGTCCCCGCTGCGGCTGGTCACGTTGAACAGGTCGCCCTCCTCGAACGACAGCTCGTCCGGGTGCCGGGACTCAAAGGCCCACAGCGCCGTGTAGACGGAGCCGCTCTCCGATCCTCCCCCCTGGACCGGAGCCGGACCCGGACTCGGTGGTCTCTGCTGCTCCCAGCTGCTGCCCCCTTCTCCTCCCGCTCCTCCTGCTCCTCCTCTGTCTGCAGCAGGAGGCTTCTTGTCGTTGAAAATCCTCTCCCATAGTGTCTCCAGGCACGGACACGCTCTGCGCAGACACTCTTCCATAGATGCGCCGAAGAGCGCGTGTGTCAGCCGGTTACACCTGTCGGACAGGTGGGTGGAGGGACAGGTGGGTGGCGGACAGGTGGAGCGCGGGAATCCTCGGAATGCCTTCAGAGAGCAGCTGCTGCCTCCTCTGCTGCCGTCCTGTTCCAACTGAGGCTGAACAACAACAACTTCCTCTCAGCTGGCGGCACTTAAACTCCCGCAGGGACCCGCCCCGCCCCCCCCCCCCCGTCACAGCGGCGGGCAGGTGTCAGGATCGATGGGCAGGTGGATTTACTCGACTACTTAACTTTGTATAGCTGCAGTTCAGGTGTTTTATCATTTACTGGAGTAATTCAGATGTAAATATTGTACTTTTTATACCTTTTCCCCCCCAAAGATTGTATTCAAAATGCAAAAAAACTTGATATGAAATAAGATCCTTGAGTGGAAATTCAATCAGTATATGAAATAATTAAAATTAGGTTCATACTTTTATTTGGGAGTCCCAGTAGAACAGATTTACACACTTTGATTAAAAAAAAATCTTAATTATTTAAAGGGGCAGCATGTAGCCAATCAGAGGCTGAGGAAGGCGGGTCACAGCATGCAAGGTAGTGTGATCAAAAATAACAGCGACCATGTCTGCTGACCAACCAAAATGTTTATATTTTATTAAATATATATATATATATATATAAACATATATATTAATATAATGCCTGTTACACAGTGATGCACATAAGTGATGGAAGTAACCAGACGTTTTCTGTCAGAGATGAACTCCCACTGACGCTTTTTCACTTTGCAGACTGAGAAAATGTTGCATCTGAGCCAAAGCAGCATGTTTTTTAAATATTTTATTTTATCTGCAATCTGACAGAAAAGTAACACAAAATTGCCTCAAACGGCTTGTTGGGTGTAATCTAAGATTCCAATCTGATATGAGCTCACCGACCGCCCAACGTGGATGGAAATAACGTGTTTTTAAATAAATTTGGGATGTCAAAGGAGCCATTTTATGTGTCTTTTTGGGTTTTTTTTCTTCCCCTTGTCTGTTGTTTAGCAGAATGCTGCAACTCTGTTTCACTGTGAAGCTCCAGCAATCTTTTGTCGACTATGAGACTGAGAATTTGAATTTTTGGCTTTTCCAGTCTACTGACCGCTCAAAGCACTTTATAATACTTGCCACATCCATCGTTGGGGGAGCCGAGATTCAAACCAACAACCTTCCGATTACTAGACAACCTACAGCCGCCCCTAGTGGCACATTTTAAAATAATTGTAATCTAATTACAGTGATGTATTAAAGCATTATTCAGCAGACTCAGTACTTTTGATGTATTGAGTTTGTTTTGATCAGAACACTTAATATGTTTACAGAATACTTCCTGCCTGCCTGGTTGAAAACAATTCCAGTTTAACCTGACGGAACTAAAACCTACAAAGACATTCTTGTCGTTCACAACATTCCTCGTTCATTTACTCGTCACCCGACTGGAGCGCGACAGTTTTAACGGCGTCTGCTTCCGAGATCTCAGATCTGATTACCTGAACAGTTACCACATGAGTCACATGAGTTTCAGAATGATCAGATCAGGTTCTTGTAGCAGTTTGACTCCCTCAAAGACACAAATCGCCGTCGTCAAGACAACTTGACTGACGCAGCGTAACAGCAACACGCACACTAGATCGGGATATTTATTATAATGATTAATCGATTTACCTGACGAAGAAATGTATCAAATGTATCCGAAAGTATCTTACAAGATACTAGCTTTTCAAATATATCCAAATAAAATTTTAAATATTGGTGTGACAATGTATTTAGTTAAAATAGAACAAGTTTAGAATCTAAAAAGCTACAAATAAACGTTCTTTTAACTCCTAATGCTGCCGACTCTGCGACTATCAATTAAACACATTACTTAAAATTTGCATCTGCAGGACCAGACCTTCGTTGTACGCTCAGTTTGTTTAAAGACAAAAAATTGTTTGGGTTTTAATAAGTATGCTATTTATATACGTGACGTAACGTAATTGTTGGTAAGTTAAAAGAACTCACCTTTGACTTTTTACTGTCGATCTCCCGGCTGAAAGTCCCGTTCTGGTCGTGTCCACCTCGACCTTCTCTCTCTGCAGACTTGTCGGTCTTTTCACTACTTCACCTGACTTCCTCCTTTGCTGCTGTCATAATTGCTACGGACCATTAGAGGGCGCCTACGGAAGCGTATTGCATTCACTTGAATAATATTTTTTTTTTTTGGTTTGTATTTCTGAGTAATTTTTTCTGTTTTTTTGAGTAATTTTTTTTGTTAGTTTTTCGAAGTAATTTTTTTTTCAGATTTTCTGAATAATTATTTTTCTGAGTTTAGAGAGCATTTGAAACAATAGCTATATTCATTCCTTTATTGAAAGCTTGATGGAAACAATCATGACAAACTTTTTACTTTAATCAAGATTTACTTGGATCTGGGTTTAAGACACTGGGAGATAGTCCTGTCTTTAAGTCATATCGATGGTATTACCATTAGTTTGTCGACCTGAGGACTTTGCGGTTGTTCAGAAGGAAAGCCCATTCAGATCTGCTAGACATAGCAATGTTTCTGCAGGATCAGTTGGACAGATATGGCTCCACGGGCGTCACTTGCAGGATAGAGGTTCTCGCGGGAGTTCGAAGTATCGCGATGATTCAGGAAAAAATTACTCAGAAAAACCGAAAAAAAAATACTCAGAAAAACATGAAAAAAAAATGTCAGAAAAACCGGAAAAAAAAACAAACCAAAAAATAAATTACTCAGAAAAACCAGAGTTTTTTATTTTCTTCAAGTGAATGCAATACGCGTCCGTAGGCGCCACCTAACCAGAAACGTAAACATCGTTTACGTGAAGTAGCAGCAAAACGAGCACATTGGTCGACTGTGCAAGACTCTGAAGTTGACTCGACAAATATAATTTCTAAGTTTTCTACATCCTACATTCTTTCCTTTCTACTAAAGGAAATAAGCTGATTGCTTCGTGTGAGCACGGAAGCGTCAGTATATATATTACGATAAAAAAAGCACAGACACGTCACAAAAGAATACTTAAAATACTTTATTCTTTGCACTACTGGTGTTTCGGTACCTGATGGCACGCAGCCTAACAACAGAAAACTCCCATCGTGTGATTCGGTGACTATGGCTAACGTTTCCTGAACTTGGCTTTGTCTGCTGTAAATGTCATGCATAAAAACACAGACGTTGCATTGTTCTCAAATTGCATTGCATTGCATCATGGTAGTACAATTTTGTGGTGCAGAAATCCCCTCAAAAGAGCCTTCGGTTCTGGATATGGCTGATTCAGTGTGCAGGTCGTTCCAGTCCATGTTTTTGTGGAGTGTAAGTGAGCGGACTGAGTCTGAAGTGTAAACATAGGCACTCTAGTTGGAACTGGCCATTAATGTGAGGTTTAATAATTTAAGGCCTGTACATGAGGTTCTGTGGCCCCACTGCACAGAGTCAGCCCCCAAAAATGCATCACAGGACGGTGAAGACGGTTCCCGTTCTATTCTGGAGACACTTCTGAATCCAGGTGTCATCTCGCCAAAACCTTCTCAAGTTCCAGTCACGGAAGACGGGCTCAATAAAATACTTAATGCTTGTGGTTTATAACAGGAGCATCAGGTTAAAGCCACGCTAGAAGCCGGGCTCGAAAACAGAAACTGGTGGATGGAAACTTTGATTTTGGTCGTGCTGACACGTGGTACCGAGTGATCCAATCACAAGTGGACAGCTCAAGTGTGGATGTTTGTGAACACACTGATCTAAACATTGAACTTGTAACTGCAGTATCACCAGACTCCCTTAACAAATAGCGTGATTTTAAGAGTTGTTGAGTGAGGAGGAGAAATGTAATACTATGTAATATATTTAAGGCGAATTTTAAATCTTTTAAGGCCTTCTTGTCAATTCAGCCTTAAATTCAAAACATTTACTTGTTTCTTTCAATGTAAATTTACCCTAAATTTATTAAAGAAGCCATTATTGTGACGATATCAGCTACTTTTCCGTCGCCTTAGGAGAAAGTACCCAGGCTCCCTTTAAAAATCTAGCAATTTTGTGAGTTGTTGAGTTAGGAGAAGTTTATGAAGTTCTGTCTTTCTTTGCCAACAAAACAAAACAAACAAAACATCATGATTGTTTGTCTGAGTGATGTACGTGTCGAGTCACGCGCCAGGACTAAACTGACCGACTTACAGCTGTCTATTCAGGATCGGATCAATCAGGACGGATGGTACCAGTTCAGATACTCACATCTAATATTGTGAGAGTGTCACACAAGTGTGTAATCCTCTGAACAGTGAGTGTTTCAGGATGTCTCAGATTCAGATGATCAGACTCAGTTCGAGCCGAGTAAACTGAACTCTGAGCTCCACTTTGTTGTTCTGGATGTTTGCCAGTTGATGTTCTGATAGAAGGCCGTGGTGGTTTGAATCTACGGCAGGCTGATTGATCAGGACTTATAAATGTGGCTGCTGTCTGTGGTATCGATCACAGGACGGTCTATATTAATATATTATCACTCTGGCCAATCAAAAGCAGTTATACTGCTGAGTGTGTCCGGCACCAGGATGCTAGCGTGGCTCAAACCCCAACAAGCACTCAATTATTGCACTTTACCTCAATTTTTAGCACTGGCTTCACACGCAGAGGACAGGTGATTAATTCAAAGTCCTGACCTGTGATTTCATAACATTTCAAAGTGTGCATACACAGACATGGCACATACAGAAGTAATAAAATATCATTTATAAAACACAAAAGGGTATAAAATTAAAAACAGTTGGTTCCGTGAATGTGCTGAGGGTTTAAGTGTGACGTTTTAACGAGCAGGAGTGTATTTACACACCGTCCTCAGGCTGATTTCAGTCACTTTGTCCGCTGTCTTTAAGCCTAAGAAACGACGGGTTCCTCATTTGTCGAGCATCATCTGAACGTTTCCCTCCGGCTCCCGATGCTCCCTCTGTCCTTTCACACCTCGTTGTTTTTAAAGTACATATACCCTGTTTTGGACGTGGATTGAAAGGGCGACCAGAATAGTCCTCGTCGTTTCTCTCTTTCCTTTCACCAGGTGATTTTTTTTCTCCTGCATTGTTCAAAGCCCTCCCGTCATCCTCTTCCTCCTCCTCCTCGTGTCCCGCTTTCTAAACCTCTATAGTCTTGAAATATATCCTGGCATATATCGCATCCAGCTGGCTGTGCAGGGCGTGGAAGGAGGGTCTCTTGGAGGGCTCAGCGGCCCAGCAGTCCATCATGATGCGGTAAATATTCTGAGGACAGCGAGTTGGACAGGGCAGCCGAAACCCAGACGACAGCAGGTCCAATACTTCCTTGTTGCTTTTTCCTGAAAGGGGAGGGATGTAAAAGCAAGAGAGAGAGTTTACAGATCACCTGTTTCTTTTGTAGGTGCAGAATAAATGATGTTCAGAGTGGAATACACTGTGTGGATAGAAGCAACCACACCTGTGAGAACACCAACAGTTTATACAAGCTGTTCACACGGTACCTTCATAGGGCATCTTGCCGCGTGACATCATCTCATACAGCAGCACGCCGAACGACCACACGTCTGATTTTACGGAGAAACGCTGGTAAATCGCTGCTTCGGGTGCCGTCCACCTCACCGGGATCTTTGTGCTCCGACTGGCTGTGTACACACTGTCCTGAAGAGAGAGAGAGACGAGGAAGTGTTAACAGAAAGTATTCAGCTTTAAATAACAGGTTTAAAATCATTGTGATGCTGCGGTGTCTTATAACAGGGCGACTGGTGTCTCTGCACTCTGATCACGGCGTTACATATTTACTTCAACGTACACGTTTTCATCACATAACATCGTTGTGTACGTCTGAGAAACCGTCAGTGAGCATTCAGACCAGGTGACATCATTTTGAACATGTTCTTAAAGACTGTTTGTGCATTTAACTACGTTAAAGGTAAAATGCAACACAGAGACGAGCAGATCCCGTCTTCATGGAGAATCTGACTTATTGACAGTAAACACAGTTGTCTTATGAGTAATGTGGTAACAGCGTCGTAATGTTTTAAGTATCGCACACAGAACCTTTAGGCCGTCTCTCTCTCTGAGTCTATTTGATGTCTCAGAAGCTCCGGGTGAATAACATATTCTGTTTAGAGTGCTGCTCCTTTTATAGCAGACAGATGGAAGGAGGACGGAGTCAAATTAAGAATACATGAGTTTAGAAATGAACAACAGCGACGCAGATTATACATATTTTAAAAGAACATGGATAAAGAATTAGCATCATTCTGAAATGAAGAAATGTTTCCAGACAGATGAGGCAATATAATGTTTACACACCGTCTCTCTCTCTCACACACACACACACACGCTGGCCTACCTTAATGATCCGAGCCAGTCCGAAGTCGGCCACCTTGCAGACCAGATCGTCTCCCACCAGGACGTTCCTGGCAGCCAGGTCTCTGTGGACGATGTTCCTGTCCTCCAGGTAGGCCATGCCCTCTGCGATCTGACTGCCCATGTAGATCAGATGAGCTGATGTCAGCACCTGGCCCTCAGCGGCTACACACACACACACACACACACACACAGAGTCAGCTAAACAGGTGAACATGATGGATTTCTCTTGCAGGCAGGTCGTATCTCATAACCGAACAGACAGCGAGTTTTGATGACTTCACCACAAAATAAGTCGAACCTCAAAACTAAAAACCAGCTTTCAAATTAGCTGATTTCTATCTACAGTCAGTTCATTATATAATCTATTGATCCAGAGTCATTGGGTGGGCTCATTACATTAATTTGACAGCCACAGATGTTTTCTACAAACAAAACAAAAGATGCTTCTAGAATAATTCTATTTAAGTGCTTCTTTCTCTTCACTTTTGCATTATTTTGTTTTGTAACATGACATTAAATTGCAGGACGCTCTTTGGAAGCCACGTACTGCAGATTCAACAGTCAGATGCCATAAAATTTTAGGAGCACATCCCTCTTAAACAAACAACTAAAGGCGTGTCAGGTGCGACTACACAAGTGTTTAGTTCTCTCTGATTTATAACCCGTCCCTCCCAGAGTTAGTGCAGTCATGTTTCAGGACTGAATGACTCTAAATGACTCATAAAGCCGAGTGTTTACTGCGGTGGAGACGAGCAAACAGATCGCCTGCAGCACTAAACTGTTTGTGTGATTTGCAGAGGACGCAATGAGACAGTAAAATAAACAGTTCAGCTCTGTTCAGGGTTGTTTACTCGACAGCAGATCCATTTTTTATAGAGGAAGATGATTTCAACCTGCACGTACTTTACCTAACCGCATTTTTTAAAAGGAAATCATTTTTTGAGGCGTTTCAGTGAAGCAGAGAGCTGCATGCATGAAGCTGAATGTATGCAGGCGGCAGATAAGTGCAGTAATGACATGCAGCCGCACACACAGCATGAAGAATCAGAAATATGAGTCAGAGCCTTCACACTTTGCTCGCTAAGACTCCTTGTGATTAAAGCCTTTTGTAAAACGTCAGAACAATATTTCTCTGCCGAGCGGAGCTGCCAGAACACAGATTATAATTCCATTTGCTTTGGATTTACGGGAGGACAGATTTAACGTCACTTGGCCTAAATACTGATTCAAAGGGCTTTCCAAA
>CAEMYA010000063.1:161367-182258 GCA_903131615.1 Diplodus sargus | reverse complement strand
AAAAAAGGAGGTAAAAGGGCTGAAACTCTCAAACCCAAGAAAAGCTAAATTAACCTTCTGTTCTAAACGTCTTTGCATATTAAAGCAGCAGAGTCGCCTGTTATAAAGCAGCCAGGTGGAGTTTAGAAGCAGGAAATCAAACAGTTGTTGTTGTTGAGGAACTGATTGACCGTCATATCTCTGCTGCGGGTGAGATAAACGTTTATGACCGCAGCTCAGGTGTGTGTGCAGCCCGCGAGTTATTATGTGACGGTGTGTTCGAGCACTCACAGGCGAGGTAGGACTTCAGGCTTCCTTTGCTCATGAGCTCGGTGACGATGTAGACCGGCTCTCCTCGGGAGCACATGGCCAACAGCTGGATCAGCTTCGGGTGGTGGAGGCTCTTCAGAGCCTGAACCTCCTTCACAAACTCATCCTGCTTCGTGTCCTCTGGAGGGAGAGGAACAGAATAGTTGGTGAATTTATACAATAATCCTTCACAACCTTCTCTGTCTTCAATCATAATCCACAATTTGATTCATCATCAATTCCAGCAAAAGCTTATTTTAGTTTTTCTTTTACTGTAGCGTCCAGCTCTGATTCTTTGTCCCCTCAGTGTGTAACGTAATCTTGCAGTTTTCAAAGCCTCCTCTCGTATAAAGCTTCTTTTGATTCACTTGCTTTGTTTCACTCTGCTATCATGATTGTTACATGATCCTACACAAGGCTCTGACCTGGGAATGTGGGGAAAACAGTAAAATTCACACAGTTAGGCTGTTCTGTATGGTAATCCATCAAACCGTGCACCCAAAGGAAGAATATTTGTACTAGTTTTCACTTTCTTGCAACCAAATTTGGATTCTGCACAGTATTATTGTAGTTCTGTCTCTACAGTGCCACAGATCTACATCATTAGGATTTTTAGAGGTTTCATGTTTCATTTAAGTTTGATTTGAATTCTCTGAGTTTGCGTGTAATGACTCCTACGTGCTCTCACTGTGTTCTTTGTTCATCTCTCTACATCTAGTTTTGAAAAGCCTCCACTGTCCAGCACACATTCCAGCCAGGATGTTTTGTATCATGTATTGTGTTGCACTGGGCGCTTCTGTTATTGTGCAGAAAACAGGAAATGTTGCTGCCATGACAACGTGATTGAATTGTAAAATCCTGCACCATTTCAAAAAGAAACAGCAAGAAGTGTTTCTGCTTTTGACGAAGATTAAAGTGGTGGTTTTAAATCTTCCCACAAGCGTTTGTGGCAAAATGCCCAAACAAATACAATCCCTTGTGTTTTATCTTTTGGCCGCACACAACATTAAAGAGTAACTGAACACCGGCTGAAACGCTGCTCGCTCGCTCTGCCTCGACTCTCTGGTTCAGGGGAGGGAATGAAGCTGGACGAGTTGTGAAGAATGAAAGAATGAGCAGCAACCATTCATCAGCTTCAGTATCCGTTCTCTGGTCGAACGTCCCAACCCACTTTTCACTGCAGCGTCACTGTCGGGCGTGATCGTGATCAGGAGTGTGTTTTCTAACACCTGTAGCCACGCCCCAACAGTGATGTCAGAGTTCACCTGTACAACACTGCAGCAAGGTGAGAGGTTGAACTGCAAAGTGGAAAACGACTCTTTAACGACTGCTATTCATTTTCACTGCTTCAATTAGATGTATTATGAAGTTTTTGAGTGTTTTTCAGCATCTAAGCATCTGATATTAAATGTACTCAACCACATTTATGCCAGAAAATTACTTTCAATACTACTACTAAGTATAAAAAGTACAGTAAAAGTACATTTTACACATATTTACACGCATTTATTTACTGATGAGCTGCATCAGATCTGATATTCTAAATTCGCTGATTATCGCAATCACAAAACACAAAACAATTAATCAATTAAAAAAAAGCGGCCTGTAATCTGCAAAGTAACGAGTTAATAAATAAATGTAGTGGAGTAAAAATACAGCATTTGACTCCTTCATGTAATGAAGTGGACATTTAAGAAAATGGAAATATTCAGTACTTGAGTAAATGTCCATGAGAAACACTGAATGTAAACATAACTTTGATGGAAGAAGAATCTCAGACATCTTAGATCTGCATCCTGACCTTGCTTCAGCGTCTTTATGGCCACCTTCTTGTTCTCCGTGGTCCACAGAGCCTCCCACACCTCCCCGAAGTGTCCCTCTCCCAGTTTCTTGTGGAGTCTGAACTCCTCTCGAGGTCTCTCCCACGGCTCCATGTCGAACAGCTCCCGCTGCACAGAGACGACACAGTGAGTCCACACAACTTCAAATCACAACGGTTTAAAAACGAGCAGGCAGACGCTGCTGCAGAGACACGAGCAACCGCAAACCAAACCTGTTGGACGGAGCTGGAAACTGTGTCGGCTGAAATTTGTGTTGAAGACAAAATGAGGTGAAGCAGAAATAAACTTTTGATTACAACTATGAACATCTTTGATTTGGACTCATTATAGTTAATTAAATATTCTGGACACTTTCTCTCAACACTGACTGTTTTTCTTCTAAGTATTTTCCTGCCGTGTCGTTTGTCTTAATCTCCATCAGGAGATAAAAATAACAGAAGACACGATCACTTAATTAAAAAATACATTTACAACAGCCTGCGATCAAATGAAAGTCTGATCACTCTTTTCTAATTAGACAACGGACAAAAAAACCTGGACCACGATGATACAATCTTGGAACATTTGGTTATATTTTGTCTTCACCTTGTCAGATTCTAATCTTGTTTTACTCCAGGTGAGATTCACAGAGGACAGATTTCACTTTTGATGATGTATCTGCCCGATACATCATCAAACACTCACCGATCTGCAGCGTTGTCGAGTTATGTGACAGTTGTTTTAATGAATGAAGGTCAGACTTAATAAATGACACATGAATCTTTAAGTTTTATGACAAATTTATTGCCAGTAGAAAAAAATAAAAAAATCAGACGCTATAAAACATTTTGTTCTAATAATCAAGTGCTCCAACAAACGTAAAATGAAATGATTGGTTAAAAAAACATGATTAATAAATTAAATAATTAACACATATATAAATAAAACACCACAAATCAACTTGATTGTAAAATAAATTGAAGTGTTAATGAGATGATACACAAAACAACTTGTTGGTCGAATTCTCTGTCAATCTTTTCTCTTCAACTTTGACACATTCAAATAAATAACTGACTTCAGATTGAGTTTTTCTTTACCAATTAAATAACATTGAAGTTGACATATTAATATTGAACAAGGTGCTGATTAACATGCATATTAGAAGCACACTTGTTCTTTATTAATCATTATAAAGCACTTCTAGAATATTAACTGAGTTTTCCTTCAGTAACATCTTAATTGCTGCTTTTTCAGTGCGTGAGGAAGATGTTGTTCCACATTCTGAGTTAAAGTCTTGCTCATAACTATTTAAACATTTGCGGGTTAATTGGTGTCAAACTTCTAGTGAATTAGTAATGAGCAACACTTAGCTTAAATTGGACTCATGCTAACGGACTGAACTGTTGTGACGTTGCGCTAACGACACTTCCTGTTAGAAAACTGCTTTTGTTGCTGAAAATAGGTGAACTCATTTATTTTTCACGTTACATTTACTACCGTTTGTCAACCCGACAACAACTTTGAATCTTGATACGGTATTTTAGCTTTCTGGACATTATCTGAGCTGACGAGTTTATGTCCTGCTGCCATGTTCAGTGATTTGTCCTGAATCATGAATGAACGAACCATTAATGTCTGATCTGATAACAGACAGACTCATCAGGCATCAGCACTTAATTAAAGTCATGCAACTTCTTTCTTTACCATCAATAATCAGTTATTAGGAGGCTATTGAGGGAAGAACTCTTGCAGAATAATGAAAAATAAAAAGCCAACATACTACTTATAAATGTCCAGTTAATGGTGAATATATGAACCTGTTTATAAAGTGTAGCCAACAGAAGCTCGACCAAAACAAACTGAAATTAAAAAGGACATTTAAATTGAAATAAACAACATTTGGTTTCAGTCAGTTGCTTCATCTTATAGAAGATTTCAGCACTTCTTCCATCATCATAACAAGTTATGGCGCGTTTTAAAAGAGGCACATTTCTTGTTAATTCCTCTTCAGTAAAATGTTTTTTCTCTCATCATTTATAATCACACAAGACATAATCTCACTAATGGCTGCAAATTGGACAAATCTTCCCACTTGGGCTTTCACTCAGTCAGTCGGGCAGTTTATTGAGCATTTAAACAGCAGGAAAGATTTGCTTTTAGAAAGCTAAAGCTCGTAGAAGCATCAGTCCCGTCTGTTCCTGTGCTGCCTCCTCATATCGACTGTCTCTTGGCTGAGTAATTACTCAGAGCGAAAGCTTCAGGTCAATAAAAAGTGACTGAAAGCATCATTAAGTGACTCTTTTACTGCTAAAAATTGAGTTGAGTGTTTCGGTATGATCAAAGTGTGAGTGTCATTTTCTAGAAGCAGATTTATTCTTCAGTCTGAAGCCTGAACGATGAACCATCAGACTGTTTACAGCCACTGAAGTTGTGGAGGCTGTTTGTGACACTGAGCGGTTTATAAATGATGAGAAAAACATCTTTTTTTACGGCCTCCATATTTCAGAGCTATGAAATCATGAATATAATCATGAATTGTGAGTGTTATTAGCTGTGTGTCTTTGATGGCACAGAGCGAGCGGAAATGATGTTCGAGGATTTCAGGGTGACAACAAAGTCACAGAGTGAACTTTTAAATTAAAAAAATGTCTTCAATAACATCAGAGCTGCAGCAGAGACATGAAATATAAAAAAAAAGGCACATGTGCAAAATCAGTACAAACATACAGTTAAAGGAACAGTTCAGACTACGAAACATTTCTGGAGCTTCACAGCAAAACAGCGTCGCCACATTGTCCTGAACAACTGAAGCAGCTGGAGACTCGTCTTAAAACGGAAAAGACGACCAAATAAAAACATTAAACGTCTCCATACAGCTCAGAGATCCCACAATGATGTTATTTACACCTTTTTAAAGCTGAGATCTTCACTGTAGTGCTGCACACACCAGGGATGCACAAGTAAAAATCGACACCTGGCTCTTCCGTGTTGTGCCACCCGTCGAGCGAGCTGATTAAACACTATCATGTGTGAAAATATTAACAGTCAATCGAGTCACATCACGGGCGTTGTGGCGCTCAAAATGTATCCACCATTTTAAAAAATTTTAATTACACAGTTTTGCCATCAGAGAGCCCGGCGCTCGGCTTGGCACGCACCTTTCACAAGTGGGTGCATGAGCTCCATCACGCAAGAGGATGTAAATAACCTCGTTTCAAAACAATTTGGAGCCTCGGGCCTTCTAGACGAGCTGCATGGAGCCATTTATATCAGTCCCCAGCTAATTCAGTTGTTAGGGAGATCGCCGTGACGCTGTTGTCCTGTGAAGCTCCAGAAATGTTTGATGGACTACGAAACTTCCCCTGACTTTCTATCAACACGGGGGGAGGAAACGATGGGTGAACTGTTCTGTTAATAGATTAATAACACAGTTAACAACAGAATCAAAGTCTACACAAGCTTTAAAAAAAAGAAAAATGAAATGATTAAAATGATTTGAAATGAAAACAAAGTGCTTCTCTTCTTCTGTGTGTGCATCAACATGTATTAATGCTTAATGAAGCTCTGCTGTGTGTTTGTCCTCTGTTTGCATTTTAAACATGAAAGCGTCGAGTTACATGCTGAATCTGTGATTTGAACTTGTGTGTTTGTGTGTTTCTGCCTCAGTGTGTCCGCGGCCTCAGACTCACAGCCTCCTCTGGAAGGGAAGAGAGAAGAGGGGAGGAATCACTGAGCGTCCTCTGACCCAGAAGAATCCTGATCTCGACACTCGTCTACTCATCTTTAATATCTATAAATAATAACAGGTAATATTCATTTGTCCTTAACACCAACTAATTATGTTTAATGTGATTCTCTGCAGCTGATGAGTGGGCGTGTTGCTGTTTAAACGAGTGGCTCCTCATCCTGCAGTGGAAGTCTCCAGATACTGAGAGTCCTCAGTGAGCCGTTCCCCGCTGGGCTCCGACTGATGAGCCGTGAATAAAGAATACAGCGCGCGGGGGGTTTAATGTGAGCTGCGCTGCAGAGATAGCGCGTATAATTACAGCACTGCCACGTGATATCACTCTCAAACTGTTCCAAATATTTTACACTGGTTAATTACACTCCGAATATATATTTGCCTCTCAGTATTAATTTATTCAGGTAAAGAATAAGACCGCCCTCATTAAAATTCCTGCTGCAGTGCAACAACAGAGGGATGAATTCAGGATCTTTATGACACTTTGTCTCAGATTCTTACTTAAAAACTGGAGACTTTTCTGCCTGAAATTTGACTTAAATCATCAGGAGGAACTGTTTTTAATTCAAAAGGTTCTGTCTGTATTAGAGCATCGTTTTGCCAAAGTCAGTTTGAATTCTTGGCACAAATTCACCTTCTGGTAACGTACAACGTAACGTGTAAAACATAAATAAAAACAGAAGGTGATCATTTCCAAAGACAAGTCACCTGACGCCCAGAGATCCCAGATTCATTTGAAAAGACGTTCATCAAACCCTCGACACATGATTGAGCTCCTGCTAACACTTTTAGCGAAGCAGCGACTGTGAACATTTCGTCTTAAAATGGTTGTACATGAAGAACCAGCCGAGCTGTATGGAGCCATTTCATGGTTTTTGTTGCTGTTGTTGTTATTTTTTGTACATTTTAAATCAAGTCTCCAGCTGCGTCAGTTGTTCAGCACAACGCTGCAACTCTGTTTTGCTGTGAAGCTTCACAAATGTTTTGTAGAATACGAAACTTCACCCGACTTTCCGTCAGCGTGGAGGGACGACAGAGTGACTGATTATTCATTTTAAAATCCAAAAACAGTGCAAAACCTCAAACACAGTCCCAGACGATTATTAACTCACTGCTCCGGTTATGTTTATCGCATGTTACCATAGCGACAGTACTGAAACGCAGAGCCTTTTTTTTTATTATTATACACTCTCAAGTGTCCTGATAGAAAATATATTCCTTAAAATTAATATCTGCATCTTTAATAACTGTATTCTCACTTAATGATCATTTTAGCTCCTAAGATTTTTGTTACTGTGTACAAACTATATTACATTATATTTAACATTAACATATTTCACATTATAAATATTGAATATACTGTATTTTCAGTCTGTCACTTCGCCGTCACACAACAGGTCCAAATGAGAATTGTTTGGACTGTTTTTGTGCTGCTGTAATATTCGATTTCTCACCTCAGAATTATAAAGTCTGTATAGATAGATAGATAGATAGAAATACTTTAATGATCCCAGACTGGGAAATTATTTCTGTTATATTATATATAATTATATATTTATTTAGTATATAAATGTTGTAAATGGCAGTTCTGCAAGTGTGATTAAAACAAAGATGGAAAAGATAAATAAAAACACACATGATAACTATGTACACCACAACTACATCCTCAGAAACATAAACACACCAACAGTTTGACGTGTGTTCTCGTGTACTTCTATCTTTGTGAGGACCAATTTTAGACATCAGACATTTTGGAAAGTGAGATTTTAGATTTTAATGTTTTGGCTTTTCTCTCAGCAGTCTAACAGCATTAGAGAATATTTTTTAAAAGCCACTGTGTTGTTACACCTGCTCAGCACAAAACAGCAGACTGACACATTTAGAAATCAGCTGATGAACATATTGGAGTATTTAGCAGCTGAAGAACCAGATGGAGACCAAACACAGGGTGAACATTGGACTTGATCCAAACACGACTCCAATTAAATGATCATGTCGACACTGCCGTTCATTTGACCTAATATATATTAATTATTAATCCACTATTCACTCTCCTTTCAGCTCCATGTGTAACTCACACAGCCTCGACAGAAATATCTGGTTTGTCAACTTTATTAACTGCTCAGGGAAATGTTATGCAAAATGCTTCGCTATGATCAACTGACAGCCACAGACCTCTGAATGTCTGTTTGGTTATGGCAGGTAAAGTACAGTCAGTTTATTAACAAGCTGCTGGAAACAACGTTAATGAGAGACTGAATCAAAACAGTGAAATATAAAATAGCTCACTGAAACAAAGTGCAGCTTTAATGTTTGGGGTGAATGAACGCATTGTGTCCTCACAAGAATAGGAGTAAAAACCATTTGTGTTTCTGGTTACATTTGTATCCTACCTGCTGGGCGCAGGGCTCCTCCAGAACCACCCCGAGGCTCCGCGGGTTCTTCTGGTAGTATGAGACCAGCTCGCCAAGCGTCGCGAAGGAGATCTTATCCGACACGAAGTAGGCGCCGATGGACGAGCGCTGGATCCTGAAGTGATACACCTTCCCCTCACTGCGGGCTGAGAGAGGAGGAGGAGAGTCGACGTGGTCACAGAGTGAATGTTTAAATACTGACAGGAAACAAACAGATCGAGTGTTGGAAGAAGGTGAGTTTGTGTTCAACGGGAACAGCTGTTTTAGAGAGAACGTAGAGGAGAAACATCAAACATGCTGAATGACAGAGACGACAAATCTTTTAGAAATCTAAAAATAACCCTCGTTTTAAGATTGTTTCTGTGATTATATCTGTGTATTTCTGACTTTTAGACAACCAAGAAAAAAGATATTAAATATCTGCACTTGTTTCCACAGCAAACATCCAATTTATTATCCAAGTTAGCTCTGAAGAAGATCTTTGCAGCAACAGCTTGGATAATATCTTCAGTGTTGTGCATGCAGCACCTTTTTGTTTCTTGGGGTAATTGATCTGCAAAATCCCCAAATGAATGCATCTAAATTCAAAACAACCACATTAATGTTTCCCTGTTTCTGCCATTGTTGCATTAATAAAATATACTTTTCCTCATCAGTTGTTATACTTGTGTTTATTGCTGTTCACTTTAAAAAAGGAAAAAGAAAGAACTGCCAACGTACTGAAAGACCAAGATGTAAACTCCTGAAAGTTTCTCTCTTCTCTAGTCAAATAAAAATAACTCCATAATCCAGCAGCATACTAACACAGAAACATGTTCACCATAAACACCAGTCACTCTCTGTATACGCGTTCTACATCTCCATAAAGAGAGAGAATATGGAGCATCGAGGGAGAAGACAGGATACATTATTCATACAGCATCTTCAGCAGAAATGCAGCTCGAAGTGCTGAATAAAAAGACAAAGATGGGATGAAATAATGTGATGGAAAAGTTTTTTTATGGCCCCTCGTGAGGTTGTCTGATGCAATTTCTTTAAAATCTATTCTACAGGGATTTTAAACTTCCACTCTTCGACAGGAAGCAGTATTGTTTACAACGTTTACCTTCTGCAATGCATTTTGCCACCAAGTGTTGAATTTGAACATTTCTGCAACATGTTCTGCTTTGATTACTGTGGGCACCAAACAGGTGTAACCAGGATATATTTAGTTATCTGGCTTTACGAACACTAACAAGCACAATCTTGTTCAGCGGTCAGACAAAACCTGGGTTGACTTATCGCGTTGATAATAAGTCAACCCAGGTTTTCCACATGTAGCCACGAGCGCTTTCAAGTAAGAGGGGAGATGTTTGTATCACCGGCCCAATCACAAACTCTACTGGCAGCAGAGCAAACATTTAGAAACATGAACAGAAAAATAAATGAAACACATAATCCAGGATAAAAACCCGCAGTTACAGCTGCCAAATCCACAAAGGTCTTATTCTTTCAGCTGTGACCGCGCGCAGTGTTAAACAGACCGGCGAGCAAATAATAAAATAAATATTCAAAGTGGTGCCGTCATATCTTATCATAGTTATTAAGTACAAGGCTTTGGTGCTGTAATCCGTCTCTGTTGGAAGGATATCTGCATGAAAACAAGCACAATGAAATTGCGTTGACAACCGCCTGCAGCCAACAGGACAAGTGTAGTGAACAAGTGTAGTGAAGCAGACAGGAGGAGGCCGAGCACAACGCGATCTTCAAGGATTAATCATTCAATTTTCCAGAGAACTGATTGGTCAGAAGGCGGTGCTTTTATGTGTGTTGATCTCTAAGAAGTGAACTAGCCCTGAAGACACCTCACTAAACACAAATGCTACATTTCAGTTGAAGGTACCGCAAGGTCAGACATTCTTTAAATTTGTAGTTTCCCTATTTTACTTTTAGTTTTTTAAATAATCCAAGGCCACGCTTCACCATTAAGATTCAGCTGTGGCTCCCTAAGCGAAAGCCGCCCTTTTAAATCTTTATCAGACTTTCTTCTTCAGCCAGAGAACTGAGGCTTACAATCACATACTGACTGCAGCACCTACACACACCAAGATGTTTAACATACACACCAGGAACATGAAGACAATCACGTCTTTATGATTGAATGTGTGTAATCGTGCTATAAAACGGAGATACTGAAGGTGTGGGGAGTTCTTCCCTCGATCTCCAGCTCGCATGCACACAGAGTACTGATGTTGCATATTTCAGGAATACCAGCACAGTGAAAATTGAACGTGTAACTGCAGCATTTTCCCCCCGGGAGCTGAAGGACCTTGAAGAAGGGGGGCAGGGAGGGTGGAGAGGAGAGAGAGAGGGAGGACAGAGGGGTGGAGGGGAAAAGATGCCGATGCAGAGGATGGAGAAGCCAGAGGACCAAAAGAAAAGAAGAGGAGCAGAGAAGAGACTGAGCTGGAGGTGATTCAAGGCTGACATAGTAACAACAAGCTTTGAAGTCACAAATCTCATGAGGTCCATTAGAGAATTGGCTGTAGGCTCATTCATAAAAGTATAATCTGATGACAACAACGGGCTTACAAATGTAGGTCACTACGACTGGAGACACGGCCGCGAAACACTCGCTATAAAGAAGTTTGAATGGGTGAAATGAGTTCTTCAATTTTGGAACAAATGTTGACTTTGTCTTTGACTGACGAGTCGTTTAAATGCTTTTTAAAGTACCACAGACGCCTGAGGCTGACGGTGTCACCTCGAGGAGGAAGGAAGGAGAGAGGAGGAGGCAGAGAAATTGAAGGCAGGGAGATCGAGGGTGACAGTGGCTGGAGACCTTGAAGGGCAGCGGAGGCAGGAGGGGGTGATGGATGGAGGACGGGGTGGATGAAGAGAGAGACTGAGCAGAGGGAGGAGGTGAAGAATAAATGTAGAGGCGAACAGGACTCCCAGTGCACATGTGAAAACGCTCTGCGACTTCATAAAACATACAAAAGAGTGTGAATCCTGGTTTGAAGAAGGAAGTGCAAAGAGAAGGACGGGAATATAAGAGAGGAACCAGGGCGGTGCTGATGGATAAATACATTTTGGCACTTACCAGAGATTGTGTACTCGTCACTGTGACTCTCACTGATGCGAACCAGGAAGGAGCCATCTTTGTTTTGGGAAGCGAGCAGAAGCTTCTCAGCTTTCACCCGGTTAATGTTCCCGTAATACCACCTGCACAGAGAGACAACAAGATGGAAAACAGAGACAGAAGGATGAACTGACGATCAGACGGGAAACGATGATGAGAAATCAGTAATACAGCAGTAAATTAATGAATGAACAAAGAAAAGACAAGAAGGAGTTTGTTTTGGAAGAAGCTGCACACATTAGTCGATTGTGATTCATGTATTAATGTAAAAGCTGGATTTTATTATGATCTGTTTTACTTAAATCAATCAAAATGATTAATAAGATAAAAAGGAAAAAAGAAGCAAATCTTTACATCTTCTACTTGCGTGACAACTGACTTAAGCTGCCAATTAATTATCTGTTAATCCAACCTACATATATTAGAGTTGAAGTATCAAGAGGTGAGAGAAGAAACTATTCAAGTACCTTAAATTAATACATAAATACAGTATGTAATTAGTTTCATTCCATCACTTGCATTGGTGACATTTTTCACATTGCAGCTGACAGTCACAGAGCAAAGAAGGTGAACATTACAGTAACAGCTACACAACTGAACAAACTGGTCCAGTCAGTTCTATAAACAGCAGCACTGTGAAGGTGACAGAATACCTGTGAATAATTATCAACAAGTAAACAGATGTACTCAGAAGCCATGAGCAGAAGAAGTGTGTAAGTGTTGCTGAGCCCTGCCTGTTTGCTCAGAGATCAGAAACTAACCTGTATTTACTTTACAGTTTCAGGAGGGCGGCTCAGGTTTCGCTCACAGCAACAATGAGAAGCAGCAGAGCAGCAGCTTTATAATGTCATAAAAGACTAAAGACAAACCATTGTGATTCCCTTCAGTACAATCAAACCCAATCAAATATCAAATAAAACATTTATATCTGCTGTTTCTGGATTGTTATTTGGATCAAATAAGCCGCCTAACACCATTTTAGCTTTCAACTATTTGCTATCTGATATACTCCACCAAAAATCACAAAAGTGGCGTTTATCTGTGTATTATAAACGTGTGTTATAATGCAATAATTCATAATCCAATTAAAAAGTTCCATATGCTTTTTATTTGGATGGCGATGCTAACTTCCGGGTTAGCTAACTTCGGGTTCACATTACCTTGATTAGCTGACTTTCAGGTGTGGATGTTGAGGTGGAGGCGGACGGAAAGGTGGATATTTTAGACGAGGGACTTCAACATGTATTCAAGTGAAACCACTGGATCCATTAATGAGAGCTAGGAACACTTTTTAGCCATGTTTGTCACGACAAAACGTTAATCCTTTTGGCGGGAAGATTGACATCTACATCCGGTGGTTTGTTTTCGAGGCAGCCATTTTGAGCCCAAACACTGTGTTTTACTAACCAAAACTAAGTGGCTGTTGTGCTTAAACCTAAACCTTTGTGACGGGAGAAAAACAGCACCTTTCGTGTAAGTTAATTTTCAGAAGATAGCTACTTACTGTAATCAGCCGGCATCACTGATGCGCCCAAACACGCTTCACATACGGGTACTAACTGCCAACGTGTGGCTGGCAGTGGACCAAACCACTCTGAGGCGCATGAAGGGGGGGACCAATCTTTAAAAAACAATTTAAAACGCATTTTTTGCGTCTTTTTTTTACACGTGTGTTTTCAGTGCACATTATTTTGACATTTAAATTATATGTCTTCACTGATATATGTTACTGAGGGGGGCGGATCTCTGTTTTTCCCTAGAAAAGGGGGGTCCGGACCCCTTCTCCCTGTGATTTCCACCAATGGGCGCTGTCTTAGTCTTTCCTTATTGATAAACAATAATGAGTCAGTAGACTAAAGGACAACTTCACCCAAAAATATAGTCAAATGATCAAAACAAAAACAAAGTCTCCAACTGGGCCGAGTTCCAAAATGATTTGTAGGATGATATTTGCAGCCTCGACATGCAGTCGAGCTCGTGTGCCCAGTTCGAGCAGGCATGCACAAACGCTTAAGCCAACAGTGAAGATTTCATCTTTAAAAATGGACGTAAATAACATTGTTTTAAATCAATGAGCCATTTTATGTTTTTTGGGTTGTTTCTGAAGTCCCCAGCTGCTTCAGTTGTTTAGCAGAATGCTGCAACTCTGCTTTGCTGTGACGCTCCAGAAATGTTTTGCGGGTTATGAAACTTCACCCGACTTCCCATCAGCATCAGAGGTGATGAGATAATGACTGTCGCTTAATATTTGAGTGAACTGTTCCTTTCATTCACTGGGCGTGTCTCCTTACAGGAATCTTATAGAGGAGGAGATATAAAACAGCAGAGCAGTGACAACTGAGACAAACAAGATTATTTTTACAATGCTGGTGATTTTATCTTTTTGGTTCCTATGAAAACCGTCTAATCTGTCTTCAGTTAAAGCAGAAGTATTCATCTTCAGCATCATCATAAGGGATCCCTGTTGTGTTGTTTGTTTCTGATGTCCTTATCTTCAGTTTCAGTGGTGTGTTTAAGGACAGTGGGACATGTGGAGTCAGTGTTGGCTCAGCAACTTGAACTCAGGCAGTGAAGTCAACCTTGGAGAGCGAGCTCAGCTGAAACATGACGACTCCCAGCAGGCTGGATGAATAATGGAGGACCTGCAGCTGCAGGCCGGAGGACACGTGCAGCCTCTCGGCCACATTTAGCTCCAGTCGGCTTCGACAGCAGCGGGTCAACACTTCTACCTCCACCGACACACGTTAAACTTTGTTTTTAGTGTTTGGACGATGTCAGCGGGCTCAGAGTTCAGTTTTAAATTACTGTGATTATAATTGGACCTAAAACGATGAATTGATTAGTTGATATATAGATACGTTGACTGTTTCAGTGCTCTGAGGTCATTTTAGATAATAAAGTTTATTATCAAACCATAAAATGTAAATATTATATAATTATTAAACATTTCTTTTTGTGTCTAGTCATTGAAAATGTCAGGGTATCGATTGGACTCTGATCTGTAGTTTCCCATTACAATACTGATGATATTAAAGATTAAATATTGATTTTGTGTTAAATAATCCAGCACCCCTTTAATATCTTCCCTCTCCTTCCAATCTTGCTTTGTCATAGTAGGTGGAAATAATACAATGACCACAATAAAATCAGGAAATAGAAGAAGAAGACGCTGTAACTGCAGTGCAGCGAGATATCGAGAAAACATCGTTATCGATGGAATCGTTTCAGCCACGATAGTCTGATATCACAACAGCCTTCTTTAATATCCTAAGAAAAGCTGAGAATACCGACATGAGAGGACAGAAAACAGTTCATTTAACAACTTTGCTTTAAAAAAAGGACTCAAGTTTTAAATCTAATATGAAAATTCATCTCTGGACTTTAGACCTCAACTTTAAATGAAACATGAGTCACATCATGTCAGGTTTCATCATTTCTGCCTGCAGATTTTTGGTCCCATCAGAGAACATTTGGATGTTCTGGTGGTTTCCAGTGACTGAACCAGCTGATAACAGCAGAGAGGTCAAAGCTCGGTCAGCTGTCAGCTTCTCTTACTCTCAGAAGCGTCTTTAAATTATTAGTTTTCTCCTCAGAATCCAGCAGAGGAACATGGCTGCAAGTAATCTAACCTCCTGTCCATCTACATGTGTATTTAGACAACATATTGGGGTGTACAGCAGCAGATTAGACCCCCAGCAGCAGCACGGTGGGTCAGGTGACTCGATCAGGATGTTAAACACTCACTTGTGTTTGGCGAACTCGTCCTGCAGCAGAGCCACGTAGTTGGCCGGGATCAGTCCGGACTCCAGAGACCCGGTCAGCTTCTTGGCCAGCACGTACTCGCCCCGCTTCTCGATCACCGACAGCTTGTCTCCCTCCCGCACCGTCAGCTCGTCGTCGCTGCGGGCCTCGAAGTCGAAGAGCGCCGCGTAAAGCTGCACCGGCCGCTTCTTGGGCGACGGGACGCGGATGTCTCCGGACACAGTGCGGATCTCCGCCGTGTGCGCGGCCGGGTTGGCGATGACATGGTTGTGGTTGGGGACGTTCGGGTAGCGGAAGTCGGGCCAGATGCAGTCCCAGAGCCGGCTCAGACACGGCATACAGGAGCGGCAGCAACTCTCCATCCCGGGACATGAAGGAGCGCGGCGGCGGTTATTCCAGGATCGATCCGAGCAGCGATCGATACGACGCGCTTCAGCCTCTCTGAAAACGGCCTCTCGCTGCCTGTGTCACCAGCCGTTCAGTCCCTCGCTTCCACTCTCGTCCTCTGGCTGCAAACATAATGCACCGCCAGCAATAGTTGGGTAGATTAGCCGGAGGAACCGGTTTTTTCTGTCGAGATCATGGATCTGAGCTCCACGCCTGCAGTGCGCACGGCGGCTGCGGGAATGCGGAAACGGGAATGGAGGGCATCCAAGTCGGATCGGCTCCCTGCGAGGACTCGGCGCTGCGACCCAAGATGAACCGACAGTGTGAGCATGGCTTTCCCCCCTCCAGAGAAAAATGTTAATCCATCGTCTGCTGGAGCGGCGGGGAGTGTGTCTGCGGCGGGCCGATGCTCAGGTGTTAATCCACGGAGAGGAAGAGGAGGGTGAAGGTGAAGCGGCGGCGGCGCGGTGCGTAAAAAGTTTGGGTTTGGCGCTCCGCACACCTCCTGCTGCTCACACACCTGCGTACTGAGGGGAGGAGAGAGTGGAAGTGTGTGTGTGTGTGTGTGTGTGTGTGAGAGAGAGAGTGAGAGTGGAGAGAGAGGTGTGTGTGTGTGTGTGTGTGTGTGTGTGTGTGTGTGTGTGTTTCCTCTCTCTTGCCAAATTTTCCCTCAAGGTCATGTTGGTTGAGTAAACGAGTGTGTATGTTGACTAAACACACTCTGTAGGTCAAGTTCCATCTCACCTCCATCATGTTTATGTGTGACGTCATGAAAACACCTTCACCTGCTCTGACACGTAGTTAGGTCTTAATCTTTATATCGATTTATGATCAACTTCAGCACGAAACAGCTTTATTCATCACATCTACAGTTTAAATCTCATCGTGGGAGAAAAAAAAGAGCTGATAATAACTTTTATTTCACTTTAGATTTATATGATTATCACTTCTTTGGTCTACAAATGTCAGAAAATGATGAAAAATGTCGATCAGTTCTTCCAAAACTCACAGAGGAGAGAAACCAGAAAATATTCATATGGAATCAGAAGTTTGACCCTTGACTCAAAATGATCGATTATCAGAACAGTTGGCAATTAATTGATTAATCAGTGCCGCAAGAGAGAAAAACAATTCTTATTTCTTTACGAAACAACTTTTACGTTTGTTTAGGTTGAACTTTCTGTTCCTCTCTCGTCACAACGCTGTTGACGCTTTGGTCACAGTTAGAAAACATCGAGGTTCGGGTTAAAATCCCAGTTTTGGTCGACAGGTTCTGTTCCCAGATCTACTTGAAACACACCAGCCGGGTTTGTAGTCACAAAAATGATTGAAAGACTCAAAAGAGACTCAAATTATAATTGTATAAAGTCAGCGTGATACGTAACGTTTGGTACAAATGTCAACATCCAAAGACTTCAATGATCGATTCGCCTTTTTTTCCAAGTCAAATTTCCAAACAATCTCTGGCTCCAGCCTCTGAAATATGATGATGTAATCTTTTTCTCTGTGTTTTATGTTTTTAAATATGAACATAATTAGATTCTGGACTGTCAGTCAGACAAAACAAAACATTCCATGACATCAGATTGGACATTTGTTCACAGTTCCACCTGCAGAATAATAAAGAAACATTGCCACGGAGGTTCAGTGCGACCAGGATCAATAACACTGAATGAGTCTGAGGTTATTTTTATCTCGTCTCCTCTGGGTTTTTATTTTTAGACCGTGGACTTTAATGACTGCAGCTTCTGTAACTCTCCTTTGTGCTTCTGATCCTGCATCAGTCCTGCATCATTACTGCAGATAAACTACAGCAGGAGCTGCAGAAGGAGCCGTACACTTATTGATGATGCGCCAGTGAAACTCATGAAAGTGGAGGTTCACTTCTTTAGGCTGTTGTCGCATCTTAAAGGAACAGTTCACCCCAAAAAAAGATAAAGTCAGTCACCATCTCCTTATCGTTCATGAAGTGTCGTAGTCCACAGAACAGTTCTGGAGCTTCACAGTAAAACAGAGTTGCAGCGTTCTGCTAAACAACTTAAGCAGCTGGAGACTTGGTTTAAAACAGAGAAGCAACCAAAGACATAAATCAAATAAACAAAAACTGAATTAAAACTTTGCTGAATTAACTGTTGGCACTTCCTGTTTGCAGTGAACATGTGGATGTACAGAAAACTATCAATGGGTTACTGTTATACTGAAGAAAACCTAAAAACATGATGTTTCTAAGGCAAGTTCTGCACATGGGAGGAGCGTTTTCTTTTGAGGATTTCTAACCAGAGTTGCAGAGTCATCCTCTCCTCCTCCTGATGATATAAAGTCCTCCTCTCCTCCTCCTGAGGATATAAAGTCCTCCTCTCCTCCTCCTGACGATATAAAGTCCTCCTCTCCTCCTCCTGATGATATAAAGTCCTCCTCTCCTCCTCCTGATGATATAAAGTCAGGTGAAGTGTCGTATAGTCCACAGAACATTTCTGGAGCTTCACAGTAAAACAGAGTTGCAGCATTCTGCTAAACAACTGAAGCAGCTGGAGATTGTTAGAGCAGTGATTGGTAGAGCTTGTGCACCCTCTTCTGAGAGGTTCGTGCTAAGCACTCAGGGATGATGGCCAAACCACTTAATCTGCAGTGTACAATTATACATTTTGAGCATCACAACTGTCTCGATTTGACTCCTCTGTTGTGAATTCACAGTCTCGTCTGGTTTAATCCAGAATCTCCAGAAGCCCCTGGTATCCACCAGCTAATGTGGATTAATCCGCTGCTGAAAATAGTCCCCAACATATTCTCTGTTTCCTCCTGTTTCAGTAATACTGATTAAAAACTACAGCAAGCAGCTGTTTGTGGAGCCTTTGAGGAAGTCAGAACATGTAGAAAATCGGACTAACAAATAGTCTATTTTGGTCTTTTCATGGACTTCGTTGACAATATTAATGGTACATAAATCCAGAAGGATTCTTTAAGTCCAGGCAGGTGAGTCGTTTCCACCTCGGGGGGGGAAGCTGGATCACAAACCGCGAGCCTCGCCGATTCTTTTTGATCAGAGCGGGAACGTTTTAAGGCTCAAACGGCTTCAAATCCAACATGAAAGATTTCCACGTCGGAGCTCTAAATCTTAATCTTTCGGCTGGAACAGAAGCTTTAAGTTCTCGGTGTGAATGTCGACTGTGAGAGCTGCAGTTACATCAGAGAAGTCTAACGAGTTAAGTCTCCGTATCACACGCTGCAGTTCACTAAGTCAAAAGCTCGACGGGGCAAAAGAAGCAGGATCAATTCTGCAGGAAGCCGTGTGAAGTTAAATGTCTCCTGTGACTGAAATCTGAATCTGTGTGACATTATTAGATTATTAGTTAGAGGCAACACTTGATATTAGTAATGAGGCTCTTTGAGTCCTTTAAAAGACTAAAATAATCCTTAATAACAGCATCATAAACAGGTTTATTAGAGCAGAAATACAATGTGTTACCAGTTTAGACTGCTTAGTTATTATAGGAATATAATTAACTGCTGATAAATGAATAATAAAGTGTATATTATTCTTAATAAAGCAACAACAGAGCTAAGAAAAGGTTCAACACTGACAACAGGTAAGTTAATTAAAGTCAGTACGTTCGTGATGCTTCTATAACCTGCAACGCTCACAAGGCTTTTAAGAACATATAAACATTTAACACGTTTATTATGTGCTTTCTTAATGTCTTACAATAAATATGTTTATGATGTTATTAACACTTATATAGTCTTATTAATGTTAATACACGTCTTATAAGGACGCTTGTTGCAATGACGTTAAAATAAAATGTTACCAGGAGCAACAAGAAGAAAACACTAATATCTGAGACACAAATTTGTGTTTATATTTTTGGGTAAGTTCACCTTTTTTTGGACCTGAAACAATTATTTAAATGAAATGAAACGGTGCCAAAGACTAAGAATCTGCTCCTGACAGGTGCATTATATCAGGACAGGTGATCAGTGAGGTGGGCGGACATCCAAAACAAAAAAATAAAAAAATAAAAGACAAAAAGCTCCCAAACTCATGGATGTGCGGTGTCAATCACAGTGTGGAGGCGTGTTCAGAACCCCCCTCGGTAGAGAGCATACCTCTGCCAACGCCCGCCAGTCCCCTTTAATTCAATCAAGCTTAATTGGATCAGCTTGAAATTACACCTGAAACCCACCTGATTCTTTTCGTCAACATCCATTTCCTCCCCGACAAATTAAATAAATGTGAACAACGTGTCACAGTATTAAAGAAAATCTGGATCCGTCCACCACCAGAAGTGAACTGGGTCTGTTCTGGTGCCGAGACTCATCCTCCATCCAGGTTTTGTAGAAATGCGTTCCGTAGTTTTCATGGAATCCTGCTGACAAACCAACAAACAGACACGGGCGAACACACAACATCCTCAGTGAAGGTGATTCAAAAGTCAGGAAATACAGGAATAATATATAAACTATATACAGGAAGACATAAAATGTCCCTCCTGAGACTCCGTACAGTGCAGCTAGTTGAAAACACCAGAAGAAGAAGAAGAAGACGCCGTCACTCCGTTTGATAGATAGCACACCGTTTTATTAGTATATTTAGCTCTGTGACGTACAGCTCGGGAGAAAACAAAGAAAACAAAACTAAATGGTCACAATTTTTTTTCTTTTTCAAAGTCCAGAAACATTTCAGCCTTAGCAGTGACATCACACAAAAGAAAGCTCAGTTTTTCGATCATTGGTTTCTTCGTCATGGGACCAGAGTGATATGTTCTCGTCGTTTGGCTAAACAAACACGCCCGTACCGCTGCGACGGAGTCGACAAACAGAAAATTAAAAATAACCCTAGATTTCTTTTTTTTTTTTAAACATTTTTTTTTTTTTTTTAATCCTCGATCGTTTTTAGTTGCTTCACATATATTATCAACACTTTTTTTTTTCTTCTAAAAAAAAAAAAAATTTAAAAAAAAAAAAAAAAAAAAAAAAAAAAAAAGTATCCACTGTTATATATAATAATAAACACAATAAATATAAAAAGAATTTTTGATATAATTTATATGGTATCAAAGAGAGGGAAATGGGCCTTCAGTTAGACGTGTTTTTACAAAAAGTGATGTCCTTTTTTTTCTTCCTGAGGTTGAGTTTTGTCATCTGCAGTTTAAAGTTTTGCTAAATATACTAATAGACTAAGAGACCCGACACGCTGGGTCTGTAATGGCTTATCATTCACTGAGGAATCATCTCCACCGGATTCTGGTCACACCAGTGGAGGGTCCGTGTGGCCCCACTGTGATTTTTGTGTGCTGTGGAGTTAGCCGAGAGGTCAAAGGTCAGTTCCCTCCCCCCCACACACACACACCGCCCACCCC
>CAEMYA010000063.1:142123-154904 GCA_903131615.1 Diplodus sargus | reverse complement strand
TTTTTTTTGAAAAGTTCACAACGTCAGTTCTTGAAATGCTTCATCGTCTTTTTGCGCAATAAAAGTTTGATTCCCTCCCTCGACCGCCCCCCCGAAAATATATAGAAACCTTGAAGACATCAGGTGGTAAAGAAGAAGAAGTAAACTGGCTTCAGGTGGGAATGTTACCATTCACTTGCAGAGTGTGTGTGTGTGTGTGTGTGTGTGTGTGTGTGTGTGTGAGGAGCTGAGCGTGTCGTTGGCAGGTCTGATCTGAGGTATTTCCTGGTGGTCAACATGGCGTCTTGGATGCATAAGTAGCGTAAGTTGCTCCCTGGGTAAAAAAAGGGGGAGGTGAGGAGGACGGGGAGTGTTCAGGTGAGGGGAAAGTGCTATAGGACACAGAGAGCTTATATACAAGCGAGCACAAAAAATACGTTTCTCTCCTCCTTTTTTTTTTTCTTTTTTTTTCTCATGTCTTTCCTGCTGCAGGTTTCCGTCCCGTCGGCCCTCCGGACTCAGAGTCTCTTAGTGCTTTCCTTTGAGAGAAGTCAAACCGCTTTTCTTTCCTTCAGTCACTTGGGAAGAGTAAAAAACACAAAGGACAAAAAAATAAAAATGAAAAACGCTCACTGGACTCCCGACACAAAAAGGACAAATCAAATCTTTCAGTCAAACAGCTTCAGTACTAATTCAGGGAGTCGTTATTATTTATTATCTTTTTTTTAAATTGTTAGGATCGTCAAGACGACGCTGGATGATCAGAACTCCACGAAGAGGCAACGTCTGTTTTTCTTTCTGACACCACAGCAGCTTCTTCCTCCTCCTCCTCTTCCTCTTCCTCCTCTCTTCCACACTCCTTCGCTCGGAGGCGTGGTGCTGATTGTGAGGTGAGGAGGAGAGGAAGAGTTTCCTCCAGAGTCCAAACGCTCTTTTTTCTTGTTCGTTCTCCTCCTCAGGGAGAGTCGATGGATTGGGGGGTTTTTGAGGTGGGGATGAGATCCGTCTCCCTCCTTCAGTTCCACTTTTTTCTCCAAGTAGTAAAAAAAAAAAAAGTGGCCACAGTTTCCGAAGAGAAGGCAGATGATCCCGGTTTAAGGAGAGAGGGGAGCAAAAAACGAGAGGAGGTTCAGGAGAGACGTCGGGGCGGGGCACAAAACAAGCATTATGGGAAATATGTGTGTGTGTGTGTGTGTGTGTGTGTGTGTGTGTGTTCTCCCACGTTCCCCCCACATCAGTTCTGCTGCAGGATGAGGTTCTCCAGCTCGTCCGCCGAGCGAAGCAGGAAGGCGGCCGACTCCCGGTAGCCGGCGATCAGCTGACGCACGGCCGTGATCTCCGGTTGGCTGAGCTGGGTCGAGGCCCCGCCCCCTCCCGCGCCGCCGCCGCCGCCGCCCCGTCCGCCCAGGCTGTTGTTGGTGGAGGCGGAGGAGTTACTGATGTTGGCAGAGGTGAGGGACTTCATGCTGAGGTCTGTTGGACCTGAAGATGAGGAGGAGGGAGATGAAGGATCGATGACACAGGATGGAGAGAAGATTCATGAGAGGAGTGAAAGGACGAGAAGGAGAGCAGAGAGAGAAAGAGATCAGTCAGTTCAAAATGACAGAGGACAGATCATCATCATGAAACATCTCCTCCTCCAGGCCGAACAACAGGAGAGAACGGACCCTTTAATTTGGTTTAATTTCACTCAAAACAACTCCGACTCCACATCACCTCCTTGAGGAGCGAGGTTTTATTTCCTCGTCGAGTACGTCGGGCAGTTATTGTCACGACTATTCACATGTATGTGTGGACCATGTTTGGAGCTTATTAAAGGCTAATTTATGCTAAACATGCACGTTTTCTAAAAAGTTTACAGATACGGACTGATGGAGCAGAACCTCCGGTAGCTGCAGTGTGAAACACAGGACAACAGGAGGCAGCAAAAATGGTGGAACTTTTTAAGAAAAGGCTATGTGAGTTTGCGATACAGGACGGGGATTAAATGTGAGTCGAACGTTGGCATAAGAGGTCCGTGGCTGTTTTCAGGGTCTGCATCCTTCCGAGGCCACATTTGAAGGCCAATTACATCACAGCTCCACACGAAGGCTCCTCCAGATGCAGCCCACAAACTCTTTTCCCTGTTTTTGGAGGATGCTACAATCCTTCGTGGCCTCACATATAACATCTGGTGACGCAACCAGGAAATGCTCCAAAGGCGAGACCGTCCCATTTAACAACAGCTGACGCGGTTAACAAGGTCTCTCTGAAGGACTCGCCTTCAAAGACCACAAAGGCCGAGTCCTTCAGAGGATGCAGACCCTGAACTGAGACACAGCCTGTGGGAGAGCGAGCTGACCCTGAGCGGCGCCCTCTAGTGGATGTACTGCTTATAATCCATGCTAACGTGAAGCACGCTAGAATATTATGAGTCGTGACGGTTATATTGTTTAAAACAGACGTACGTAAGCATAAATTCACCTCCAGATTGCTGTTAATCAAACTCAGAGCTGTTTGGTAACCTTGAAGCTGTAATCTTCTCTTTTAAAACACAACATAACACCTGAAACTCTGCTGGGTGTTCTCCTGCACCGCTGGGTGCGACTACAACACCAACACAAAAACACATTTGTGATCACACCTGTCGGTGGTCGCAGGTGTGATCGGAGGTGAGACAGGACGACTGAGTCACTCGTTAAAGCAGCAGAACGAACCAGAACTACCAAACAACGAGAGATAACACGACGCTGGAGGTGATTTAATGATATCAAACCACTTCTTCACAATTTAATCAGGTCATCAAACACCTTCATCAAACCCTGAAGCCTTGAAACAGTTTGGGAAGCTGACGGACACGGAGACAAATCAGTAAATCATCGTCAGGAAAACTTGAACAGCCTCTTACAATCACAGAAATCGCTCTGGATGCACGACTCCATATTTAAGCTCCATCTGCTGCTCTTTCTCTTCCCTCTCATCTCTTTTCTTCTGCATCTCCTCCTCATTCAGAACAAATTACCCACTCGTGCTCTTTTCTTTTCATCGCTCTCTCTTTCCTAACCGCTTCCACTTTTTTTTTACTCGCTCTTCCTTCTCATTATTCCGTCTTGTCCGTCTCCATAAAGACCCCCGTCTTCACTTCCTCACCGTTGCTCTGTGCAGCAGCGCCGGTCGTCAGGGAAACGGGGTGTTGCATGGCAGCACCGAGGCCCGGGTACCCGCGGTAGGCGTAGCTGAGTCCGGCTCCGTTGATGTAGAGCTGGGTGTCCTGGGAGGAGAAGGCTGACGCGGCCAGGGAGTAGGCGGAGTGAGCGAGGGACGCCGGCTCCCTCAGACCGCCGCCGCCGCTGGACGGCTTGTCCATGGAGATCTGATCATCCTGGAGACAGGAAGTGAGGGGTTAGATTCTCAGAATACTGCAGAACAAGCTGGGACGTGCAGCGATGACTCATTTCTGAGAGCGAGGATTTCTGATTCGTATGTTATTTTCTTTTTTTTCACCTTTATTTTACAGTTTAAATGTCTCGTCTGAGAAGTCATGAAGGCAACATAACGATTCAAATATAAAAGTTTTACTCCAACTTTTCAAAACATTTGCTGTCAACAGATTCTGGTAAACAAAAACAATTCGAGCCGACTTTCATATCAGATATCTGTGATGTCGGAGTGTAAATCTCAAGATTCATCACAATATTTTGTTATATTGATTCTTAGGACAGCGATACGATATTTGCCGATATCACAAATTCTAGATACGATTTTCATTCGATACAGACGCCTGCGATCAATATGAGATGATATCAGAATCAGAAATCCTTTAATGTCCCACAAACGGGGAAATCTGTTTGTCCCAGCAGCCAAATGACAGAATATTTAAAAACCAATAGCAAAAATAAACAATATAATTTAAAAAGTAAGGAATAGAATAGACGTATATACATATAAACTCGATATAGGACAAAATTAGCAGCACATTTTTATTCACAGATATAAATAATAAATATGGGTGTTAAGAAAAAATTTACCAGCTCACAAGAAGCAGCTAAAATATGATTTAACAACTTTATTACTGAACTCTTCAGTGGAAATTTTACGTCATCAGTGGTTTCAGCCATTTAAATGTAAAACAATCTATTCTTTTTCATTTAAAGAAATAAAAATAGACCTTCTGTTCACTATGAAGTGTTTCAGTTAACTCAAAGAGCCCTCAGTGACAATTCAATGAACATAAATCATGAAGAGGGGAGTAAATATTTGTATTTTTGTGGACACCCGCCTTCTTAAACCGGTGCCTCAGTGTTCATAACTCTGATTTCTCGCAGTGATTCAGTTCTGAAGAGGCCACACACTATTGGACACAGAACCACCGGACGTCAGACGAACCGGACACAGTGTCTGCAGACTCACGTGATAGGACTCCAGCCGCATCCTCTTCGCGGCGTTGCGTGATTCGTTCTCGCAGGCGGCGGCGAGGATGTTCTCGGCCATGGCTGAGGTGAGGTGAGGCGGAGTCGGACGCGTCTGCAGGACGACAAGATGATCAGAACATCTTTAGTTATGAAGATACATGAAGAGATGAAGACTGACGGGACATCACGCCCAGTCCAATATAAAATCCTGCATCCTCCATATATTTATCCACCTGTAAATTAATTATAGAATTCAGGATCGGCCTTAAATTGCACTCATTAGAATTAAAAGCCACTTAAATACGCCTGATTTGTTTCATCATCGTCGCTGCAGCTGAATCTGAGTTCTGAGCTGTAAGTGTTGACAGTGAAATGTTTAGTTTCAGCTCTGACTCCTGATACGATTCACTGAAGTCTGGAGGTAACAATCAAAAACGGTGTAAATAATTAGAATTATTAACTTTGATTTAGATCAACGAGTGTCTTTAAGTGAATAAATCTGCACGTGGTTTGATTTCAAATGTGTAAAAGCTGTAAAATATGATGAGGTTATCATTATAAACACAGTGTAACATCAGCCATCACCACTGGGGGGCAGCAGAGACATTTCAACGACTCCTCACATTATTTCCTGAGTGTTAAATCCCTGCAGAGGTCAACACAACTAATATTCCCATCATGCACCTCTCCTGTATGCTCAGTATCAGTGCTACGGTTTAATCAACACAATAACACATAAAGAGTTGGTTTATTAAATATGCACAATGAGTTATTCAGTTCAGAGACACTTGATCACATTCAGTAAAACTATCTATTCAACTTTATTTTTGCCAGAAGAAACATTTATAATAATATTCACATACTGAAGACGTCAAAGCAGCGTTAACGCTCCATATTTAAGCCTTTTATTATTATCTAATTACAAGTGAAGTGTATCACATGTTCCCGCTGATTTCGTGTCATCAACAGTGAAGCACATGAACAAAACACATCTGTCAGTTTGTGGAGAATAAGAACTACTTTATTAATCCTCTCGGGGGAAATCCGATTCGATGTGCTTCTGACCCGTATCGGCCTTATAAAGCAAATCAAAAATGCAGCGGAGGATTCTTTATGAGATGCTCGGCACCTCGGCACATATGTGAGCAGAAATAAATTGACAGGAACATGTTGTTTCTATAGTTACACACACATTTTCATCCTCTTTTCACAGATGATAATTATTTGTTGCTGGTCGCCGCGTGCTGCAGTGAAAGCTGCTGCCTGCTCTGCTGGATAATAAATAATGTAGAGGAGGAAAAAATACATTTACGTACAAACACATCTCATTATTCAGACGTGTTTTTTGAGAATGAACTGTTGCCCTGGAGGGAGCAGCGGGGCGACATGATAATTTAATAAAACGCACGATATTTATCGGCACGAACGAGACAGAAAATGAAAACGTCTGCCAGTAAAACATGCAGATACGACGAGGATTTAATCAGGTTGACGTGGCACAAATAGTTTCTTATTCTTCTCGGTGAATGTGAACATCTTGGAAAGCATCATGTGACGGCTGTGACAAGAGAGGAGGGAATAATAATAATAATAATAATAATAATAATAATAATAATAATAATAATAATAATATGTTAATTCCACTACAGGTGAGAAAAATCATTCAGTCTATAAATATTGACATCTGCAATCCAACATCTTTTTATTCTTCTTGCCTGAGATGTTTTTTGGTCAACATCTAAATCTTTGAGATTATCAGAACTGAGAGTTGATTTATTGATACTGAAAATAGTTTCAACACTCTGTTTTTTCTGCAGTATTGATCCATCAGTACCAGCTGCACTTTCTCTCCGACATCCTGTTAATACACAGATTATTTTCTAAAAGTCCTAATCTGAGGAGAGAAAACTAATACATCTAGAAAAAAGTGTGATCTTTAAACTTTAATCCCGTCATTCTGCTGATCTCTGCAAGCATTTTCAGGTGTTGTATCAAAGTTACAGACGTCAGTATCACGACAACACGTCAGGAGAGTCTGACGGCCGAGAAATAAGGTGAGAAATGACGTCATGCCTGCGAAGAAGGATGAAAAATACACTGCGGACACTTCTTCAGGATGACAGAAATCTCTGAAGTCCATATAATATATAGTATAACAAACAGCTGGTTCATGTTATTCTTAAACACACAGAACATCACGGGTCGACCGATGGCTTCTTCAGGGCCGATGCAGATTCTGATTATCATAAATCAAGAGACCGATAATCGATATTTGGAGCCGATATTCATTAGAAAATTAAAATCTTACTGTTAAAGTATGATTTTGACTTTCTCGCTCCTCTCCTTCACATTCATTCGATATATTAATTCATATTCTTTGGTGTTTATAGGAAACACATTGTGACTTGTGAACTGGACGTAGTGGCACAATTTAAAAATAGATTATTTTATCGTCAATCTGACAAAATCCAGAAACAGAACAGAGCGATTGTGTGTGAACCTGTTTTTAACAGAGAAGCCTGAAACAAAATCATCTGCGTTCCACAGCGAGCGTCTTTTTCTTTCCCCCTTTCATCCAGTTTAAACATTTTACTTCAAGAATAAAAACCACCAGGAAACAGGAGCGACGTCTTCCAGCTCTCTGCTTCCCTCAGGAGCCGACGGACTGACAAAAGAAGCGAGACCAGCAGTGCATTATGGGAACTATTGGCTCTGCAGCTGATCAATCGGACTCCCTGTGTTAAACACTGTAAACAACAGTATAGAATACAGAACAAACCACATTACTGGGCCGATTGTTTGCTCCAACCGTGTAAATACGAACAGGATTCTCTGGTTTGACTCTTTTAAAGTCGCAGCTCACACAAATAACGTCACGGCTGAAATGTCTGCGGAGTGAAAAGGGGGAATTATGTGTCTGTCAGCCTAAAAGCCTCCTGAGAGCAGGTTTCAGACCGGCGACGCTCCGGCACGGCACGTCTGCACAGCTCAGACTCAATTAAAACCAATTTCTCCAAACTGCCTGATGCTGCAAAGCATGAAAAACAGGATCAGGACTCAGAAATGTTCAAATCTACCTGCAGGATGACTCAACAACAATGTGCTGCTGGGATTTAAGAGCTGAGATGAGACAGAAAATTAACTTATTATATTATATTTTGAAATTGATTCAGGTTTTTGGATCTATTTTATATGATTCTAGACTGAATAAGTTTGTGTTTTATAGACAAAAAATACACAAAAGCCTCAAAAAGACATTAAAAGGACGAATTTAACTGAAACGATCGAAGCTAAAAAACTGCAGAAGGGAAGTTACGATGTGCATTTTTATGACATTTCATGGAAAAGTTATTAATTTAGAAAATAATTAATAATGAAACTCTTCCTCAGCTGCAGCACCGAATCAATAACGGGACAATTTTGAGGTATTTTGCTTAAATATTTCCTCTTTCTGCTCCTTCATCGTCCCCTCTGATTCTGCCTGCACCGAGATATCTGAGGACGCTCACGGAAACAAAACAACTCGTACCTCCATGCCGTTCTTCTTCATGCGCCGGCAGGATTTGAGGTAGGTGCGGATGCGCTTGCGGGCGCGTTCCTGGAACTCCGGGAACTGTCTGCTGCAGGACTCGATGATGGCCTGGATCTTCTCCTTGGGCTGTTTGGAGATGGGAACCATCCGGTCCAGGTTCTCGTCCACGAACAGACGCACGAACATCTGCAGGGGAAGAACAAACGCCGCTGTGAGTCTGAATCGCCTCGTCGCTGCAGTGATCTCGTGTGTTTACTGCTCGTCTGCGTGTTAAAGCTGCAGTAAAGGTTTATTTGGACTCTTTAGGAGAGACGAACTCCAACGAGCTGACAATAAACAGCCTCTCACATCGTCTCTTAAAGTTTCTGTGTCGAACATGTTGGATAATAAAAGCTTCTTCACACTTCAGCAGACACTGAATCCAGGATTTACTCTCTTTCTACTGACTTCTACTGACTCCTAACACTAATTCCTTTATAACCAGACTTAACTATAACTTGCACTTACGCGTATTTAAGTAAAATCAAAGTAAATGAATCAACCAGTCACCTCTAAAAGCAGCTATCTTTCTGATAAGAGGAGATAATTATAAGTGTCTTAACGAGCGCGAGTCAGCTTGAATTTCACCGTTCTGTTTCTATCGGTGAATTCATGAAGTTTAAAAGAGGAGTAATCAATACAACAACGTCTTCTTACTGTAAAAGCTTAAATAAAGTATCAGCTGATCGGACGGAGAGCGAGACAACACATCACCTCCACCTGCTGTCGGCTGTGATGTCATTATCAGCAAACAAACATCAAAATATCACAGTTTGAATCTTGTGTTGGTTCAGTTTGTCACGACGTGATCAATACATTTAAGAAACACTGACGATTATGCAACTTTATCACAGCAACTTTAACAATCCAATCAATTTTTAAGACCTTGTATTTAAGTCATTTTCAGGCCTTTGAGTAAAAGATCTGACTCTTCGTTATCTGTCTTCACTTTCTCGCGGGTCTCTGCCATCGTGTGAGCGTGCGATCAATGACGCCGACAGGTTTTAAATCTCAGTCCGCTCCTCTTTATGAATATAAGGAGACAGCGTATTGATCCCGGCGGGGACGTGATGATGCGTCCCCCCCGACTCACGTTGAAGGCCTTTAGTCTCTCGGGGTCGACTCCCTCCGTGTCGTTGATCTTGTCGTTGTCGTCGTGGTCGTCGTGGTCGTCGTCATCGTCGTCGGGGGCGACCTGGCTGCCGTGGCGCCCCATGGTCAGATCCTCGGCACTGATGTCCATCTTCACGCTGTCGTAGCTGCCGCCCGAGCTGTACTGAGGAGACTGAACACACAGACACACACAGTCTCATTAAACATCACGTCTATCTGCTGACACCATTCGGGGGCTAAGTGGTCCATTGTTCCGCTGGATGTGTCCTCAATAAAACACTAACGAAGAGTCTCGTTAGGATCCGACAGCTCGCTAATGAAAAGCTCCTTAAATACAAAGATTTAAGTTTCTGATCGAGATAATCGGCGAAACACAAACCAGAAAACTCATCTTACAATTTAATAAAGAACAATTCATTCAATATTTCTGTGTAGTTTTCCACAGAAACAAACAAAAAGTTTTCTGACGGAGGATCGCAGGTCGTTCTGCAGCTTGGAAACAGTTGCCGGGGCGTTTGCTGCCATGGCAACAGATGCTTCATCTTCATCCTGTCTTTTGTCTTTGTTCCCAGCAGCTCACCTGTGTCCAGGTGTCTGTGATTTGTGTTCACTAATTATATCTTGTAAGCACGTGGACTCTGGATCATCCAGCGTTTAGCATGTGTTAACTCTCAGTCTGTTAATGTTTGTTATTGATTTGTGTTTGTAAAGATGTGATACAAATCACGGCTGCGATGATCGATAGTCGACTGGTTGATTGACAGAATATTAATCAGAATTAATTTGACATTTATCGTTTGGAGTAATTTCTTTTTTTTTTTTATTAAAAATGCTAAATGTATGTTTCCAGCTGCTACAGATGTGAAGATGTTGTGCTTTCTTCTGCATCATGTTGTTGTCGACTGAATATCTTTTGGGTTTGTGAGCGTTGGTCAGAAGAAGAAGACACAAGAAGACGTCAGCGAAGACTCGAGGGAGCCGTGACGGAGATTTTTCACTGTTTTCTGATGTTTCATGGAGCAAATGATTCAGATTTTTAGGAAGCTCAGTTTGTCTGTTTGTAGTTTGTTTTCTGAGGCTCATTTTCGTTTGTTTTTTGCCTCAGAGACACCAACGCTTTGTTCGCTTCAATTTTTAGTTGGTTTATTTCTGCTCATCGTTATTCTGAATATAAACCTGTGTTTCAGGGTCCAGTTCTTAAGATTTTAGTCCCATTCTTGCTAAAGATTGGTTAAACTCGTAATATTACTCGCTATATTTCCATTCAGTCACACAACATTCGAGGTGCTTTGACGGGAATAAAAGTCGCCTGAACGACTGTGATGAACAGAAGTGAAGCGAGTCTTTCCTCCAACAGACTACAGCTCCGTCAGATGGTGGAGTCAAACTACACGATTCCTTCCTTTAAGTTAATTACTTCGGGGGAAAATATAGTTTTCACACTCAGATGATTTGGGATCCTGTGTGAGCGGCAGCTTCTTCTTACAGAGACGAACAGTTGGAGGAACCTTGACACGGTGACGGGTGCACAAACAGGAAGTGCAAAGAGAAACAAAGTCCCTTCTGCCTCCAGCTCACTGTGTGTGTGTGTGTGTGTGTGTGTGTGTGTGTGTGTGTGTGAGGATTGTATAACTGTGTGTTTGCGTCTCCAGGTAGACAGTCTGGCGGTAATGTGTTCCCTTCCAAGGCCGCCGCGTATTGTTTGCCAGCTTCTCGCTATTCAGCTCGGCACAAAAGACGGCGCGAGCAGAAAAGGACGGAGATGGATCTCATCCGGTCACCTCCTCCCTCCACCTCGCCTCACTTTTACCTCCATCTTTTTATTTTTCTAATTCCACTTTGCGACTCCTCTTCACAGACGGCTTTCATATTTCAACAAAAGACGACCCCTTAAAACGAGAAGTCACGGAGGTGTCGGTTAATTTAATCAAGACGAGAATTCGTGTTTTCTGTAAATAAATAAAACGGCTGAGACGAGGAAAACAAGTTTGTTTTTCTCAGACAACTGAAGGAAGGACGGACAGCAGAGGATGAAATAAGAAACGTCTTCTTCACTTTAATCACAACCTTCACCTTTCTCACAAGAAATCAATAAATGTCACAGAACATTTATTATTTTTTCAAAACTTTCACAAAAGACTTTCAGCTTTCAGATTCTCTACGGAGACAACTTGTATTCAGGAGAGACTTTAAAGTGTGTGTGTGTGTGTGTGTGTGTGTGTGTGTGTGTGTGTGTGTGTGTCTCACCTTGCCCCCGTAGTCCCTGCCGTCTCGGTCCAGTCGCAGGTCCGCGGTGTGTGTGTTGGACTGGGAGTGTGTGTTGGGAGTGTGTGCATTGTGTGTGTGAAGGGTGTGTGTGTGCGGCAGCGGCAGGGCCGGGTGTGGAGCCAGAGGGGGTTTGGCGGCCAGCGGGTACTTCCTGCGGAGCTCCTCGGGCGCGTTGGGGTGCAGAGCGCCGAGCAGCGCGGTCGCCGCCGCCGACACGGTGACGGGCAGGTGAGAGCTGGACAGCGGCAGGCGCTGAGGGGGCGGGTCGCTCAGGTTCATCGGCTGCTGGTCCTCGGACGACGACGAGGACGAGGTGGGCGTGCTGAAGTCCAACGGGGCGGGGCCTCCGTTGCCATTGATGACCTCGGCCTCCCTGACGATGGCGGCGTCCGTGACAGCGGAGGAGGGAGGAGTCAGGGCGGGCAGGCCGTTCCCACTGCCGCTCTCTGATGATGAATCCTCTGAAAGGAGACGCAGACACAGAGAGGTCAGACATCACAGATTGAAAAACACATTTCCTGTCAGACGCTGAAGCCTTGAGCTCCGTGTGTTGAGAGCGAAACACTGACGTGGACGCGACTCGACCTGCAGCTCGAAACCATTCAGGGTTGGTGCACGTCAGCGTGTCTGGGAGGATTTTAAAATCCCGCAGGAACGACAGAGACAATATAATATCGTGTTTATTGAGCTTAAAATTCATTGACAGACATCTGTGAACGAGACGCAGTCAAACATTTCTCTCCACGATTGCAACAAAACAACAAATTGGGGATAAAAACATAACAACCCCAGCCTGCTAATAGGAGGTGAAGATGTGCGTCCAGTCTTTCTCCTCCCGGCACTTCATGAGATTTAAGACTTGATTCTGTATCCTTCAGGTTTTGTCACAAACTGGACGTCCTCGACAAGAATCCAGCAAATAAATCGACTCAGAAAAATCATCTGCTTCACTAAACACCAGCTCTACGAGGACGTCGTCTGCTGCACAACACTCTATTTTCAGCAGCGTCGGTGTTTTACTGCGTTATAGTTTGTGCACACAGAACAGCAGATCTCATCAGTGCAGACGCAGCGGTCGCCCAGCTGGAGTGAAATTGGGGGGACGGTTACCGTCTTCCTGCAGCCAGCAGGACTCCGACCTGAGGAAATAATCTCTCCTGACTGACTTCTTCAATTTCTCCTCATACTCTTAAAGTCCAGCAGCACCACAGGGCTGCACCGGCTGCTGACGCCTTCCACAATAAAGTAAAGATGAATAAAATAAGAGTCTCGTCTCTGAAGAACCTGCATGGTTCTGTGTTCTGAGAGAGAGCAGCTGTGGAGAGATCAGTGTCTGCTTTATTTGATTAAACCCATCCAGTCTGCAGCCGGACCAGACAGCAACACAGCCGACAGCCTGCATTAGGACAGAGGCTCCTCCTCCTCCTCCTCCTCCTCCTCCTCCACCTCCACCTCCTCC
>CAEMYA010000063.1:109459-120844 GCA_903131615.1 Diplodus sargus | reverse complement strand
TCTCGCTCTGCCCTCTCCTCCCTTCTCGTTTCTCTCTCTCTCCTCTCGCTCTGCCCTCTCCTCCCTTCTCGTTTCTCTCTCTCTCCTCTCGCTCTGCCCTCTCTTCCTCCTCTTCTGCTCCTGTGCAACCTTGAAGAAAATGGATTATGGATGGATGGAGGGAGGGAGGTGTGCGGCTGAATGTAGCCTTTTGTGTTGAAATGCTCTTTCACAATACAGAAACCAAAGACGAGCGCTCCCTCTCTGTCCTCCTCTTCCTCTCTTTGTCAGTGACAAACAACGAGGCTGTTGGTGCAGAAACATGAAGATCTGAGCGTCGAGCTTTGACACTGATGTGAAACTTCTGTGTGAACTCACCGACGGCAGAACAGGAGAGAAAGACACGAGCGCACAGGTACAGTAGAGGTATGTCAGCAATTATGTTAAGTTATGCATTCAGTCCTCTATGATCTCCTGCCAGCTTGACGTGTGTGTGTGTGTGTGTGTGTGTGTGTGTGTGTGTGTGTGTGTGTGTGTGTCTATTAATAGTGAGTGAGGTAAGCTGCTTGTCACAGTCAGAGGTTGTAATGGTCAACACTGCCCTCATGACCTACTTTACGTAAAACTACAGCACCCCACATACCAGGAAACATGGTGTGTGTGTGTGTGTGTGTGTGTGTGTGTGTGTGTGTGCATGTATATGTGTGTGTGTGCATGTGTGTGTTATAGAGAGAGAGATGCAGATAAAGTACCATCTGCTGTGCACGTCTCACTGACTCGTACAGGACTGATAACGCTGACTGCAGCTCTGAACATGTGTAATAATACAAATACTTTCTGAATTCTGTCATGTCAGACAGGCTACAGTCCGCTACACACACACACACACACACACACACACACACACACACACACACACACACACACCTGGAAAAGGAGACACTCTACCAGGTGACACATCCGTTTCACAGACGTTCTGCTGCAAATGTAGAAACAAAACGTTGACGTGTTTGATTCGGGTCAAATATAAATAAAGATGATGATTCAGAGGTAATTTAAAGGAGCATTCTGTAGTTTTGGGGAAGAACCTTTAATGAGAGGAGAAAGATCTTCACTCACTCAGAAACAAACTTACCTTAAAGGACAACACAATTTGTACTGTGATACTTTGTTTATATGTGGCGGACCCTGCCACCTTTTTCTACCTTCAAACAGTGCTCTGGGACCTTATTTGCCTCTGAGAGAAGATACATATTCCAGAGTTTGAATTATAACCTCATTAATATCGTGAATATTAAAATCATTAATTTGAAAAGCAACACAGTTCCACTTTAAAATTACGATTTGGGGGGAAAACTGGATTCTCAGAAGCATCTGAAACAGAAAATTCATTTATTTGTTTATTCTGACGATGGATTATTACAAATATATGTAATAATACAATACAAATAATACCAATGACATGAAGTCGAGGCTTCTCAACCAATCAAATCTGTTTGTTTGTTTGCTTAAGCATCTTGATTCAAGTCAGAGACACACAGACGAGGCGAGAGATGAGGTGATATGAGGGAAAAAAGTCGGAGCGAAGAGACAGCGAAAAGCTTTAGATCCAGACTGGACGGCCGGAGCGAGAACAAACTTTTCTTCTCTGAATCCTGTCGTCCTCAGACTCTGAATAACATTCGCAGAGAGAGATGTTTGGTTGAAGTCAGAAAAAAGTTTGCAGAAAACCGACACAGAAAACATCAGCGACAGTCGGAAGGAGACGGGACAGAAAACCTGACAGTCGAACCAATTATCCAACACAATCTGTGTCAAACTGCAGCTCAGACGGAGGACGGTCGTCATCCGCTCGACCACAGGAAGTCGCCAATCAAGAAAACGTAAGTGTCGACTTTAAAAGGAGACAATCAGCGCAAACAAACTTGTTGATGAAAGTTTCTTGTACCGGTTGAACTCAGAACACAACACGAACCCGCGATGGACGAATGATTCTAAAGACGTACTTTTTCTGACTCCTCATACAAATACGAACACAAAACATGTTTGATTTGAATGTGAGAGAAAAACATCTGGTGGTAAATATTTATTCCAGTTCTCCTTTAGACTCTTTACATACAGCGGGATCTCGTCACGTCGCCTCAGGGACAAAAACCACGAGGTCAACAGCGACCAGCAGACTGTAGATGTAGAAACCCGGCCGCAACATTTTATTACATTAAATATTGAAGGTTTAATAACAGAACGACATACATATTCTGTTTATCTGTGTGTCTGCAGTGAAAACACCCACACACACACACACACACACACACACACACACACACACACACACACACACACACACACAGCCTCGTCTGAAAAGCACATTATCACCGTGATACACAACACACAGTATGGAGAATATTCCTGCGCGTGAACATTCAGTAAATCTGACTGTGTGTTCGCCTCAGGATGCAGCTCGACATTTTCATCATCGTTCAAATTAACTGATCGATGAAACGATCTGACCGCCATCGTTCCCTAAACAGAGATGTCAGATTGTAAAAAGCGTCCGTGTTGAATTTGCTTCTGTCTAAGATTGTGCAGTCTTGTTCTGTTTTGTTTCGCCGGTCTCGTCTGCTGTACGAGCTTAACCCAGTTTGACTTTATGCAGACTGACTGACCCAGGTGGAGGTGCGGAGAACGAGCAGCGTGCGGCTGCTTAGCAGAATCCCCCGGACAGCCGATTAGCTCGGCGCCGCAGCGTGACGCCTCCCTTTGTTTTGTCGTGTTTGGATGAGAGCCGCTCACACAAAACTCTCGTCTGTAACGAGCTGGCGTGGTTTGTGTTGTCGACACACCGCAACAACCTTTCACATCCACATTTCTTGTTCCAGTTTCAAATTAAAAGCGTCTCAGTGGACTAAAACCCTACATTCCTTAACATGGCTTTCACTGTTGTAAGGTTCATATGCACATTTGAAATGTAGATACAGAAATTATTTTTCTCAAGTCTTGAAATCTCACTTTTAAGTTTAACTCAAAGTGAAAAACAAAGTGACACAGTCGTCCTGATGGATTGCGGCGACGCTCTCTTTGAAAACATGTCGACCTAAAATCCACCGTCCAACTGAAACACAGCGTTCTGAAGACAGTTATATGTAATTACTGAAGCCAAACATGCGTCCGCTGTGGACACGTGATGTAAAGAGGACGCGATTCGACGGCTGGGACTGAAGAAACGACTAACGAGTCTCCAAACTAAACCGAATAGTTGTTTAGTTTGTTTTCTCTTCACTAAAGCAAAAGTATTTCTCACACAATGACTTAATCTGATGTGTAGCTGCAGTTTGTTGGTGTTTCCTCGACAGAAGTGACAGATGAAGGAACGGCGCCGCTAGAAACAGGAAGTAGTCCGACATTACAAGATCTCACGTGTTTAAGTCTGAATAAAAACCTCAGGAACAAACTGGGATAACGAGACGTTTGGTGACGCTGCAGTTGTGTTGTAATCGACCGTGACGTGCATCTTTTTTAAAACCATTTCTCTTTGACTTTTTCAAGCAGACCTGAGATTAATCAGTGAAACACCACAGCAGAAACGTTGAAGTACAGAGTAAACTGTAACCGTCAGCTTCTCTGACACCACAAACTCACTCTGCCGTCCTCAAAAACAGACGATATTTAGCGGTGGAGGCTCAGAAAACTCCACTTTTACCTCGTGAGCTTCTGTTTCCGTCTCCTGCACCCGCGGAGGGCGCGCTGTGTTGACTCACGGTAAATTAGGTTTGCTCTATATTTTTGGGGTTAGCCATGAAAGATTGATGTGGAGGTGAACTCTATATAGGCCAGCGAGACGGAGCCGCAGCTTTAATGCACTTTAATGCACCGTGCCGCGCTCGGCTGGGGGACGGACGGCCGTAACGTGGTTCGGTTTGAGACTCAAACTGTCTCTTGGTTTTAGATTCACTATCGCTGACTGGCCTCCTCGTACAGCTCAATAATTCACTGTTTTTTTATTTAACACGGAGAGGAACAGAGGATCTTTCACAGCCTCCCCGCGGCTTCACGGTGTGTTTTTACTTTCTCTTCGGCCCTCACTTCATTCATCTGCTCGTTCCCCTCGACAATCTGCACATCAGACCGTGTAAAGTTCATATAAATGCTTAATGAAAGATAGAAGATAATTACCAGCTGTGGGAGGATCTCTGCTCATTTACATTTTGTTTTCAGTTCATGCAGCTGAACAATGTCGAGCCCCTCCGTCCTGCCGCGTGACGCAAACTGTGTCGCAAATGTCACGACACTGACTGACCTAAAGGTTTGTTTACTTTACTGTTTGGCTGTAAAAGAGAAGTATTCTGTTTCTGGAGGAATAAAAACCTCTGATCAAAGTGTAAAACACGGCAGTGTCGATCGTTATCATCCGTTTCTCTCCCAAAATAAAAAAACAACATATTTTAGCATCTTCCCAGCTGTTACATGATGTTTGTTCCCAGCGAGACGCCATACGCTCGCAGGTTTTCTGCAGCAACACTGCCCCTTTTCTCCGATTATTAAGATAACGTTACTGAATCGGAGGGAAACCGCGCAGCAGCAGGAACGACCGGATACATTCTTCATCATCACTGCTGCATTTACAACGTCCTCGTCCGTCTTCACAGAGTTCCAACTCGCACGATTTTAATGTTTTTCACATTGGATTTTCTTTACAAAGCGGCATTAAATGGCTCGAACACAGGTCAGAAATATCCGCTGATGTTTAGCCATCAAGACAATCTGCAACACGCTGATGAATCCAAGACACCAAAAAGACCTGAAAGCTGAGCGCTGATAATTAAAAACCTGCCAGCACATCTGTTGAATACTGATCATATGAAAGTACTTCTCAGGGCTGCAGAGTTGGCGCCCTGACGCTCGGCGGCCCTGAAGAAGAATGTCGATACGACGCTTTATGTTCGGAGTCACAGCGGCTGTAAAGATGCTGCAGATTCCTCCCTATTCAAGAATGTTCTGTAATACACGTATATAATGAAAGAAAAATGTATTTCTCTCTTTTTTCTTGTGAGCTCGTAAACCCACAACATTCCTTGACATTTCTGACTTTTCTGAGTATTCACGTAAAAAAGAACATTCCACGGCTGACGTGTTGGTCGATGACGGTCGCTGCGGTTTGAAACCTTCGCTGCGTTCTGAAGCTGCGACCTCGAAGATGTAAACACAGCGACGGGTTCAACCGTCCCGATGGTTGTTTTACTGAACTTTATCTAATCTAATTAACCTGCTGAGAGAGAGAGAGAGAGCGGGTTAACGTCCCTCTGAAGGTCCACATCCATCATCACCGCCGCTATCATCATCATCATCATCATCGTCTCAGCCCGAGTTCACACGTGTTCCAACATGTGAGAGCGCTGAGACGCACAGTCGATACAGACGGACACGCATGGACACACACAACCCGACTGTATGCCGCATTAAGTCACACACACACACACAAATGGGTGAGTGGGTCATTTATATGTAATTAAGCACGACTGCATGAATCCGACCAAAACAAGAAGCCGCTCTGTTCTCGCCCGTCTTCACTGTGGTCGTCTGCAGCTTCTTCATCTCTGACAGACGCTTTCTTTGGATTTACAGAGCAAATTAATCTTTCCTGGAGTTGATAAACCCTCCTCACACTTTGAACCTTCCTCTTGTAGGTTTCTTCTCCATTTTTACAAGAAACACTTGCACGTACGACCATGAAACGATGGCTGAATGTGGGAATGTAAACCAGAGACCACGTGTTTTGGGACGCTGCGTGAAAAGTAAATTAAACAGAATCTCTTTGAACACTTTTGGTCGTATGTTCACTCTCTGTTCTCTCTCCTGCAACCAAATGAAAAAGTACCTCGAGTTTTCTGCGATTGAACATTGTTGGAAACATTTGGGAGAATCTAAGTAACACAACTTAACAGAAGTCAATGCAGAAATGCATCAAATTGTTACATTTAAGAAGAAGAAACCAGCGAACTGCTGATTTGCAGCTTCAGCTCTCAGTTTATTTTGTGTTCTGACTTGTAAACGAGTCGACGTGACTGTTTCTGCTCCTCACGTCTCCAACATAAACCTTTTCATTCTTGCACCCTGCAAGTTTGTTCCAATGCTTCAAATCAAAAAACGAGTGAATGTCCAGAAACAACGAGCAGCTTCATACAGCGTGATGCTGCTGCAGACGTCCAGGACTCAGACTGACGTCTTACGCTCTCTAACAGAAAACACACAACGGTGCACATCGCATCACCAAACACTGCTGCTTCTGATCCTGCATCAGTATGTAAATCAGAAGGTTTATCAGTCAGCGGTCGCTGGATTTCCTTTGACACCTCTGCTTCTTCTCCACCTCGCTCGTCTCCTCTCATCATCATTCTGTTTGTGTTTCTGTTCTCCACCGCTGCTGCGTTCTCCCTCCCACAATCACGCTTTCTTCCTCTCATCTTCCTGACGAAGGGAGGATCAGTTTCATACTCTGTTCTTTCCTCCGTGATGCACAAGACGACGTGAGCCGAGGTCCGATTCCCTTCACGGCGGACGGATGACTAAGACGGGTCTGTTAGCGTTTGATCACGTATGAATCCGGCTCCTTTATTGAATCTTCTCTGGTGGTTTCCTCAGTGGAAAACGAGGACATTATATTTATAAAACAATGTTCTTGTCTTTACTTCTCTTCAGCGTCAAACCTGAACCTCAGAGTCTGCTGCTGCCCTCGGCGTCGGGCTTCCACCGCGTACTTCGTCATCGCTGTGTGACGATCAGCGACCTGCACTGACTCATGAGATATAAATAAATATTGAAGTGGAGATCGTCACTGCGAGCTCCTTGTGAGAACCACATTTACACCTCACACACTTGTGTATCCACATTCTGGAACATTTAACTGAAGGTGTTTCAGCCTCAGCAGATGTTCCTTTACGTCACGGGTTACTTTTCTTTCTTTGCAGATGTTTGTGGAGTCAGAGCTGCAGAGGAGACGATGTTCAAGACGCAATCTGGGAATTTAAACTTGTTTAATGACGATACCTGAATCACCAAAATCATGCTAAACGGTGACAAAACAAATTTGCAGACTAGATCTAAATATGACTTTGCAGTAAAAGTAAATCCACTCCAGATTTCAGAAAGTGGATGGAATAGTGTCATAAAGATGGAGGTGAGAACTTTAAAACGCTTTGACACTGTAATGATCTGGTTATACCTTATCGTATCTTATTTATGAGCCTGAACATCAACGATGACGCCGCCTGTCAGATAACTTCCCGACAGACGACAGTAGATTGTGACAACTGGATGATTCTCCATCGTATGAAAATGTTCTGGAGAGCCGGCAGTAACCCGTAAAACCAGTTAATTCATCAATCGTCTGGTGGAAAATGCTGATCAATGTTTCAAGAAGCCAAATAAGAAGTTGTGTTCTGACCACGACTCAAACACATTCAGTTTGCAGAGGCAGAGGAGGAAAGAAACCAGAAAAACAACGACTCAATTAATCAATTATCTAAATATGTGGCAATTAATTTAACTTTGCTCTGTGCATCTTATTTTCCTTTCGCTTCAGTTTTTCTCTGTTTCCACTCGTCCACCGTGTTTATTAAACCCTCTTCTCATCCGGGCACATTTTCCTTTTACAAAAATCACTTCTTCTCTTCTTCCCTCTCACGACTCGACTCACTCGTTCGAGTCTTCTCCTCTAAAATCAGATCGCTCATGTTTCCTCCTTCCGTCCGTCTGTCCGTCACTTCATCTCACACCTTCTCTCCATCTCCTCCCTCTTCACATCCACTCAATCTTTCCTCCACATCGCTCACTTATCTCCAGCCCATCCATTTCAGTCACTTGCTGCAGTCTGTGTGTGTGTGTGTGTGTGTGTGTGTGTGTGTGTGTGTGTGTGTGTGTGTGTGTGTGTGTGTGTGTCCTGCAGCTTGCGGCTGTGTCTGTGGCCTTGAGAGGTGAAAGACAACGCTGGGAGCCGCTCCCTGCCTCCCTCTCTGCCTGCCTACCTCCCACACACACTCACACACACACACACACACACACACACACACACACACACACACACACAGGAAAACAAAGACCCAGACTATAGAGCTGATCTCTTCCTCGACCTCGCTCTCTGCACCACTCCCACACACACACACACACACATATTCCCACAATATCTGCAACATAAACACACACACACACACACACACACACACACACACACTCCAACTTATTGATGCAATAACTGTCTGCGTATCACTTGCTCCTCCAGGTTCCTCCCTCCTGCAGGAGTCCTGTATCTCTCAGCCCCTGATTCTCCCCCCGTATCTCCTCAGAAGCTATAAATCAGCTCTGATGTTTCCTCATGGTTCTGTATCTCCCCCTGACGACCCGCCCAGAACCTGATATCTACCCCCACCTGGCCTCCAGAGCTCCAGATTAGCCTCATCTCCCCCAGGAACACATTAACTCATCCACAAACTTCACCGGAGTTTAATATCTGACCCCGACACCCTCCGGCGTCTCCACATCGACAGACGTTCTCCTCATATCAATCAAACTCGCTGCATTTTCACCATCAGTGCATCAATCAATCTGCACCCCAAAGCCAAAATCACACCATTCAATATGACTAGAAACTGTGAAAGATGATGATCGGATTAACACATTTTCTGACAATAGTTTTGCGTGCACAAGTTCTTTTATCAGGAAAAAACAAACAAATCTGAGCTCATAAATGTGATATTTCATCAAACTCTCTTTATTCTACATGTCTCCTTTAAAAATGTGTAGAAAATAAACTAATTACACGAACAAGATCCGGTAAAAAAGATTAAATCCTGTTCTTCGTAGAGCATCTGGGTGTTTTTTGTGCGGCTGCTCGAGAGTTTATAAAATCTCTGAACTCCTCAGAAAGTGGTGACGCCCATCCTGAACTTTATCAGACAGAAAACTTTCATATCAGAGACAGAAAAGTGTGTTTGCGAGAACAGACTGTCTGCTGCAGGTGAGCGTTGTGCTTTTATCTCCCTGCGTGTTGTCGGCTTGTTATTATCTCTGTGATCAGCTCTCTGTTACCATGGAGTCATCAGCTCTCCACCCAAACCGACAAGCGGCGTCTGTCCTCTCAGAGCAGGAGCGTCTCATGCAGTGCTAAAAAAAAAAATTCCGGGAAACTTAACGACTAAACTGCAGTTGATCACAGATCAGAGACGAGATGAGAGGTTGTGAAGTGTAAATAGTTCAATAAGCATCACGTGGACATTGAACTCCGTCTGTTTTCTTCAGTTTTTTAAAAATAATTGATCAAAGAAATTCAACTCGCCTCGTTCTGTTTTGACGATTCACTGTTACACGGATCGTTCTGAGGACTTTTATGCTGCGGTGAACAGCAGCGAGTTCAAATATGACAAAGAGCAAAAAGAGCCCAGAAACTGACAGGAGTGATTATTGGTTATCGGGTCAGCTGATGGCTAACAGCCATCTGTGATCGAGCCATCCTGTTTTAAAAGGTTCCCCATCAGAGAGCACAGCTCAGTGCTGTGTCCCCTCTGAGTTGCCGTAGGGCGAGAGCTGTCGTTGTTCCTGATCTGTGCTGCTGCGTGCACCAACATCATGACTTCACATCCTGGTTTTTAGTGTCTTATTAAAGAGAAACAGAGACTTTGAGCTGAATTTGTGGACGCAGCGTTTCTCCTCCTGCCGTTTTCACACTCGGTTACGTTAGCTTAGCTTCCTCGGCTAGCCGACCTACGTTGTTTTACGCACGAGAGGCTGAACGAAGCGCACGCAGACATGTGACTAAAAAAAATGATATATATACACATTCTGTTGTCAAATTAATGAATAATAATATTAGGTGTGAGCTGCAGGTGTGTGATGATGAGGACAGACACGTTGTTTTGTGTTCTCTGCATGTGACAGACAGAATAAAAAGAAATAATCTCTGATTTTTAACAAATTTCAAATCATTATATCAACCCTGAGACTGTCACTGCATGTCTGACGTGTTGGTATCTTATTAGACTTATACGAGTCAGATGATTTACTTTTAATACAAATCCAATACGTTTCAGTGGCTGTTGTCCGCCTCCATTATAATGATTACGGTGCAGGTTGATTACATATTTACCGGATCGATACCCGAGCCAACGCGAAGCCCCTCAAGCTTTCATCGGATTTCCTGCAAAAAGAATCTATAAATGATTCACTGTCATTGTTATAATGTGATGATTTTTTTAAACTGCTGCTTCAAGAAGCTAAATAAAAAATAAAGAAAACTGTCGACAACACGAAATCAAAAAGAACGAAAGATGTTAATCTGGGCTTCAACAAACAGACACATTATGTGAATCTGAATACCTGCAGACGATCACAGCGTTCTCACCTAATGGAGTCACTCAGCGGAGTGAAGGAGAGGTTTCCTTGACAACCATGCAGAGGTTACAGAGTCCATTGTACAGAATAATATAAGACATTATATACTGTATATTTTTGGCTTCAGGAGAAAAAAGAAGAGATGTGCTTAAAGAGACAGGAGCGCCGACGGTCGACTGCTCGAGGGATCATCAGAACGTCTGGACAGGAATCATTTATTTATATTTGTGTGGAGGAACTCATCGAGAGTCACGATTAAATATGCAGCAATTTCTTTAATCGATAGTCAACCGATCATCGATTAAATCATTAATAATATATGAACATTTTTTGCTTTAGAAAACAGTTTTAACCTCCGATGTGATCCGTGTCTGTCGTCTCCGTCAGGAGCTAAAAGAACGGATCAAATAAACAAAGTTATTGAATTTTAACTGACATGACACAAAATAATGACTTTGTTTTATATTAAGGAGCTTCTGTCTGTGAATATTCAACGACTGGCAACAAATTCCCACCAACACTGAGGAGATTAATGTCTTACATGTGATCTCAGACTTTTTTACATAACAAATTACTTTTATTATTTTCTCACGCTGGTATTTTGCTTCTCTGATCGTCGGATCAGATATTATAAGTGTTTCTTTCAGCTGCTTATGTGTTTTAAAATCAGCAGACTGTGTTAGTTCAGCGGTCTGAGAGCTCAATGGGCAGGAAGTGGAGACACTCCATTTACATCCACCCACACACACACACACACACACACACACTCTTCTCCATCTGCTGTCTAGAACCATATTTGGTGAAACTTTACGACCTCGCTGTAAAACCCGGCCGACAATCACAACTCACCTCAGGTCTTCACGTCTCCTCGTCTGCTTCCCCTTTTTTTTTTAAACACGCGACACGAACGCATGAAATATTCAATAACCTCCAAACATTGATGGATTTAGAGCCATTTATCTCCTCAAGATTCTCTAAATATACGTAAAATTACGCATTCATGATATTCACGTAGCGCTCTAAAGT